>JAUMHR010000063.1:17133443-17163989 GCA_032361145.1 Enteromius fasciolatus
AGACAAAGAGACAGTTCATTTAGTTTGTTTACCTTTCCGTTGGAGTTGGATCTACTACTTATTATTTACCTTTTTACCTCAGTCTGCGAAGAACCTTTGTTGAAATAATATATTTTGTTATTTACTCCGGTGTCAAGTCCGCTTCCTCAACAGTTTATGGATTTAGGGCATGAAAAATGTATTTATTTCTAATTTATATTTTGCATTTGATGGCCCAAACTATTTTCATTCAACACCCTAAACCTTTTTAGATGCGCATCAGCAGAAAGTCTGTCTGTGTGCCTTTCACAACTCTTGTTTTCATGTTTATGTTTTCATATTTGCCTTGGCTGTTGAGTATCTGAAAACATATTTTTAGCCCCTACAAAGTAAAACTGGAAGACGCTGCACAAAATTGGAATAAACTGAAACTGTTCTGTGCGTGTGTGTGTGTACTGCTGTTTGTGTGTGAGAGTCTGAGTGTGTGAGGATGAAAGCGTGCAGCAGGCAAGTACACATATTTTTGGCGGTGTAGTCAGCATTCACAGGAAGCAGCGGATTTGTTTACATGTGCCTCTCCATCAACAGAACTGTTGAGCTTTCACTCTGAGATGATGAACTAGACGACACGATTAAATTGCTGTCAACTACACGTCCAGGCCAGCCAGCAGTCAGCCGGCACAAGAGAGCCATACACTGACGGAGGTCCAGTTCAAGACTGAGGGATTCAAAAGCATCAGTGTGATTCATATGAACGTTATGAAAAAGAAAGAAATTTAATCTCATATACACGTCGGTCCTGTATAAATACAGGGCCCTGCACCTTGTGAAAGATTTCTGTTGATTTGCAAAGGAGGACAAATTATGTAGCAAATACAGGTTTTAAAGAAACAATTAAACACAATTGAAAATGTGCTTAAAATGTGCTCAACCACTGGCCAAATGTAGATTAGTTTGTTTCTTTATCGGAACAAATGTGGAGAAATGAAACATTATACATCACTTGCTCACCAATGGATCCAGTGAATGGGTGCCATCAAAATAAGAGTATAATAATAATAACAATAATCCCCATGTCTCAATCAGGAGAGAAATATACATAGATTAAGCACTGCGTACAAACAAAAACAAGGTCCAGAATGTGTTGGTGGATTTCACTGTGAGACAACAACAAGGTATGGACTTTTTCTCAAAGGCATGGAAAAGTAATAATGTTTATGGATTTTTACCATATATTTTATACCAGCATCCCAAAATTAGCAAGAGTAAGCAAGCAATTTCATTCAGTGTTGTACATTTGGTACAACAGTATACATTAAAATATTGTTACAATGATAACTTGTGAATTACAGAAATGAAAATATTTAGCAAATGCATCAAGCAGGAAGTTTAGTTTGACAGTGTTCTTGTTTAATTTTGTCCATCCTAGTTCCTGATGATGTCATCATCTTTGAATCTTAGGCTCTCTTTGCTGTCTAACCCAACAGGCACAGCTCATTCCTCTTCCTGTTATATCTCTCTGGAATGCTTCTCTTTCATGATGAATGTTCATGTATTAGCCTGTCAACCAGATAGTTACACATGGACAGCAGAAGTCTTTAATCTCTCTCTCTCTCTTTCAGCCCAGTTCCCCCTCCTGCTACAGGAGTCTCTGTGGAGCCTGTCAGTCAGGTCATCAGAGAGACGGTCAGCACAGACACGAAGCAGAAGATTTATAGCCGTTAGGTGAGAGCAGGTGAGACAAAAGGGAGCATTTTTTAGTTGCTGCTGTGGCAGTCATCAGCGGGTCAGATCTCATTAGCCGTCTGATTTATGGAGACTGAGGAAGGGTCACCGAGCTAAGGGATTGGTGATTTAATGGTGATTGTAGAAGTGTCATGGAATGCACTGGTATTTTATTTTTGAGAGAAGAAAATAACTGACTTTGCAGAGAGATTTTTATTAAATCAGTCCCAAACTGAAATTAGAGAATCATTGGGTATCAATAATATAATTATATCAATATCAATA
Organism: Enteromius fasciolatus; assembly: GCA_032361145.1. Classification (NCBI taxonomy): domain Eukaryota; kingdom Metazoa; phylum Chordata; class Actinopteri; order Cypriniformes; family Cyprinidae; genus Enteromius; species Enteromius fasciolatus. The sequence continues at coordinate 17,135,433 of JAUMHR010000063.1, forward strand.
ACTGATTTTTGAGCAACTTTAAAAAAAAACTATATAGTAAAATATACAGAACTGTGCATAAGTCTTAGGCCACTAGTATTTTCACCAACAAAAAACGTAAACATTTTAAGTGGGTTATCTCTTTCTTTTGCGATAGCATGTGAGTTGGAAATATCAGTTTACATTTCCAAACATATTTGTTATTATTTGTAATAATGCAGTGAGATTATTGTCTGCACAAAGAGTCTGACAACAGCCAGTGCTCCACACAATTTTTTTAAATTGATAAAATAATATTTATCAAGGTCACATTGTTATAAATTATATATTTAAAATGTATATTTATTTTTATATTTGTTTATATACACAGTATATACTTTTAACTTTATACATTCAAAAAGGTCTGTAAGATTAAATTTTTTGAAGAAATCAATACTATAAAATTATATTAAGCAAGGTTGCATTAAGTTGATTAAAAGACATTGTAATATTACAAAATATATATTTCAATGAATCCTGCTCTTTTTGGAACAAATGTTCCATAAATGTCCCAGTTTCCACAGAAATATTAAGCAGCACAACGTTTTGTTTACTGTGTTAAAAATATATTTTAAAAATAAGATGACAAAGTTAAGATAAAAATAAATTTAAGTGATGGTTGCTGAAAACTCAGCTTTGTCATCACAATTACATTTTAAAATATGTTAATAAAGTAAATAGTTATTTTAACATGTTTATAATATGTTTTTTTACTGTAAATACAATCCTAGTGAGATATGTGATAATAGGCATTTTATATACAAATATATATATATATATATATATATATATCCCTAGCATGTGTGTGTGTGTGTACATAATTATTCTTTTTTAGGTTAACAATGATCATACAGTAGATCTTAAACCACAGATTATCTTAAACCAGTGCAGCAGGTGACTTTTCATGGTTCTGAACTGGAAGTGCCCCTCTCATCTTCTCAGATCATTCCAAATTAACCTGAAATACCTTCTTGAGGTGAGGACATACTCAAACATTCCAAGACAGAAATCCAGTCCTGACAGTAGATAACACACTGAAGCTTTCACGCCCTGCCTGGACATACTGTCTCCAGATCTGGACATGTCTCCACTCACCCCTGAGCTTTGACTCAAGTCTCATGTGTCACAAAGTGAACCCCGGGATGTGGAAATGTGGTTATTGTGATGGAATTCATCATGATCCAGAAACAAACTTCCAAAAAGATACACTGCTGTCACATTCAGCAATCAGCTGATTTCTCCAAGGAATTACATCACCTGGTGGAATCACTCGTCTATAAACTCCTGGCCTGAGCTCAGTCTAAAGCACAGTAATGCAGATTGGACATCGTCTTTGGCTTTGTTCCCTCACATGTGGACTCATAAATGACTCAGAGTCAACTTTACCTGTATGTGACGTCCACGTGCAGACAGACGTTTAGCCCAGGGACTGATGAACTGCTTTGAGCAAATAAAGAGGCCATCAGCTCAGCGGCTTCTAGCTGCCAGCAGAATATCGCTCTCACTTTATACAGAGGTGTTGAGTGCTGGAGACAAAACGAAGAGCCGGTGATTTAAGATCCAGGGAACAGAGGCAGCGCTATCTACACCAAAAAAAGTAGTTCATGACAGATGCTTTGGTATAAATTAAGATGAATCACCTTTGGTTTGAGCGCAGTGGTGAATTTCAGATAACCTTTTTAAAAGGCGTTAGGTGTTCCTGGATCACAAGAGAAAATTCTAAGGAGTTCATATTTTAAAATCAAATTTTTCAGTGGTAAATTTTTACATTCTGCTGTATCAGGTTTGGAGCAGGAATATTTGAGTTGCGTGACCACTGCAAGATAGGAAGAGTTTGAGGATAGTTTCAGAGTTTCAGATAGAAATTCTGTTTGAGGAGGTTCTGAGAAGCACTGGTGTGTTTCTTTTAAATAAATATTTAATTAAAAAAATCTCATCTTTCTGTCTTTCACACTTCATATTGAGGACACATGTCATGCTGATTAAGTTTATAGCTAGCTTTATTAATAATAAACATTTAGTTGAATGCCAAAAGCTCTATCACCACCTCGAAGTTGTGTTACCATTCAGCAATGCAAGGATGTTAAGTAATGGTTAACAAATTGCCTAGAAGCTCTTTGGAGCTTTTTTCCATCTCTGCTAGAAAAAAATTATAATAAAAATTGTATTCGGAAAACATCATATTAATGATTCCATTCACATCTGATTTGATTTACTGAAATTTTCTTCAGCTTTTATATTCCTGTATTTCTTGCCAGAGTGCATTTATCTGCATTAAGTTTCCTTCTGAGTCAAATTGTTCACTTTCTGTATCCAATTTATTTATTTTGATTTGTCTTGTTTTCTGTAATTAGCTTGTCGTGCTGTCTTTTTATTAATATTTGTTATTATTATTTATTAGTTTATTTATCATGCTCTATGAAACAGCCTTGGGTTCTGTTAAAGGATTTCTGACTGTAAGCCTGTTAATTCATATGGAAGTACAGTAAACAAAAGAATACATAAATATCTCAAATAATTTAGTTAAAAATACATAATAAATATGATACAACATAACAAAAATAATAAAGATATTTTAATTTGATTAATTAGCATATCATGAAATTCATTTGATTAAAATAATCAGTTGACATGTCTAATGTTTATGTGAACAGTCATGCATATTACGCATAAAAGTATTGGCCCATTACTGTGTCTGTCTAAATGAAGAGAGACAGTGTGAGGTGTGTTCAGAACATTTGTTTTTACTTATGCTAAATGTTTGTAGTATAACATCACAGTCACATGCTGCTACATAGAGAAGTTTTAAGACCACACAATAGAGTACATGTGAATGCAATATCTGTGCTGTTTTCATTTGACGTCATTTGCAGGAATGAATAGACACACACATAGAAAAAATGTGGGTGTTGGTGTTGTTTAGCACATTATATATGTACAGAATGCTTAAATGAGGTGGATATTGATTTAAACGAATAGCTCATCCCATTTAGACCCGCTGCCGTGAAACTGTTTGTTTTTACAGGACTACTTGTTCATTTGTGCATGGATCAAATGTGCTGTGTCTTTGCATTTTTGACTTGATCTATTAGACAACATCCAAACCTGAGACAGCAGGCTAATTAAACATTTCGAGTGAACACTGGACTCTGCAGTTAATCAAACACAAGAGTTCATTAGTGTTCCCCAGACTTCAGAAAACTTTGAAACCTTAAGGTTCAGAATTCATCTGATCATCATTAGCAGACAATCATTAGTACATGTGACCTTGTTGAAGTTTCTGAATGCCTATATAAAGATCCAATTAGTTGTCAAAAATATGGCAGCATTTAAGGGAACATCAAGAATGTGTGCTTTTTCTGTAAGTCTTGTTAGTTTAAAGCAAAAGTTCACCAAATGTAAAAATGAAAAAGCTGAAAATGTACTTTCCCTCAGTCCATACACAATGTAGATGAGTTTGTTTCATCATCAGAACAGATTTGGAGAAATTTAGCTTAATTATCTACTTGCTCACCAATGGATCCTCTGGAGTGAATGGGTGCAATCAGAATGAGAGTCCAAAAACATCACAGTAATCCACATGCCTCCAGCCCATTAACTATAAACACATATTTGTGCTCCACAAGACATTAATTGATAGACTGGAGTCATGTTTATTACACCATTTGTGGATTATTGTTATGTATTCAACTGTTTGGATTCTGATGGCACCCATTTATTGTAGATGATCCATTGGTGAGCAAGTATAACTTAATGTTAAAGGGGTCATACAAAGCCAATTTTCCACAAGCTAATGTGATTCTTTTGGATCTTAATGGAAAGTTTGTAATATAAATGGCTTTTTAAAAAAAGTGTAAAAAACGCTTGTCAGAAACAGATTTTTAGAAATCACTCTGTTCTGTGTACTTCCCCTTTAAATCTTCATGAGCTCCACTGACCCCACCCCTCTTTTCCGAGGTGCTCTGAGAGGGTTTTTTAGCCATATTCATCGTGATACTTACTAATTAGCACATTATTAGGAAAGGCAATTTGCAAAGTTTCATTAAAAGACATTATACTCACTGCTTCTGTAGATGAGACTGGAATGATGGAATGATTCGCGCAAACATAAACGCATTTCGGTTGATCAAGGGTGAGTTTCCATTCAGAACCAAACGTAACGTTAATCCTCCGCGTCTTCAGTCACTCAGATGTCGGGGTAAATGGCTACTGCTATGTTCATTAATTTAACAACAAAACACCTCAATCTCTTAGGAGTCTTGCTTGTCTCTGCATCTCGGTCTGATGACGGCTCACTCAGGGCGGGTCTGAGGTAAGACACCAGTTCAGTCTGTGTGACACGCTGCTGTCAATCAACTACTGCGGGAGTGGCCTCTGTCTGTGTGATGCCACACCGACATGCATTTGAGAATGGCTTGATGTCAGAAGGGGCAACTTAGTTTTCTTTTAATTTAATGAAAACACTTGTGGCTCTTTATCATTGTAGGGTGGTTGTGTACACACCCTCCCAACAGACATTTCAGTCCAAACAGCTTCTAAAAGTGCATGCGGCACTGGATGACCCCTTTAATAAACTGATCTAAATCTAGGATGGCAAATTTTTAACAATTCTGGTGAACAATTCTTTTAACTGAAAATACATTTATGACATCAAAGCAAGTTTAACTCCATCAGCAGCATTTGTGTCTAGTTGTTGTTAATTACTAAAGAAGCTATTTCTCTAAATTTACTGTGATGAAACAGGGAATGAAAATTAATTTAAGGCAGTGCATTTAGAGATTTCAAATCATTTTTATTGATTTTCAGCTCATGGGCTGCTAGAGGAAAGAGGAACAAGAAAACCAGAAAGTACCAATTAAAGCATTGAGAAGCACTCAGTAAAAAAGAGATTTAATAAAACAGAAGTAAAACAGGTTTTTATTTGTGCACTGAAATAATAAATGAGGCCCCATAATATGGGACATATTCCAAAGAACATAATCTAAAACTGATTTCATATCTGTATGTACTGTACTGTAGGGTGAGCTATATTTTTATGTTGACTACAGGATTCACTCATCAGCATTTGGAAACCATGACTTTTCTGTGACTGGTGTGGGGAGCAAGGGATTTTTTCGTGTGTGTGGATTCCTTTTGTGTCATATTGCATGAGAGCATAAATGAACAAAACAGAAATAAAATATGAATTCATCTTCATTTCAAAGCTACATGTGCCTACTCACCTTCCAACTCACCACCACATTTCCTCCACTCCCATACATGACATTAAAAATATTTCCTGTGTTGAGAAAGAAAGGCTCTCTTTCTTAGTTTGTGCCAACTGCTCATTAGATTAAGCACCAGGAACGTGAGGTGTTAGATTTATCACAGTCCTCTTTTGCCAAGGATATCAGCTGAACCTCAGATCTCTCAGATCTGGCTTTGGTTGCTGCTGTAAACGCCTCTCTTGGCACTTAAAATGTGTCGCATGATTTCTTGCCTGCCTCATAAACAGAGGGGCACACTGGAACTGTGATAAGCCCTTCTGATTCCTTTGAAGTGCATGACTCGTCTTGGAAAGAGATCATGGCATCTGTGAACAGAGATCTCAAATTCATAATTTGTGTAGGCATAAAGAGAGTCAAGTGTATGTTGTCAGCGAGAATGATTGGGGTATTGGACTTCCAAACCTCCAAAAGCTCAGCAGGAAAAAAAAGAGAACAACATAAATCATTTCAATCTGTTTCTTGGCTCTGCTGTACAAACACGAAAGCTCAATAGTTGTGCCTCATTTTTTTCTTACCCTTTCAAAATACTGTAGGTCCTATTCTGTTGTTGTAATGCCGCTGAGTTAAAAATGACCTCAACAGCACAAACCAACTGATCCCCAACCCCATCTTTCCCTTCTATGGTTCACAAAAAGTTGTTACAGTGAACCTAAATAAGAGTATAAATGCTTAATTAAATAGCTTATAATTTAATCAGAGCAATAGTTTATTGAACAGTTTTAATAATATAAACATTTATACTTTACAACAATAAAAGAATGCAATGCAGTATAGTTTAAATATTAGCTTAAAAAGATAAGCTATTCAAAATGTAAGATGTTTTTAAATGGTATATTTAAAAGCTAGAAATAATCAAACTTTCCAACACTTAAGAACAATGAAGGATAAAACAATTCATTAGAATGTTTCAGACTTTCCAAAGCTACATACAGAGAGCCATTCAAATCATTTGGTCTCTCAAAAACAGTGTTGGGAGTAACGCGTTACAAAAGTAATACATTACAGTAATATATTACTTTTTGCTGTAGTGCAGCAGTGTAAGGCATTACTAATCAGGTTTCAGTAATATTTTACTCGGTATATGTTCAGTAATGCTTGCGTTACAACGCACTTTTAAGCGTTTTTATGCAAAGGGGTGTTTATTCGGGCTGTTGTCGGCCACAAATCATGCTGTACAGACCCCAACTTAAGAGAGAACCGCACTTGAAACAGCGAAGCACTCTCAGACTCTGTTTATCTCACTTTCCCCTTATACACACCCTAGGGGGTGGAGCCTCCCTCACAATACACCTGAACGTCCAACACACTTCCAAACGCAAAAGGGAATAAAGTGCAACATTAACATTGAACACATTATTTTCCACAACACAAGAGCATTCTTGTTACAAAATGTTACAATATTAACGTATAAATATGCCGCAAGTCAGCTCTATTTTCAGTTCGTGGTCAGTTATTATCCATGTGTGGTGTACAGGTTTGTAAATAAATACTAAAGGACAGCTTCTAATATACACGTGTAAAGCGATTTATTTAATTCATCTCGCTCTCGCTGAAAAAAAAACAATTGGAAACAAAAACTCTTTCATTATAATTTTAATCCATAAAGATGACTTAAGCTGCATCAGAGGAGATGGCAAAAAAGGGAATGTATCTTTGTGACACGGACTCAGAAAACACTAAATAATTTAAATATCTTCCTACTATTTTCCTCTGACATATTCATGGTAATTAGGCTACTTTTGTTGATGCTGTGACAAGCTTTAGCCTATTGCTAATAGGTATGTAACGCATTACAATTTTGAATCATTATTATTGTAATGTAAGGAATTACTTTTAAATAGCAGTAACAAGTAATATATTAAAGTTTGGAAGTAACTTGCACAACACTGCTCACAAATATGTTTAACCAAAATTAACCAGTAAAACTAATTTGTCTAACATGGAAATTCAGCAGGACAGTATTCCTTTAAAAAGTAATTTGTTTATGTATCAGACTGCTTTTGATTCACTTCACTGAGACTCATATGAGTCATTAGTTCTTGAATTAGACTACACTGAATAAACTGCTGTATTTGTGTTATTACAATAAAATACAACCATAATAATACACTAAAATAATACGGTAAGATAGACCAATCACATTTCACATTGACTATACATGCTCACAGGTAGAATGTGACATCTTTTGTCTTGTCTATAGTTTCAAAAGCAAAAGATGCAACAGTATAAGGGGGGAAATGCAAAATTTTCCCAGATTGGTTAGTCCAAGAAACTAACACACACTCCTTGGAAGTTTCCACCTTCAATTGGGCAAGGGAAGTAATCATGACTTGCTATTGTTTGGCATGCTAATAACCTTGAAGTGACACCACCGAATGGATGGATGTGTTTGGGTAAGGCAGGGATGTAAATTAAAAAGTGAGAGGGAGATATTGTGACAGTGATTGAACGTGTAATGAAAGGTTGTGAATCATACAAACCTGCTCTTCCCATCTTACCAAATTTGGGCTGCAAGATTCCTCCAGGTGGAGCCCCTGATTCAGAACAAAAATATTGCCAATATATCAGGTCTGCATGTTTTGTTTCTGTTTGGGTTTAATATGAGTTCTATTATATGCATGCTTTTATACACCTTAGTAAGGTTAGACATCATAACGCGGATGACAAATTAGCTGTGAGGGATAGACTTACAGTTTTCACAGTGGCACACTATAAAACTCACAACTTTCAAAAACATTTCAGGTGGTTTTTGCTTCCCAGCCTCATTTTCATTCATTTGTGCCTAAAACATTTAACAGTACTGTAGCTTTACAGCCAAGTAGTTTTCTTCAAGCATCTTAGAGATGTTGCCAAAGTTTCCTTCTGACACACTAAAGCAAAAGACAGAAATAACTGACATAAAACCATTTTTTAGCTGGTGAAAATACTAATGTTCCGATCATTTTGGTCACCGCTGTAAATGTAAAAGTGATAAAATCCTACTTTTTCCTCAAATTAACTATGTTTTGTTTCTTTAGGTGAAGTATGCAAAGTTTTTAATGCTCTCTTCCTGTTTGTCAGCCTGTTTCCTGTAGGCATGAGCAACCTGAGCTCAGTGCTACAGATGGAGTCCAGGGGAACACCTACAGTATGTGAAGTGTGGGATGACAGCATTATGGCTGTTCTGTTAGTTATGTTCAGCTGTGCACTTGAATGCAGGCATTGAGGAGTGTTACTGGGCGAGAGCCAGGTGGATGTGCTTTCCTCTCTCTGGGGTCAGCGGACAGATCCATGCTGGTCCCACAGAACCAGGTGCTCACAGAGAATCTCATGGAAATCCTTTAATCCTTTAATAAATGAGACAATTGTTGGCATAGAGTGAGAGGATAGAGCTATAAAATGAAAGTCATGTTCTTCGCAAGCGATCTTGCTTGCATAATCTAATGTATTTTTAAATGAAACAGGATATTCAAGTAAGGAGACACATGAGATTATATTATCTTTTTTTTTTTCAGGAGACAAATCCTTTTAAGCGATTTCAGCCAAAAATTGAATTAATCTCATTACTGTCCAGGCGAAACAATTAAGATGTCTAACAGACCTTGTTTGTGATTTGTCCTTGCTCTGGAAGACTGTACAGATGCGGTATTTACTGTTAGCAACTAGATTATTAACTAGATATTGTTTTTACGGGACACACCAACATCTTGTTTTTAGTGGTGATATGATTTAATCTTCAGTTTCCAGTTATGTTGATATGGTATCACATGCTCATCATGATTTTTACCACAGATTAAATGTGTTACAGTTTTGTGTCTGGCTGAAACTAGTGTAGAATAGACCATCTGTTTGAATCATTGCCATCTTCAGTGTTCCTTGTGATTTTCTCTGACATTGGATTCATAAGTCAGACAGCAGGCATAGTTTACAGTGCCAACCAATGTTGGGCAAGCTACTCAAAAAGTGTAGCTAGCTGTGGTAACAAATACTGTATGGGAAATGAGGTACAATATGATGAAAACAATCATGTAGAGAAAGTATCAGTATCTTTCATGTCAGAGCCAGCAGTTGACCCATGTGACAGATTTGAGAAAATTACCTCCAATTACATAGACTCAATCAGGGAATAGAATGTGATTATTATTAGACATACACAGTGATTAGCACACAAATGATGACCATCCATGCACACACACACACGTACAGTGTACATATACTGTATGTATATATATTTATATACAGTATATGTGTGTGTGTGTGTGTGTGTGTGTGTGTGTGGCTGTGGTCATCATTTGTGTGCAGATACACATGGAGAATTACTTTAATCTGATTTCTGAATCTGCTAATAAGAAAGCTATGAAAACTGTGGATATTTGCTCCGCACTTAAACTTTTTGTGTAGGCTATCCTTTAAAAAAAATAGCCCTTGCATTTTTCCTTTTTTTTCTTACTTTTTTTTTCTTTAAAGAGTATTTTGATTTTCTTGTTATTGTCTGTTCAAATGTCAGTTTTGTGGATAATTAGTTTTTTATGCTATCGGTATGTTTTTGAGTTTAGCATTAAAAAAAACTTTCTTGCAAGATACTTTTCCTTTCCCACGTAAGTCAGTCCGCGTCAGTCATGCTCTTTAATCAGATGTGACCTTGCCATTGCAACCAGTCATAACCCACCAGTAGCGCAGCCTATGTAAAACCTGCTCCTGTGATGTGACTCCTCATGTTCTGATGCTTAATTTGATGTTGCTTTAATACATTAAAATGTGTAATGTTTTAATTTTGTTTTGAAGATGAAGGTTGTAATGCGTAACTGCGCACGGCGCCGGCAGATCACTTGATTTTATTTCCCTTATAAAGGTGGAAACAGCTTACAGCTTACAATTTCGCATATGGGTCTATTTAGGCTATTGTTTTTCTTCTTCACCATTTTGAAATACATTTTATATATCTATATGTATTATATATTTTATAGATTTATTTTATAATAAATCTATATTATTTTTCTAATGATTTAAGGATTTTATTATAATGTTGTTATTGTTTTACTTGGTTATTTTATCTCTATTTAACAAAACAAAATTGTAGTCAGTTTTTGAAACTTTGAGCCACCTGGCGGTAGTTTTGTGAGCGACTTTAACACGCGACTGAATTAAAGTTAAATCTGGTGGCCCATGGCGGCAGTAATAGTCATTTTGGTTGTGCACCTACTGTATATTTCTATATCATCTATTTCAAATTCTGTTCATTTGGACTTTCTGTTCATTCGACAATCCTGAAAAAAGATGTATCGCAGTTTCCGCAAAAATATTAAGCATATAAAGTTTTCAACAATGTTTAATGAAATGTTTCTTGACCATATCAGCGCATTAAGCATCTTTAACAATACTGCTGTTTTTATAGTTTTTTTTTTTTCATTTCTCATATAATTTCAATCCATCTCAAAAAGCACATAAGGGTTACCACATCACTATTAAGAAACAGAGCTCAACTAATAGCTTTGATATTTGTAGACGCTTCTGCCCAAAACTGGTTTCCAGCATAGTGATTTAGTCCAATAGCCCATCATATACATGCTGTTTGACAGTTGTGAGTGACAGATAGATTGGCAGGTCATCAGTGGCTGAGCTCCCCAGCAGCTTTTCTCAAGCCACTTATGCATATGAATGAGAGACCTCTGGAGAAAGGAGGGTGGGCTCGACTACAGCAATGAGGGAGGTAAAGGTTAGTGAGGGGGTGGCACAACCCTAATGACCCCAATTCTACCACCCTGATAAAAAGCTGTATTTCTCCTGCTAAAGGGGCTTTGTGCTTTCCTTCCACTTGCCTCATGGGAACTTACTTTGAGTGTGTGCTGTAAGGAGTGGGTCGCAAGAGCCAGACATGGCAGTCGGCCATTCCCAATGAACAATGCCAGAGAATAGCTTTATTTGTCAGGGTTTCTTCAAGCCGTATATAGAGGAGCTTTTGGAAAGGATGAATGGCTTCAGACCGCTGGCCCACTCTCACCCTCAACTGTCTCAGCTCTATTGATTAACCCACCCTCTCGGCTGAGAAACGGGGGCAGATACTGGAGTTTACAGATTATGTCAATTAGCGAGAGCTGGTGGTCCCAGTTTAACTCTTGCCTGTGCAACCCACCCAGGCTAGGGCTCTCAGGGCCCAGAGGTCAAAGTTTGCGACCCTGCTGCCAAAACACAGAGGCTTGTCGCTCTGTGTGACCTTTCCAACAACCTTGACCCCTGGGGGGCCCCCACATTGGTTTCTTTCACAAAGCAGTGACAGAGAAGCCTTACTGTCGATGATTCGCCAGGGAAATGGATTTATTTATCAGATTCTGTTGTTTTTCCGTAGAGGCGTAAATCTCCCCGGTGGACGTGTTTGTTCTGCGAGGCAGTCAGCAGGACTGAAGCGGCATGATGGACTTTACAGATGCTGCACTCTTAAATTATGAGCTCCTGTGCTCACGATTAATTCTGCACTGCTGATGAGAGATGACTGATGCGTCCACCTTAAAGGATTTTTCAAGTAAGAAGCCATGAGAGCTTCCACTGCGGAGGGTCTCGCTGTATCCTGTGGAACAGAGCTCCCATTAACACCAGCAGAGCTGTCTCACTGCACATCCCATTTGTCCGGGAATGCAGACACGTTCACGTCTCTATAGTGTAGGTTACATCAGGAATGAATGGAAGATCTTGCCTTCTCAAGTGTACGTATCATTATATTAATTATTATATTTAATTTATATTAATTTATTAGTGAATAATTTAACAAATTAAACTGCAGTGTTTCATGCAATTTCTGTTTGCCCAGTAATGTTCCTAAATATTGCTTTATTAGACCAATTAAACCAATTCATTACACATTACACAAATGTATTTTTTATGAATCAGTTCCAACTGTCCATTTAAGTGAATCAGTTCAAGAGTGAATGATCTGTTTGCATATTACTCACAAATGTTCACTGACGTGTCCATGTGCCATTTTCTATTCGATTTATTCTAATTTCACATGTATTTAAATATAGGAAATCCACATATATACAGTGGGTAGGAAAAGTATTCAGACGCCCTTATTGATTTGATTTGATTTGATTTGATTTGAACGTTCATTTTTTTTCCCCTCATTAATGTACACACAGCAACCCATGTTGACAGAAAAGCACTGAATTTTTGCAGATTTATTAAAAAAAAAAAGGCTGAAATATCACATGGTCATAAGTATTCAGTGTGACACTCATATATTTAACTTAGGCGCTGTCCTTTTCTTCTGATCATCCTTTAGATAGTTCTTCACCTTTATTTGAGTCCAGCTGTGTTTGATTATACTGATTGGACTTGATTAGAAAAGCCACATACCTGTCTATATAAGACCTTACAGCTCACAATGAATGTAAGAGCAAATGAGAATCATGAGGTCAAAGGAACTGCCTGAAGAGCTCAGAGAATTGTGGCAAGGCACAGATCTGGCCAAAATTACAAAAAAATTTCTGCTGCACTTAAGGTTTCTAAGAGCACAGTGGCATCCATAATCCTTAAATGACCAGAACCCTTTCTAGAGCTGGCTGTCCGGCCAAACTGAGCTATCGGAGGAGAAGAACCTTGGCGAGAGAGGTAAAGAAGAACTCAAAGATCACTGTGGCTGAGCTCCAGAGATGCAGTCGGGTGATGGGACAAAGTTGGAGGAAGTCAATCATCACTGAAGCCCTCCACCAGTCGGGGCTTTATGGCAGAGTGGCCCAATGGAACCTTCTCCTCAGTGCAAGACACATGAAAGCCTGCATGGAGTTTGCTAAAAAACACCTGAAGAACTCCAAGATGGTGAGAAATAAGATTCTCTGGTCTAAAGAGACCAAGATAGAACTTTTTGGCCTTATATATAAGCGGTATGTGTGGAGAAAAAAACAGGCACTGCTCATCACCTCTCCAATACAGTCCCAAAAGTGAAGCATGGTGGTGGGAGCAATTACCTTCTCCAGAGTGCTCAGGACTTCAGACTGGGCTGAAGGTTTACCTTTCAACAAGACAATGACCTTAAGCACACAGCAAAAATAATGAAGGAGAGGCTTCATAACAACTCTGTGACTGCTCTTGAATGGCCCATCCAGAGCCCTGACTTAAACCCAATTGAGCATCTCTGGAGAGACCTAAAAATGGCCAACGTTTACCATCCAACCTGACAGAACTGGAGAGGATCTGCGAGGAGGAATGGCAGAGGATCCCCAAATCCAGGTGTGAAAAACTTGTTGCATCTTTCCCAAAAAGACTCATGGCTGTATTCGATCAAAAGGGTGCTTCTACTAAATACTGAGCAAACGGTTTTTCTTTTTTAATAAATCTGCAAAAATGTCAACAATTCTGTGTTTTCTGTCAATATGGTACATTATGTACCATATTGACACTGGTGTACATTAATGAGGAAAAAATCTGGTGCCACGACTTAAAAGCATCCTGTCTCTGTAATACCCTGTCTTATAAACATTCTACGTAAATTGTTGCATTCAATTCAATACAACAATTTACGTAAAGATGGATTTGGGAACAAATTGCCCATAAATTAGTCCTGCTCATGTTTTATGAACAAGGCACAATGTGTGTGGTATTGTGTGCATATTTAAAAGGTTTAAATAATTTTGCTAGAAGCTGCCAGTACTTCAGAACCTGGGGCCTATTCCATAAACCAAGTTTACCAAATAAGCCAGGTTTATTTCAGTTAGTCTGACTTATTGCCAGTTAATTTGGTTTGAAATAAGTCAGGCTATCTGCCAAAAGCCTGGCTTATTTGGTAAACTTGTTTTATGGAACAGGCCCCTGATGCTGACCTGTTTTTGTTTGTATGGTAGTGGTTGTTTTTTAGAAGCAGGTTAGACAAATTTCTGTGCATTTGGAAAAATGTACCTCCATCTGCATCTATAAATATAGAATTTCAGAGCAGATTAGAGATTATTAAATAAAGATATTCATGTGGTTCTTAGGAAATACTGTATTTTTAATTCAAAACAACTAACATATTTTTATATGTATTTGAATATGTATTATGTATTTGGCTTTTCTATTATAGTAAACTTGCTCGTTAGATCACCTGGTAGAACAAACAAAACTTTTAACACCACTTGCTGGACATTTCACTTTGAAAGTAATGCAAAACATTCAAGAAGCAACATTATATCATAATATTGCCACAGACAATGAGCCTTGATTTTGTTTAGTGCCTGGTTTTAGAAAGACTGCAGATGTTTAATGATTAAAACTTTCATTTTTGCTCTGAATTACCCAAAACAGTATTGCAACAGGTATGTCTGCAAAGACAGTGGAGGGTCCGCTGATCTCTCAGCCAGTTTTTAATCAACAACGCGCCTGCAAGAACAGTAGCAGCAATTGAACAACACAAAGGCGCCATTCTCCATCCCTGCTGATGGATCCGAGATTACTGGGGTGAGATAAAACCAGAGAGAGTGAGGGTTTGGGGGCCACTCTTGGCTGCGCCCTGCATTCCCGGTGATATTAACCTTTCAAGGAAATCAGTATGACACAGAAGCTGACAGAGGGTCTAAATTATCTCTTGATTGCTGGTGTGGTGGGCTGTTTATATCATCGGTCATCTGGCACAAAGCAGAGCCCTGTTCCCCCTGTCTGCTGCCGTCAGGACTTTTTTAATTACGATAAGTGACCTTTGCGGTGATGCTGACAGAAGGATGAGAGTGAGGGGCCAGGACTGTCCGCCTGATAAGCTCCTGTAAGAAGACTCTTTCTCTTCTGGTGTCCTGTCTCTCTCTCCTGCACTGTTATCTCATGTTCAAGTCTCACTGGATCTTTCCTCTCTTTCTTTTCAGTCTAATTGAGCACGTCTCCATTACTTTCAAATTTGTTCATAGGTTGTACAATCTGATTCAGTGTCGCGGCTGTTGTTCCAGCAAAAAACACATTTAGTTTGTTTTAGAAAATCAGGTGTCATTGAATAGAACTGAACATCAGTTTTTCTGTAGAACTAAAGGTCATGGACCAGAATTTCTTATATTCTACGGTACATCCCAGGTCTTAGAAATTAATTCTATAGCTTCAACAAACTTATTCTCCTAGAAAATCTTACTCTTCCCTTTGACTATGAGAATTTCTAAATACTTTTTTTTTTATCTCATCTCAGATGTTTTCAGCAGTTGATCAGTGATTAGTTAAAAGTCACAGTGATCTGGTTCTTTTATTTTAACTCACAGGTTCACTTCCAGACTTGCAGTGTTTAACTCAATGAAGTTGTATCTGTAAATAATGACTTAAATTTCATTTTGTAATTTTATCATCACACAGAGCAATCACATCTTTTCAGAAGACTCTGTATTTAGTATGAGGGAGAGTGAATGATAAATATATTTGAATAGCATTAGCCCTTGACCTGCTCAAATTTCTATTTTATTTCAATTGTACCTCTATTGTAGTAGTTTAAATAACTGTGAAAGGCCTTTAAGCTCTTATAAACAAATTGCAACAGGTAGTATTTTATAAATGAATTGTCTAATCAATCGATTTGCAACCGATTGTAACATTATCACCGGAGAAACTATTGTTGCAATGAAACATATGCATGGATAATTTGCATGCATTTAGACAACAGGTTTGGCTGGAACTTTTAAAAGATTTTAAACAAGACATCAAAACCAAACCAAAGATATTCTAAAATCTTGTGTATATGTACATATTTCTATATCCAGAAACACATGCACATATACTGTATGTATAAACCCTATGGTGGTGCACATCCAGTTATTGGACAGCATGTCTGGTGATCAGCTTATGTTTGAGACATCATTATGACTCTGCAGAGGGAGCCCAGATCAGACTGGGGTGTTGTGTTTGGTGTGATGTAAGCTGTGTGGAGAGTATTTGAATGTGAGAGGTGGGGGTGGCATGAGCTGGCAGATCCCCGCAGACAATAGGCCAGTAATGAGAGGTTGCTTATCCAAGAAACACAATACCACTGTCCGCTGGAGGCTGGAGGAGGCATTTGTTCCTTGATCTCAGATAAATTACTGCTTTTTTCAGTGCCTATTCAATTTTACAGAGATTGAAACTATTGGGCATTTGCCTGACTTGTTTAAACAGGTTGGCACTTAGGTTTGTTCTTACCAGCAACTGCTGGCAAAAAGAAATGCATGTACTGTATAGTGTCAGTCTTTATCTGATTTTGGTGATTTAGCTTTCTGATAAACATTAGCTCGAGCTCGTTGCATCTCCATTTGTGGTTTTGGTGTGTGTTTATGTCATGCAGTGCCATTATTTTAAATGAATAGCACTTTGCCTTAGAGTTAGCTCTATATTCAAATGAAAGTGAATGCAGTATATGCTGTCAAGCTCCAAAAATGATGATAAAGCACCATAAAATGATTATAAAAGTAGTTTGTACAAATTTATGCTATTTCACGTAACATCAGACAGAGCCAAACTATAAGTCATTTCCACTGTTAATGTCCCCTTTTATGTGAAATTCAGAGGTTTGAGATAACTAGAGGGAGAGTGAATGATGGGTGTTTCATTTTTTGGTGAACTGAAAGTTCTGAGGGTAAATAACAAACTGGCTAAATCCTTGTGGTGTGCAAATGTCACCAAAAACATAAGATAATATTGTTAAAAAGGTTCCGGATCTCTGATTAAACAGAACTAGCATAGTTATATTTTTAACTTTTTATTACAGTGAACTCCTTTTTCCATACCATGTATGTATATTTGTAGCAATATATAATAATTTGAGTAAAAAATAACTGTATAGAAAACACAAACAAACACCTCACCAACCAAACTGCTTGAATGAGTCCAGAGTCTGTCATAAGCTTGCCTGATATCCTGAGCAGAGAAATGGTCCGGACTTGCTCACAGGGCTGCGGTTGAAGTATTTGGGCCACCGTCCTGACCAAAACTTTACAATCCATCAGCTTTCTTACCTCCCACGAACTGGAATCATGTCCCATCCTGGCACTAATGATCACAACTGTATCTTCATAGTATATAATAAAAACTTTTTATTCCTTATCTACAAAATAAAAGATACAAATAAAAACCAGTTGGCACTATTTTTGTTCTTTTTCATTTGTTTGAGTGGAATCTGGCCATTAAAATCAAATATGTGCTCATTAACCGAGTGCACTCTTTAAAGCTCTTCAGAATTTTCTCACATTGATTGAAAGGGTTGTCAAGGTCTTTTCGAAAAGTCCCATAGCTTGTGCTCTGAATGCGGGAACCAGGAAAGTATCAATAAAATATGCATGAGCATCATAAGTGTGCTGATTGCTGCATAAACAATAAATTTTATGTAGATACAGTTGCCAACAGAATGTAGCTGTACTTGATGATGAATTAAGTCCTAAGCAGTTTCCAAAAGCCATTTCTTGAGTAATGAAGTACATCTGTACTAACTGTGGGAATTAGGCATGGATACGGTCTCTGAAAGAGTTATTGAAAGACTCAGGGCCCTCTATAGACAGAAGAATCATTGGTCACTGGAAGACTGTGTGATAGGTGGGACACTGATGAGACTTCATGTATTTAATGGCAAACTTGAGTTCCTTGCTCTTTTTGTCCCACTTGTGGATGGACATGAGCAGCAACTGTTGGTCCACTTTGCGGCCCATGATGAGGAAGTTGCTCCCGAGATTGTCCAGTTGCGAGCAGGGACAGTTGGCTCCATTTTTGATGTATAGCGTAAGCTTCTTCAGGTCTTTCTTCCTCAGTATTCCCATCTTCAGAACCTTCTTCTTCTTTTGTGCTGCAATGAGCTTGCGATCACCCTTTTCCTTTTTCACCTCTTTAATCTTCATCTTGAGGGCTGTTGATAAAATATAGATAACTTTCAGTAATTTACAACATATTTTGCATGTCCATGGTTCTCTGATGTCGGTTAATGGTCACATGACAAGCAGGTAAACAAGTTAAATAGTGTTTATACCTGTTGCATTTGTTTTGTTTGTGATTTTGAGGCGAACTCAACACAAACACTTGCACACACAAACCTATATTCTGCATTGAGTCAGTTTCAAAATTGTAATTTTATTTGACATAATAGAGTCCGAGAATTTTGGGCATCTCATTTGGTCGCTTCATAATTCAGAAAATACTTAAAACAGACAGAAAACAATCAATTTTGACAGTTTTTTGGGGGAATAAAATGTTGT
Source organism: Enteromius fasciolatus (assembly GCA_032361145.1). NCBI lineage: Eukaryota > Metazoa > Chordata > Actinopteri > Cypriniformes > Cyprinidae > Enteromius > Enteromius fasciolatus. Next base: position 17,153,848 of record JAUMHR010000063.1, read on the forward strand.
ATATTATCAAGCAATTTAAAAATACAAATCCCTCTGTAAAAACTGAATTGAATTGATTTGAATTTCGTGTTCACAGCATATGGATTTGGAACAAGCTAAGGGTGAGTAAATGATGACCAAATTGAGTGAGCTATCCCTTTGAAAGCATCAAAGCAAGAAAAAAAATGTCTGGGTTCTATTCGTCGCCATTAACTTTATCCATTGGAAAGACTGGAAAATCTTCTCATGGGACCCTTGGTCACACTACGCTTCTCCCATATATTTCGGCTGTCTCAAGCAACAAGTCTTTTCACAACGAGCACACAGGAAGAACCAAGGCTATCCAGTATGCTGGAATAGTTTACACCTCCCCAGAGGAGCATCATTTAAACATGGACAGCACTAATTGCACTCACCCGGTAGAGCACGGACAGGAGAACGGAAAGTTTCAAAGACAGATGTGAAAAGCGAACACCCCTTCAGTAGCTGAGCACATAAGCCACCGAAATGTTTTTCCTGGAACATTGAACAGTTTTTTCTTAATTTACCTATTTATTATTATTATTATTTTAGTGATTGAAAAGAAATCACTACAAACATCATATTGGAAGCAAATAAATTATTATTCACAATTAACTTTAGCACTATTTCATGGCTGTGGCTTTCCCCATATTTTGTTTCGCTTTGTTTTATTTATTTTTTTAAATTTCATTTTATGTATTTGTTTTACATATAGTTTTGAATTATCATATGTATTTTTTTTTTCCATTTTTTTGACAGAACATATCTTACCTGTTAATTATTTAACTGAACTTAACTGTTATGTATTAAAAATTTGTTAATTAATAAATAAACATGATTTGCAACAATTCAATAAACTCAAAATCGGTTAGAAACCACCTTAAAGAGCCAGATCTGCTTTAAAAATGAAAGCATTATCAGGGTGAGCTTTGCTCTTTTGTCTGCTGTCATAAACATTCACAAATCTCTGGAAGTGAACATTTAAATAGTCTCATTGATAACATCCCTCGCATGGGGATGTTCGGTATTGGCATAAATATTATTTTAAATATTATGAGATTTCTTACAGGAAAAAGATTGAGAAAGGCTTTTCTAATGCATTGTGGTTGCTAGGGTGTTTTGCTGGTTGCCAACATATTCTGGGTGGTTGCTTGGTCTGCCAATTCTTTATTAATTTCTTGTGCCTATTGAAATGTCCTTTCTTCAGTGTAAGTCTATAAGACGTCTTGTTTTGCTAAACAAACAAAAAGGTTTGAAGTCTCCCAGAACCACAGTGTTTATTTACACTTTTTTGGGAAAATTGAGATTCGAATAAAAGATGTTTATAGCTGTCTCTCTTCATATAGCAGATAGATTTAATGTATTTTAAATGATTTCACTAGAAAAAGGCACACATTAATTTTAAATCACAACTAAGTACTTGCAAAACCACAAAATAACTTTAACTGTAGTTCAACTGGACATGGGGGTTTTCTCTGTGATTCAGGTGATCGCTCATGACCCATAATGCTTGTGGGGAGTGAGCATGCCTGGGCAATATCGTGGTGACAAGCCGAAACCACAAGAGCTGCTTTAAATTGCTGGCAGTAGGTCTGACAGCAGATGAAGGAAGGCAAGGAAGAAAAGTGTCACCTTGAGCATTTGCAGCCTTCTTTCAATTCGGAAACCAAACCTTGCCTATATATGTGCAAAACCAGAGCCAAAGCAATGAATAGGGCATTGGTGGTGAAGGGTTATCAGTAGAGAGCGATGGAATAACATTTAGTGTTGAAATATTCTGTATCGGTAGGTAACGCCAGTACGATTCACATTATTGTTTTGCATTAATAAATGACTACTATATTTTCTAATTAAACTGGGTCAAATTGTAGCCTAGCCTGCGGAAACTATTAAAACTGTAGACTAACATAAACACAGATGTCATTCTGGACAATTTTAATAGCATTTATAAGGTTATAAATTATATATACTGTATATTCAATTAGCTGATTTGGAATAATGCTCTAATTATGCTGCCATTTGTTCAGCTAGAAGGCCTGTCAGTGCAGAGCTGTGATGAATCTTTAAAGAAAAGAGTCTCCATTGCTGCGCTTTAGCTTAATTAGGCATTCTTTATATAACGTGATTAAAAATCATTCATCTTTAAGGTCAAAATATACTATTAAAGAAGGGAAAACATGAGTTAAAGCCGCTGAGGTCAGATAGTTTTTTTTTTTTTTGTTGTTTTTTTTTTTAATTTTCTTGTAAAATGGTGCTTATATATATTAGGTTGTTGCTCACACTAATGCTGTAAATGTAAAAGAAGCTTTTGTGTAATGTGTATTTAGTTTGAATATTAGAGATTTTTCCCCCAATAATGATTTACATTGGACCACATCGTATGGAGGAGAAAAGACATTGTTCAAAATATGTAAATGAAATGTAAAAAATCTTTTACAACTTAAAAAAATAATAATAATAATTTTATTATCATTTTATAAAATAATAAAATCAGCTGCAGCTGTCTTGACAAACCTTACATTTTTGATAAGAGTGTTGCTGTCCAGCATGTGTTTACTGCTACACTGACCATTACATAATGTAAGACTAATGTAATTAAACTTACAATCTGTAAATTAACTGTACAGCAACTGTACCTGTAAAATGGCTTGAGATGGTAATCAGGGGAAGAAATGAATCAAGCAGAAATATCCTGCCATGCATTATGCTTTCAGTATGTGGAATTTTACAACTCCAGAGCCAGAAACAGTGGATTTTTTTTATTTTTTTATTTTTTTATAACATAACTCTTTTTGTGATGCCTGGAATACGTTTTGTGACTTTAATTTTTAAAATCTACAACATTGAACACTCAGGCTACTACTAACAATATTTTCTAGTGTCATCTGTCATAGTTATTAAGGAAAATACATGCTCATCCAAGAGCAATAGGCCTCACAGCCAAAGATAAGTCAGGCGTATGTGTGGCTCTACTGTGCTGTAATCCTCTGCTCTCTATAGGGAAGGATTTCAAATGACTTTTAACCTTGAAACTCTTTTATTCAATGCCAGAGACTCATTCTAGAGATTCACCTTTGACAGATCAATGGAACTCCTGTCAGAATACATCACTTTAAATGAACCATAAAGAATCCAAAACTATTATAACAGGAATCCTCTGATACTGTTTAAAATGGGATGTCCCTCCCAAACACGTGAATAAGTGCTTTGAAAACTGTTAATAAAATGTTTATTTTATATATATATATATATATATATATATATATAAAGTAATGCATTGCATTAACATTAGCATGCAGTATGACATTATTATTAAAATGTATTATTATTAAAAAATAATACTAAAATTATATACATTGTTTATATATATATAATATCAATTATCAATTCCATCCAAAATAAGTTTTTGTTTTGTTTAATTTTATTTGATTTATTTTTAAATAATAATTTCATATGATTGCATGGTAATGTTAATGCAGTTCATAACAGAACCACCTCATATTGTATTTGTTTTTTCTCATGAGGTCATTTTTTATGTTCAACCTAAGTATTAATGTGGCCACTTTCCCATGCAAGCAAACCGCAGCCTTTCTCATCAACTTTTTTCATCACATATTTTTATGTCATTATACAGAGATTTTTCCTCTAGAGACGAGTTATTGAAGTTGTCAAATATAATGTCTCAATAAAAGTTAATATCTTACCGAAATCACTGGCGCAGTAGTGCTCCATTATGGCGTCGGATTTCAACTCGTTGTCACAGGGTGGACACACTTTTGAAACTACAGGGTAAAGAAATGGAAAGTTAGTTTCTAGAGCATTTACCCAAAACATTTTGGTATTTCAACTGTAAAACTTAATATAATATATAATATAATATGGTATTTAGTGTTTGTGTGAATGACACTGAGCACCTTCTACTGTATATATATTCATATTTAAAAGCTGCTTGTAATGGGCTTTGGTTCATCGTGTGATTTTCTCTTCACTACCTGCATTTGGTGCTTATCAGTTTATTTCAAAGATACAAAACAGATTTCAGTCATTTACGTAACATTATGTCAGTTAATGAAATAACAGTATTTAACTGTACATGTAACTGAAAACCGTAAAACCTTTGGTAGAATTCCGACAACCACAGCTGCTAGTTTTTTACCGTAAATTTTACAGATTATTTTTTTACAGTGTATCTTCTTCAGTTAACCACAGGAGACACAAACAAACAAACAAATGGTGGAATGTATCATATTTACAAAAATGGTGTGATTATGTTAATTCTAACAGCTCTAGGTGCTAGCTGTATTTCCTCGCAGAAGAAGGGAAGTTAAAAACCAGATTAAGTCTTTCAGTGGTTCATCGCCGTGAAATCACATCTTTACAGATCTGTAGTGTCACTAGTGTGCACAAATGTATTTCACTGGACCTGAGAAAATGTTTTTGGCCTCTCCAACACAGGATGTCTCAGGATGTTATAGAAACCAGAGTATTTCACACTCACCACAGACGTACGAAGACGAATGCATGGGTAAACTTTTAATAGGTCACTGTGAAAACATACTTCTCAGCAGTTTGACAGTGAAAATGTTCACTGGAACATGCAAACAGCTGTACGTGACCTTCTTGGAGATGATAGTTATTTGCTGATCTTATTTTTAACTGTAGACGTCACACATGGCAAGTAAAGCTACAGATGTTTATCGTGACACCTACTGGGGTATCAGCTTTCAATTATTTAATTCACACATAATGTATTAAATTGCTTTGAAGTGACATTTCAAATAAATGTTCTTTTGATTTTCTGTTCTTAAAAACGTATCATGGTGTTCGCAAAAATATATATAATTATTAAAGCACAAAATAAGCATATTATTGGAATTTCTGAAGAATCATGTGATGCTGAAGACTAAAGTTTGGAGTTTTGGGGAGTTATTTAATTTAAACGTTTAATATTTCACAATATTACTGTTTTTTAGTATTTTTGATAAGAAGTATTTTCCAAAAATATCTCCTCTTTGACCCCTCCCTAGTAAAAAAAAAGTAATACATTTAAAATATATTTATTTAATACTAAGTATAGTTCAAATCCATTAACATATTTACTGACAGATAACTCGAGACCTACCAATATAAATATATTGAATATTACTTGTGCACAATGCATATTTCCTTTTAACAAGCTTAAAGTGTGTGGTGATGTCACTTTTAATGAAGATTTGTGTAATATTGTTCTTTAAATGCAAAATTTTTTAAGTGTACCTTGCAATAGTTCCACTTTAGCACAATCAAATATAAGTATGTCTTTAATTGGACTTCAGCACTACTTCCGCACAATTAAACTGTATTAAGTTCAAAATCAGTTGTTCCAATTTAGCAGACTTTAAGTATACCAGTTTAATATACGTACAACGTACAATTACATGGCATTTTATTAAGTATATAAATATGAAAATGCATTTGTAGTATACTGAACATGAAATAAATATAATTCAAATACATTTAAGTGTATATATTTTTTTAGTTCTTTAGCTCTTTTGATATTGTTTTTGTTTGTTTGTTTGTTTTTGTTTTCTACATTATTTAATTTTTTTCGCAAGCAAAGCATCAGGTGTATTTTCCATTTGCAAAAACTTCCGGGCTTCTATCACATCATCAATCTGCTTAACTCAATTAGGAAGAATGCAGGATGTGGCTTATAAGGTTTGGAAAAGCCATTCATTTCTTCAGCTAAAAATACAGAAAGCTCTATACGATCCCTGTGTGGCGGTTCTAACGGAGCAAACCGTGATCAGATTGGCTGAAGCTTGAAATTCTCCACTGACATCACCCACACAATGATGTGTGTTAGATCTGATCCCGAGGTGGCGAATATGATTTTGTCATTTACTCAGCACAGGTCCTCCCTCGAGTTCACAAAACAAAAGCATCTGGTAACAAGAACTTACATGGCTCGTCTCCAGACTCCCCCTTCCAGGTTAAAAACCATGGGTCAGAGTTTATCACCCCAGCCTCGAGCACAGCCATAGCGGTAGATAATGAGGAGAGGGGTCAAAGTTCACCAGGCTTCAGTGCACAGGTCGTGGGGAGTTGAACCCCTCTGTAAGTTTCAACCGTCAATTGGTCCCTGAGTGGACATTCCCATCCATTCAATATTCGGCGAGTCGGAGACGTGACGTGTGTGGTGACTTGCACACTTTGAGCGTGTTGTGGAGAGAACTTCATTTCAGACTCGCAGGCCGTAGCGAACTGCATACTTGAAGCTGAAATGTCTTATTTGCACTGCAGAGCGATTTATCCTGTTTTGCAGGGTGGCTTGCTGGCGGGACGCCCAGTGGAATCGGAGCCAAAGCATGTGTCAGGAGACTGAGAGAGGGTAATTCTGCAAACCGAGTTTCTGCTAGAAGTGCCAATTCAGAGATTGAGTGATATCAGAGCAATGCTGATTTTTTTTTTTTTTTTAATCTATTTCCTTAAATTTCCTGTTGAATTCCTTCTCATGTTCTTTTAAAACATGTGTAAGAACTCAACAGAGCTGCTTCTGAAAGGAAACTTTTTAATCAGCAAGAGTGCTTAAGTGACATGCTTAACAGCTCAGTCCTAAACCAGTTTCTACAATAAAAAACCTGTTGTCTGGTAAACTAAAAATGTAGTTCACGTGGGAACATAAAAACTGTTTTTAATCGAGTTTACTGACCAGAAAAGTTTAACCTAAAAGTTATATATCTTACTGAAATTACTGGGTTGATTCACGTCTGTAGCAAGCATTTTGATAGAAAAGAATAACAGCTACATTACAAAAGTGTATAGGACCTTCAAAGGCTGAGTTGAGTTCTTGCAACAAGGGTATTTTTCATAAATTATTGATCAAAAGAATATGGTTCAGTACGAATACATATACCATTACAGACAAACAATAGAATTGCAATGTTCCCATGCAGTTACAGAAACGTAGCACATCTGTAAAACAGTCCATGTAACATAATGGATTAATTCATAATTTTATGAAGTTACAGGAATATGTTTTTTGTGCAAAGAAAGAAATATAATTACTTTGTTCAACAATTCTGCTCCTCATCCCATCTGCTGTGGTGCACCACCATTGTGGCATGACGCATTTGTTTGCTTCTGCTTCAAGTAAACAATGCAAGCACATGGTATTGCTGCTTGCGCAACATGCATCATGCATTGCTTGCATGAAGCGGAAGCAAGCACATGCATCGTGATTGGTTCGCAGTGATTTTGCCAAGTAAGACATGATCCTGGATTTATGTTCCTGTCCAAAAAATTAAGGCTTATCCCAATCCCTTCTCCTAAACCTAACTATACCCAAAATGTATTCCTAAAATCAGTGGGAAATGATAGCTGATTAGGGTGTAGAAGCACCTAACCCTAATCATAATCCTAAAAGAGATATTTCCTGAAAAACTATCCCTTAAATCTGATTGGTTAATTGGAATGTTGATCCAGGAACATGTACTTGGAAAATTCATGCTCACCCATCTTGATACTTTCTCGACATGACTAATTAATGACATATTTATTTGGATAAATTAACCCTTTAATGCCTGGTTTTGTTGTGACTACATACTCCATATATTGTGACAACATGCCCCATTGTATTGTTGGAAAAACTATAATTTGAATGCTACATTTGAATTTACAAAAAGGTGGATAATATACTCACTTTGGGAACTTTTCACAGAAGTAAATATTGTGACAACTAGCCTTCTTTATTACTGAAAAGAGCTTGCCTAAAACCTTAAGCCATGAAATCCACCACTAACTACTTCTCACAGTTTGTCATGTTGGATATACGAGTACATTGCAAGTCCTCCCAGTTTCCTCAAAGAGACTTCCTACATGTGTTTCCGCGTCTGAACAATTTCTGCATCACTGACTTTCTGTATCACAGTTTATGCAGGAAATGTTCTGTTTAAACTATGCACAGGTCATAATTTTATGGCTCATTTGGACCCTTGAAGTTATGAGCAGCAACACTTTGGACATAAAACATTAATCAGGGTGAAAAACTGCTGTGATTTATGTCTGTTTAAATGTGCAGTGAGCGGAGACAGAGACAGGTTTACATGTCTCTTTGAGTCGCCCCTCAGGCAGCAGCCCCCCTGCATTCACCAGAAAACTGCAAACAGTGGAATACACATTCACTCTAGCTAAGCCAGTAAGTTTATTTTATCTTGTACTTATTACGTCTAGCCGAATTAATTGTCTCAGTCCTGCTCTTACAATAAAATGTAATCCTATTTGTGACTAACAAATAGTCCCGCCCTAAACTCACACCATTAGTTGAACAAATTTCACTGCAATTAGTTGTCTCTGAGAATTAAATTATGATAGCAGATTTACTTATTTTACATTTTCCATTAAAACTGACATGTTTCAGGTTTTAAGAATTTAAGCATGCAAAATGCTACCTGGTTTCATGGCATAAACATACCTTGGTGCACTTTTTAGCTTTTTTGCACTTTTTATGTACCAACAAGTACATAACACCAGAGGCAGTAAAACTCGGACACCTTTTATTCCTTTTACACAAATTTACACAAAGAGTTTTAATTACTAAAGTGTAATTTTAGCACAATTACTTGAAGAATACCATGTAATGACTTCAAAACAATATTAATATGCAGGGATATTTGAATGTTAGAAACACACATGTCCTGCTTCATATCAATGGGTTATCATAGATGGTAGGTTTGTTCAGTAGCTCACAGAATACCGAGACGTACTTGAGAGGCGAGGAGTTCCGGTTTGAATCCTGTGTAACCACGGATCAACAAAACATTTCAAATCTGTGTAAAAGGAAGTTGAAATGGTACGGTTGCATCAACAAATTACTTTTTAATAAGAGTTTTGCATTTGCTAACGCTATCGAGGAAGTTTAGGGTTGGATTTTGTGTAGGGCATATTTCCAACATAATACAGCATTAACATTTAGCAACAGTTCACAGATATTTCAATTCTGAACTGCGGAAATACACACCTATATCAATGCAATAAAATGTGCCAGGGTTCAAGTATTGAACCTGTGATTTAGTGCCACCCAGTGGACATTTCTTTTTGAAACTGCGGTGAAACATGCAGCAAGGCATTTATAAATTTAGTGGCACAAAAAGTGCACAGAGGTACATATTTTTATCAGACAAGGTTGGCAATATAACTAATGTTAAAATATGATATTATTTTCAGAGGAGCCAGTGGGATTGTGTTTGTTTTGCTATTTGTCTGTTAAAAAAAAAGTCTTTTTGCTGCTCTGCCCAATGTGATTTACTGGAATGTATCATTTACTGTCAGTCTTCAGAAACAGCCGTGATGCATGTCTGTGGCTCTGGCTGTGAACGGGCCCAGTCCCAGGATTTCACCTCAAACCACAGGGGAAAAAACAGCTGTTCATGTCCCAGGTCAGCCACTCATGTGTGCAGGAACTGATGGCTGCAGGCCGGAGCGACTGGTCGCGTCAAGCAAGGGTTTGTGCTGTCATGTTATCTCTAGAGTCCTGTTTCACGTCGATGTGCACACTCACCAAAACACACATCGCTGGAAACGCTTGGCCGCAAGCTACTTTCCCATCCAGCTGCGATGTGGAAAGCACATTTGACTTCTGCTAGTTTTTAAGCTTTCAGTATCATGTCATTTCAGAACGGCCATGGTTTGTAACAGATATTGTCTCAAAGGTCCCACTCTTTCTCTACTTGCTCTTGGGTTTGCTGCAATTTTAAGGAGCTTATTTTTCCAACAGAAGCCAGGCTACTTAACTTGGAAATATGAAAAAAGTGTCATGGAGTCACATTTTTTCAAAAGCCATTTTTTTTCTCCTTTGAGAACATTGTAATCCATCAAATCTTAGTAGTGAAAAGAGAAGCTGTGTGCATGTTTGCACACACATTTACTTGGAGGCATACCAGACTCATTTTGTTTTATATAAAGCTAATTAAGACAGACTAACCAAAATCCTTCATTTGACCTCTAATTAGTTTGTATTCTTAGAATAATAATAATAAAAATATTAAATATAATAATAAATTAGCTTTAATGTTGAATATATATATATATATATATATATATATATATATATATATATGTGTGTGTTTGTGTGTGTGTATATGTATGTATATATGTGTGTGTGT
>JAUMHR010000063.1:17166670-17178570 GCA_032361145.1 Enteromius fasciolatus
AGATAGATAGATAGATAGATAGATAGATAGATAGATAGATAGATAGATAGATAGATAGATAGATAGATAGATAGTTTTGATGAGTTATCTTTAGACATTAGTGTAGTGGGGGGAAAAAACAGGCCAGGAATAGTGCATTAAATGGGCGGCATACAAATGACACAGCAAACTGTGGTTACAGTAAATCTAGAAAGCTAACAGAATGCGGTTAGCAGGCTCTTTGAATGTTTACTTCTTGGATTTTTACTAGCTGGCAGAGAGCGTCAGACATTGCATAAGTGTTTTATATGTGACAGCAAATGCTGCAACAAATACAGAAATACTTATTAGTGAAGAAAGTGTGTTGAAATTTTGTCTGATAGACTTCCATAACTGCTTCTTTACGAAGTTCATTTATTTTTATTTCTCTCTATTCCACTCTCTAGAAATGGAAACTCATTGTGTCCTGTTGTGTTTTGCCCAGATTGTGTCTTTGTGACTGAAAGAAGCATTTTATGTTTTTCAGAAGTCAATAATCCCTGCAACGGATATAAATGAGATTATAGTGATGATAAGGAATGTTATTGGGGCAAATATAACAATGATATTTTGTGACTATGAGGAATTTTCAGATATCAGCATATAAATCTGATACCAAAAGATCGCAATAATGTCAACTTTGTGTGGTTTAAGCATTGATAGGATACCACAATACTTTGTGGTAATTGATACACAGAGACTACATATCAATTTATCATTCAGTCTTACTTCACTAAGTGAAGGTCACAGGGGATTTTGTTTTGGGTTTTTTTGGCATGCATGCAATCATTCACTCTTTCCTTATGTAGTAAATTTGCGATTTGGATTTATTTAATGAATTAGTATGTTGTGTAGCAATTATAATCACCTAGCATTTATTTTCTTTTTCCTATTTTGTTTGGGGGTCAACGGGATATTTATAAAAAGGTTTTATGGCTGTAATTTAATTCCAATCTAATAAGAAATAATCCTTAGTTGAACATAGCTCCTTACTATCAGGTCGAGTGAGTGGAAACTGCTGTGTGAGCAGGTTCTCATTAGATGGACATGCTTTTCATTGTAGTCCCTTAAAAGACAAACTCCTTCAGCAGGCTTCATCAGCATGCAGGGCTGTGTTAATTGGCTATTCAACTCTACACTTCAACTTTCTCCAGCTTTGTGATTGGCTCAGCATTTAGAGATTAAGTTCAAGCACCGCTGGAAGTGCACTTTCAGCCAAACGCTGAAGAAAGGATTTGGAGTGACTATTAAAAGGGTTAGTTTCAGGGTGCTGGAGAGGTGGCCCAATGCCAAGATATGCTCAGTAAATTCTTGATAAGCTCTGGTCAAATGAGGGCACGGGATGTTTATTTCTTCATAGTAAATGTTATTTTAAAAGAAAATGTAAATGTTAACACAGTGCACAATAGAAATATGTGTTTCGGTTGGAAACAATAATATCCATGGAGATTGTTTTTCTGTGTTTTAGATTGAAGTTCTCTTCTCTGAGGTAAAGTTAATGTCATTTGGGTGTGATGGACAAACAATCCTAACGGAATGACTGTGATTGGAGCATTGTTGCATGTGCTTTATAGTTTGTTTTTACATTCCTTACAAACTGATGTAATATATATATACTGTATATGTTTTTTAAGAGTGAAATGTCACAAACTATCCAATGTGTTCTGTGTATTTCAAAGTATTGTGAACATTTTTAAAGGCAGATAACCATAACATGCTTATACATCTGAAAACTAATAAGCAAAGTTGAAACCTTTGATGATTTTTTTTGCATCCACTGTCCGAATGTTCTGTTTTTAGTTATCGGCCATGATTGTTTTAATTATTGTAAATCCAATACTTGTTTGTATACAGAGTTTCTGAATGTCTTGTGTAAAAATGAAAGGGTCCACAATGAAAAACATTGTCAAAATAGTCCATCTGCCATCAGTGGTTCAAATATAATGTTATGAAGCGACGAGAATACTTTTTGTATGGATAGAAAACAAAAATAGTGACTGTACTCAACAAATTTGGCACTGAATGGCAATTAATGAGACAGCTTTTTTCTGATGATTAGTTTGAATTAAAAAGTTGTGTGAATTAAAAATATTGGGTGTTCTGTACACAATTATATTTTAAACTTATTGTTTCCTTCCATTTATTCCATTAAGTCTTATAGTTTGTTGTTTAAGTAAAAATCGAGATTTGGTTTTCTTGTCTACTCTGACTATATAATTAAGGTCTTTGTCAATCTTACAATTTACATTTTGGAGTCAGAGGATTGAATCACAAAATTCATTTCCAACGACAGTGTATCTTAAGGAAGTTTGTTATAAAATCACAGTCGCTGAAATGTGATGAAATACAGGGGTACGCTTCTTACCGCAGATTTGACTTGAGATAGACCCAAAATAAGTACTTTCGCTGCCAAATGAGTTCCACAGAAACCACTTGGACACACCGGACTGTGAACCAATTTATTTATTATCCCTGGAAATGCAAGATCACATTTTCACTGTATTAGACTCACTGCCTGGCATGACTGAAAGGACGCCGCACTTGCAAGGCAGCCATGGAGTCAGGCATGCTTGCGGGAAACGCACTTCAGTTTGGATTGCGCTTCCCCCAATCACAGGCGGGTCTTTAAGGGACCCTTGAAAAGATTGTGGTCATGGAACAGAATTCAAAGGGACAGATCAGAGAATAAAGGGCCCTCAAAGCCAGGTTCTGCAGAGGATGGAGGGGTCCGGGAGTCTTGGGGGTCTACACATGCAGGCGATGATGTGAAACTTCCACTGACATTAAAACAGAGATGAAAATGAAGTATAGGCCTAGTTGAAGTATATTAAACATTTATAAGTCAAAGGATTTAATAATAATAATAAAACATTTATATAAAGGCTTAGTGGAGGGCCTTCAAAATAGAATAAAATGTGCCACAATTTAGCTTGTTTGGAAGATTGTTTTACTCTTAAAAGAAAAAATGGAATTGTGGCTTTTTATGTCAGAATTCAGAATTTTACTTGCTCACGAAATCTCACAATTTGTTTTTTTTTGTCTCAAAATTGTAAATTTACGTCTTGAAGTATTTTTTTTTCATCTTTTTTTCTTGAAACAATTTTTTTATGAAATTAACTTTTGTTTTTTTTCTCATAAATTGGAAACTCATTTGTGAGTTTACATCTTGAAATTCAGACCTTGTTTCTTCAGCGTTTTGGGTTTACATCATATAATCATATAACATTTTGACTTTTTACACTAAATTCAAAGTTTAGTTTGCATGCGTTAATTTGTGTGTTTATGTGTGTGTTTTAATCTATGCAATTAAATAAAAAAAGTAAAAGTGAAATGCAAGAAAAGAGTAAGAAGTGTCACTATGATCTTTTTTAAAATCTTTTGGCAGAAACAAACTTCCATTAGCTTGGCATCTATATTACTTTGTCAGCACATGGTGGAAGAGTTGGAGTACTGTACTAAATCACACTACTGCCATTTTCTGTGCACATTTATCATTTATGTAATGTTATCATAATAAAATAGGGTTTCCAAATGACATGCCATTGGAAGCTGAAGATATTTAGGAAATACACACACAGTCCCTACAGATAATCCATCACTCCTTAATGGTAGTTTGCATGTTGCTTCTGCTTATAATAGCAAACTACTGTAACTTAGCAAACAAATGACCGTTTGTGTTGGGCAAAATCTCTGATATCTAATAGTCTAGCATGTGTCAATTGATTAATGCCAAACCTAGAGTAATTATGAAGTTCTCTGCCTTTACACATATAGCAAGTGTCAGCAGTGTTGAAACAAAATGGGTATTCAGACAATTCCAAACTTTCCTCAACTGTCTCGCTGGCGAAATGTTTCTGCAGAATGTGGCTTTTGAACAGGCAGACTCGAATTCCCTCCAGAGGATTTTCTTAATCATCTTATATGCCCTGCAAGGATGCCCGTGGCTCAGCTGCCATAACAGTCTACAGCAGAGAAACGGCTTTAAAGATCCTGTAAGCGATATTAGCTATTCAGGAACTCCACCAAAAGAGACTTAAACACTAGTCTTAGTGCTCGCTTCACTTCCATTCATAGGCATGTCAGTGAGGGAGAGAAGAAATGCAAACACAGGCAGAAAAGTTTTGACTTCTGCTGCTCACCAAAGTTTGGTGACTTGCATATTTGTATATCAAAGAGACATTTGACCTCTCAGTAATGAGTCCTAAACCTAGAAACTCAAACAGACTTGACCTTCCGGTAACAGGCTTCATCGGTAGCCTACCCACGTGTGATTTTAGATGTTTTGAAAAGGGTTTTAGCTAACAAGTTGGTAAATGGTAGCCTACTACAAAAGACGTCAGGGACGTTAAATATTGTCCCACCAAGCATGTAAAATCATCGACTCGTAATCTGCATTTACAGCATCAGAATGTTTATACTCACATGTGCTTGCAGTCTCTTCATACTATTCTTTTCCTTTCTTTCAAACATTTTAACTCAAAGTTTAACTAAAGATTTTATTTAAAAAAAAAATGTAAAGATTTGTCAGAAGCTTGCCAGTGAAGTCAATGCAGCCTTGCTGTACTTACTTTATTGGGCCTATTGCTTATTAAGCCCATTTCCACCACTGATTAATAAATAATTCTTTTAATCTCACAATTCTGACATTTTGTTCTTAACATTTTACAGAAATAGCATGTTTTTATCACGCAATTCTGACTTAACCAGCTTTATAACTAACTTTAACTAACGTTTATTTTACAATTCTGAGACAAAAAGTCAGAGTTGTGAGATAAAAAGTCGCAATTAACCTTTTTTTCAGTGGTAGAAATGGGCTTTATATTCCAACTTTAGAGTAAACTGTAAACTGTTACTACCCCACTTTTTAACGATTATATGTAACTTTATTAAATTTAAGAATGTAAATAAATAAAACTGTAATTTAAAAAGTGCAACTGTTCGTGTATTGAACTGGATACGCCCACTCTTCTCAAAGCCCAGCCCCACAACATGAACGCTCAGAAAGAAGTGTTTGGAGACTGCGATAATCAAATAAAAGTCACAGATAAGAAGAGATAAAACCATGTAGTTTTGATGTCAGTATCAGCAAACGTTAACACTGAACACCTTGTACAGGGACCATGACTCTCAGCTTCCGGTGTTATTAGTAAAGTTATTGCATAACATCTAGGTTTTATTTTGTTTTTTATGTGCTGTTATTTAAAATATGCTTACAGAATCATATAGGCTTAGCTCAGTGATGAAAAGCCTGTCGACCAGTTTTGGATGGTTCTACTCTCGTTTTGGCTGTTGGGGTTTTTCTTCTCTTTCCGCATGCTGTCTTCATCTGACCTTAAACAGAATTATGTTACTTATGATCGGCAGCTCGCTTCTGCTCTGTTTGCGTTTGCTCAGTATGTGGTGTTACCCATGTGGAGAAACGACTCCAAGAGGTGTTAAGGAACCTGGTGACTCATCTTCATGAATCTTCTCAAGATTCTTCTCATATGACTCATATTTTTCCAAAGAGTGTTCCAGCACAGCAAGAGCAAAGCATGTTTATTTACTCTGTGTGTAACCCTTATGCCCTGTATCCATACTGGTCCACACTAACCACCTTTGCACCTTCCTCTATTCAACTCTATTCAGATTATACATTTTTCATCATATTTATTTATTTTTATTTTACAATTTTTTTTAAGCCTCTGCAAAGTATTTTAGTAAAATTGCTTTAACAGCAGAACTTGAGTGCTAAGTGTCATTTTTGTACATAAAAATATGTTTGATTTAAAATTAGGCAAACACAACTTTTTTTGCAGGTGGCTATTTAGAACCAGTTCAAAATATTGTTTCTTAAATATGAAGCTTAGTATATTATTAAGGTAAGATATAACATTTAACCATTATGATGCATTTTTGTTAAATGCTGAAGTTACTTTTATTATATGAAAACAGCAGAAGTCATTCTACAAACAAATGATTGTGTTCCACCAACACAAAAATATGTGATTAATTAATAAACTGATGGAATAATGACAGAAAAGCAGTTCTTTTTGTAATAAAATCTTGGATTACAGAATCCATATGTCCTTGTTGGAAAGGTGTTGAAGCATTTGAGGGAGACATCCTTGTTCTATACATGGCTGCCATACTTTGTTATGAGCTCTAATGCAATTAAACCTCCCTGTTTGCTGAACAATTACAGATGCCCAGAGGTCTGCCAGATCTCATCTGTTTTCCTTCACCACACAGAATCACTCTCATTTTATTGTGTTAATATTGTTGTTCTTTTACTTTTCCCTCCCTTTTTTTTTTCTCTTGAGGTGTTTCGGTGTTGCTGCCAGGTGAAACAAGATCACTCGGTTGCCTGTGGTGCAAGGAGCCAGAAAACGGCAGTGAGGATGATTTCAAGTTGCCCTTTCATATTAAGTCACAAGCATTACACACTCAACACCAGAATAAATAGACTAAGCCCCAGATGGTTCAGCCTACGGTGTGTTCACTAACCACGCATATTTTACAAAAAACTGTCAAGTACTATTAAAAAATAGGCAATTACAATTTGATTGGCTAGTGTTTTTGCAATTTCTGGCAATTGGGGTCCAGTCTAACTGGAAAAGCCATGTTTACAAGGTTCTTGGTTTATACAAGTGCTTTTTGATAAATTTGCCAGATTAACAGCATAAAACATTTGGCCGACATTTAGTTTTGTTTGAGGCACTTAGTTGCCAGTGAACTAGACGTTCGCGACTGGACATAAATTCTGATCATAATGTTTGCAATGTGTTCATAATTCTTTGAATGTTTTTAGTTTTTTTTTTAACACTAGTCCGCTATTATGGAGTCAACCATAATACCATATAAACTGTGATTGGTTGCTTTAAACATTGGTCATTTTTGTGCAAGTATGCTTTTTTGGACAGAGTTTGGACCAAACTTGTGCCGTTAGTGAGAAGTCTAGCTATTCGAGATTACCCAATACATGTCCCGACCACAAGAGGGGGTGGACAGCATGAAGGGAAACAGGATGGATATAGCAGACCTTTCTTGACATTACCAAGGGAAGGCTGCTCCTCCAAGGCAAGGTTCATGTGCTGGACAGAACTTTTGCATAAATTGAGATTAAATTTGGTCAGGCTCCAGAGCAGGTTACTGCATATGAAGTCATAAAGTTCTACTGAATCTATTATGTCCCAAGACCGGCTAAAGCCAGTTTGACATAATCCAGGGGTGTGCAACAGGATCTGTCCCCTTGAACATCAGCATAGGAACTCTGACGTATAATTACCGAGTATGCTTTCATTCGGCATTTGATCAGTCACAGCTGCCGTGCAATCATGTACACCGAGAGCCAGCGTTCAGTGTAGTTTTTCTTCAACACCAGCAGGAAACTGGACCCAAACCAAACCAGCCTGTTCTGATGGCTGTTCTAAGTTCCATTCTGACAGCTTATATTCAGAAGACACAGGACCTTATTGATGAAAATGTGAATGCTCTTTTGTTTTTCCCTTTGCTTTGCTAAACTGGCCACCTTCAGGTTGATGTTTTTGTCTTCAGGATGTGTGGCCTTGTGTTTCAATGATCCTTTTCCTTTTCAAAATGCAACACTTTCCAAGAGCAGCAACTGCAGAGGCTGATGTATGGACTTTTAGAGGAGAATACTCTGAGCTATATTTGAAGCAATTGCACACTCATGTTTTATGATCTGTAAAAATGTAAAACCAAATACTTTCACTGGACATTATCCAGAGAATGATGCTTTTAAACTATTGTGAGTCAGTTTTGGATGTACTACTCAAAATATGTAGCTAGATCTGCAACTAACAGGAAAGTCAGCTTATGCCGAATTCAGACTGCACGATTTTAGCCCAGATTTTGACTCACTGACAGGTTTTGAGAAATCACCAACAAATTACCGAAATCACAGACAAATTGTTGCTCGTTCACGCGAGTGACAATCACACCCATGAGATATTTGGCATGTTAAATATTTGGACCTGTCGGCAAATCAAAATCATGCTGTGTCAAATGTGTTCTAATTGAAAATAACATCGGCGATTACCTACAACCAATGAGAGAGCAACATCTAGGGCAGCGGGATGTTGAGGGAGAAGTTATGAAGGTATAGAAGGTAAATATCTTCCTCCATAATCTTCTTTTCGTTGCAAATGAGCACACATGCAGTTTGTATGGCAAGCTTCTTTTGCTTGCTATCATTTTTAATAATAATCCCAGTCTCACGTGAGAACTCCGGTCTTGCACATGTGGCCTGGTGTTGTTTCCATGTCACTTCTCGGCAGTGTGACAAAGTTGTCGGAGATTCTTCCTATTGTAAATTCATGCAGTGTGAAAACCCCTTTCACCAATCTATCATGCAGTGTGAACACAGCAGCGACTGAATGCAACCGCAGATAGTTCTACAGTGTGAAAAGATATGTGATGCGACTACTTTGAAAATCATGCAGTCTGAACTTGGCATAAGACAAAAGTTATCATTGTGATATTGTTTTAATCAGTCTGGGTTTTTTTTTCTTAAAAGCAAAGGGGAAAACTGCATTTGGGCCCCTTTGCACCCTCACACAAAACGTCAGTTTGCATAGATTCTTATTTAAAAAAAATTATAAACTGTTTGTGTGTGTATATATATACGAAGAGCTCTTTTCCAAAACGTGACAAAAACCACATAAAAAAAAAGAAGTTTGTAATTCCATTTTGCTGTGTATTGAACCTATTAACTGCTCCATTAATGTTTAATGCCAAACCACTATATTTCCTTGTATAAAATATACATCAAGACGCAGTTTTTTTTCCAAAACGCTATAAAAGCTGAACCTATTTTTAGCCTCAAAGCGATACGTCCTCTCGATCAGAATTTGTTCGATGCAATCCAACATAGCAACGCTTTAAAGCGTTCGTTTGGGCTCAGTCTTCAAAATTAATGCATAACACCTGGATAAACTAGTAAAAGCTACACCCAGGGTGTAGAAAACACAGACTGGACAAAAAAAAATCACAAAAAAAAACTAAATCCCACATTGGGATGTCAACATAAGACTGCTGCGACCGGTTTCTGTCAGGACGAGAAGTTGTCAACGGAAAAAAATCTCGCCATCTCCTCATCTCCTTTACCTATAATAAAAGTGTATTATTATTTTTATTATTATTATTATTATTATTTCATTAAGTGGTAATTTAAAGATATATTTATCATGTCTTTTTCAAATCGGGTCATTTTTGTTAAATTCGGGTCATTCTCCTGTTCAAGACGAGAAGGCAGAAAATGCTTCATGATTGTTTTATCTTATTATATCATAATGTTTTGTTGATATTGTGAGTAGACACAAATAAAAGTAGTCCCTTTAAAGTTCCCAATAATCTATTATAATAAACATCATTATATGTTTAAGTTGTTTTAATATCTATAGATTTTATTTTAGGCAAGTCGTGATATTTAAGCTATATTGATCAATCAGATATTGATTTTAGGGGCTAAGCCCCAAATGTTTATAATGTCTGGCTCTGCCCCTGGGTTGATCAATACTTCATCTCCTGGACATCTCCTGAAAGTCCTTGAACGTAAACAAACGAAAAGATCGGAACATGTCAGTCAAGTACAGTCTTCTGTGCAGTAGTCACCCAAAGAAGTATTTTATTTGGCTGTTATTTATTTCATGCATTTGCGTTTATTTGATTGCTATTAATTTATAGAATGAGTCGCTGATGTCATATGATGCCTTGTTTTTTTTACTTATTTGTATTTACTATTTTTTGAATGTTGGTTTGGCAGTCTATTTGAAGTTTGAAGCTCTCTGGATTTTACAGACACTTTGGTACTTTAAGTGCTTTTGTGTACTATTATTATCTATATTCACATATAGAACTGTTCAGAAACGCATTTGTTCTTCATCACTGTCAGCCAGAATTCAGGCTTGGATTCATGGCATGTAATATCCTGTTACTCATATCCTATTTATGTTTTGCTAACCTATTAAAAGAACACATTAGCCTTGCTTCTGAGAAATCCAGTTAAACTAATAACATACTCAATTTAAAACGATGCTACTGCCCACACTGTTCTGTTTTAGTCCTTAACCATGTTAAAAAGTATTTTGTTGACAGATTGTTAAATCTACAAGATCGAATTTTGTCACAGTTGGAATTCTAGCCCTAACTAGTTTCTGCACTGAGGCCTTGTACTGTTGTCGCAATAACATGGCTATCCCATACTGCTCGGTCTGAGGTCTTTCTTATCTGATGAAATTTTGAAAATATTCCCAGCAGAACGAAGCGTTTCTGGGATCTGAAACTGTAATGTAATCTCTTATTGAGAGCATCAGTCAATGTCTCGTATCTCAGCAGGACCATGACTGAGATGGAGTCCTAATTTAGAGCTCTTCATGGAAAAAAAAGTATAACCCAAACATACTTCCCCCCCATCAAAGCTGGATATGTTCCCAACATTGTAATCATGTAGATTCTAGAAGTTCATGTTTGGGAAGTGTGCTTATCTTATCAAAGATCTGACCTGTGGGAATAGACACAAAGACCATAAAATACCCTCCTTAAATCAAATAAAGGCCATGAGATATCCTGAGATAAAGGATTGACCCAGAGACAAAGATCATCCAAAGTCCTGGATGACACTCAGAAGAAGCACGTCTTGAGGAGTTTTGTGGAGATTGTG
Source organism: Enteromius fasciolatus (assembly GCA_032361145.1). Taxonomy (NCBI): domain Eukaryota; kingdom Metazoa; phylum Chordata; class Actinopteri; order Cypriniformes; family Cyprinidae; genus Enteromius; species Enteromius fasciolatus. The sequence continues at coordinate 17,177,352 of JAUMHR010000063.1, forward strand.
TGTATATTTTACATATTTGAATCCTTTTTTTTTTTTGGCTGTATTGTCTATTAACAGAAAAAAAACATTTTAATTTTGTGGAGTACTAAATTAAATAAAGTACATGGAGGATGACTATAATGTACTAAGAATTGCTTTGACGGTCAATGCAATGTTTTTCTCAGGCGTCCAAAATTCCTTTTGAAGATTGATTTCTAATAACCGCTTATTTGGATATGTATTGTCCAAAAGTAATCAGGTCTAATACATGCTAAAAAGGCCAAAGAGAATAATTTAGGCCTTAGCTTAAGCCTTTCCAGTCTGCTTTTGGAGAGTAAAACAAAACATTTTCCCTCTAGAAGAAGAGAGTTTATTAAATCTGATGGTGCTGCATTCTGTCAGTCTTTTTCTAAAACGCCCCAAGGGTTATTATATAAGCCTTCTGTTTAAAAGAAAAACTCCCTCATTAGAAGGGGATCTGAACTTCTATAAGCAAAGTGTTCATACAGTCTTTAGCCCCATATTCATGTTCCACTTCCATTTAGTCTTTCAGCTCTTTCTCAGCACTTCATTTGCAATTCCATTTAATAATTGTTCAAAAACAGGGGATTTACAGTAAGTATGTCATTGAAAAGCTGTCAAATACAATAAAAACTTAATGGCATGTTTTGTTTCCATGGCAAAATGTCTTGTAGACACATGGTTATGCATTCTCATGTAAAATATGTGCTTTAAAAATTTAGAAACTTCAAATTTATTATTAGTAGTAGTATTATTATATACAGTAGACTTTGAGTTGATGTTACTATGCTATTTTGCTGTCACAGAATAAAGCTATGACAGCGCTGTGAGGGGAATGGAGCGATACAGGACATTAAATCTTGTTGTAAACAAGACAAACTTTGCATGCTAACTCTGGGGCCTTGACTAATGGGTTCAGTTTACTGTTACAAGCCATTCTAACACCTAACAGTTTCTCACAAAACTGAGGATTAGAAGAGATACTCCTATGAAAACAGACATCCAGATTTCTGAGTCTGAGTTGTTATTTTTTATAACTAATTAGCAGTGACTTTCAGTGAGCCACAGTTAATGGTTCTTCAAATCGATTAGCACATGTGAACCAGGAGTAAACCATTTCTCTCATCAGGTTGCTAATTATACTGGGCTGCGTTCTCCGATAACGTTGTCTCTTAGCGCGCTACGAAGACTCTAAAGTTATACCTTAACTACAGTTATA
>JAUMHR010000063.1:17178670-17195743 GCA_032361145.1 Enteromius fasciolatus
CTAAGAAGGTTTCTGAGAACAGGCGCAGAAGATAAGGTACGGCTTAAGGTACAACTTAAGAACGACGTAGCGTTAAGTTGGTTTCGGAGAACGCAGCCCAGGTTAGTTAATCATTTTTTCCATTTGAGGTAGTAGTGACTAAAATGTTAATGTATCACTGGTTGTCCAGTGTTTCAGTAATCTGCTAAATATCCTGGTGTTTTCCCAGTGATCCAGTGTTTTATCTTTCCAGTGTTACTAGCGTTGTTGATTCAGTATTTTTTCAGAGCTTGCAGTGTTGAAGTGACTTTGTGTTTCAGTTTAATTATTCTCAGTGTTTCATGATTTTTGTTTTCAGTTTTCCTTTCACTGACTGAATGCTTTCCTATCTTTCCAGTAGCCTAGTGTTTTGTGTTTTGTGTCACATTGTTTCCAATGTCTTAAAGTGGACGTACACGGTGTGATTTTTGAGGTCGTACAAGCTTGCATGCGATTTTTTTAGTTATCGGAGGAAATCGTCTCTTCTCGTATGGTCGGGGCTCATACGGTGGGTGAGAAATTACGAGATGAGCAGAGTGCCTTATGAGCACTTCCCGACCTCACAATCATTCTTAAACATGTCAAAAAACTTTGGAAGTTGTCAGTTGAAAGCGTGACGTGTGTGCTGTTGAACGAGCCGATTTGTTGAACAAACTGGAAATGACCAATCAGAAGCTAAAAAAGAAAAACAGAAGAAGAAAGATGAACATGGCAGCGCCACCGAGAATTTGGACTGTCGAGAAAGATGACAAACTCGTTGAACTCTGGCAAGAACAGCGAGCGCTGTATGATATATCGAGCAGCCACGGCCGGATCAATGCACAGGCTTTATATGGCTTCAGCCTAGGGGCCCCCGCCTCCCAGGGGGCCCTCAATTGGTCAAAAGAAAGAAAAAACTTCCATTGGATTAAAATAAACATTTAAATAAGGTGAGGCAAATCCGCCTTCAGTATATAAACGTCAGATGCACGTTACTCACAGTTGAGCAACGATATTAACAGAGACGAATGATATAGGCATATATACAATGTGTGACAGAAAATATGTCAGCCGATGGGGGGGCTGTAGCCTAGGGGGCCCTGGCCATGTTAATCCGGCCCTGCGAGCAGCACTTTGTTTCCTTTTCTTTTTTTGTTTTTTCGCAAGCCATTGCTGCCACAAAGAAAAGGATCTCTTCCTCAGAGTCCATGTTTTTGACGCGGAACTTTGTGAATGTGATTGCCTCGGAAATCGGCAGGTTTTAAAATCGTGTCATGTACCACTGTGTCTGTAAACAATGTCATTCGTGACGTGTGCGTGGCCATACGGTCTTCCGACAGTCCGAATTTGCACCGTGTACGGCCGCCTTTAGTGATCCATCTGTGTTTCAGTGTCAATTACCCAGTGTTGTCATGTTTCCTATGCTCACAATTTTCCAATATTTAAGTTACTTAATAGCTATGTTTCCATCCAAAGCTGCAAATTTAACCTGTGTGCAAAACTGAAATATTGCAGAAAACATCTGTTAATACTTCCTGATAAACCGCCACTAAAAAAAAAGCCACTCAATATAATTTTCATATACAATAAATTACTTGGACCTCAGTGTGTTTCGGAGGTGGATGCCTGTTTTTTGGAACTCAAACGATAGTTCTGAGAGACAATTATACATGACTATTTTGATGCACATGTGTTTCCATCTCCCATTGTTCACAATTATCTCTTTTTCACATCAGTCAAAATCCACCTCAAGTGAGCGTAAAATTTGGCGTTAAAAACTTTTGGCTTTGTTTCAGTGTTAGTATGTTTCCAGTGCTTGCAGTGTTTCGGTATGTCATGCATTCCTGTGTTTCCAGTGCATCACCGTTTCCGTTATTCAGTGATTTTATGTATTTCCCTGCATCCATTCACAAAATTGAGAGTGTTCCCAGTTTTTCAGTGCTCAGATGATTCAGTAGCCCCGTTTGTCCGTGTTTCAGTATTTCAGTATTTCCAGTCATTCTCACCCTCTCACTCCACACAGAAGCCTCTCGCTCCAGTCCTGTGTACTGCCCTGGGGTTTAAATCATTCACCGCTTACTGAGAGCATTCATTTCTAGCAAACAGGACAAACCCTTTGCAAAGGTGCTCAGGTAGTCCTGCAGCTATGGAATCTTGGCAGTAGCGTTTGAAACGAAACACCCTGATAGCGTTTTTTCATGTTTTATTATGCTTTCCCATCTAGAACTTTGCTATTTCCTGCAGAAAGCTAATTTTCTATGCTGAAGCAGATGTTTAACAGATATAAAAATTGGCAAACCGTTGGATCTTCCCCTCATATTACAGTATGGAGAGTCTTACTCCATTGACACTAGTGAGTTATAACGCTTCTGATATTGATTACTGTGCGGCCTCCAGATGGAAAGACAGCAGTGTAGTTAGAGAATATGTTTGAGATGACAACATATCTTCAGCATCGTCCTTTCTGGGCATCTCTAGCCGGTCAGGAACATAGGACATAGTCGTGTGAGCCCATAGAGCAGGATGAGGGTTTCGTGGTGTTATTTTCCTGCGCTCACACTGCTGTGATTATCAACCATTTTGCCATAATGAGGCCCCACAGATTCTGGCCCGTCATGTGCAGAAAAGGGCCAAAGCAGGGTGGGATGTGCTATAACGGTTTTGGAAAACAGACATGACTTCAAAGCATCAAGACATTGGCAGATCTTTAATAAGATGGAGAGAGGGAAAAGGAAAGGGAATGTCTGACAATTTAATCCAGAGCAGGGGGGAGTTATTATTATTTTGGCTGTTCCTGCTCCATTCTCTCCCACCCCCCATCATTCATATGGTGTCAGAGCTCCTTTTCGATATTTAAAAGCATAAAGAGAAGGAATGCGGATTTTTGTGCAAAAAGACCAGTTAAGTAGGAGTGTGCAAAATGTATTCAGCTCTTGATTAGGTAAAAAAGTGGTGCTTCCGAGAACAGGGAGGAGATCTGGCCCTCGTGTAACTCTCGCAAGGATTCAGTGTTTAGAATCCATGATGTGAAGTCCAGCTCTGAGTTAATGAACCATGACTTACACCTTTCGTAAGGAATGGATATGACATCTGATTTGAGAGCAAAGCGCAAAGTTCTCTTGGTACCTCATTACTGAAAATTTCAACTCACAATTGTCTCATCTGGGTTGGCGACGAAACGGTGTCGTTTTTTGTTTGATGTAAATTCATCCGTGCTCTAGCACAGTACGTTTCCAGTTTCCATACGTTTTCAATGACAGTATCCGGGTGGATCCTTTTGTTTAGATCCATCAGTATGTGGAACGAATGTCAGTTTTCATATTTTAAAATCAGCACAAGTATTCCATTGCTGTGATGTGCAAGACACTAAGGTGTTGCTCATATTTTTATAGTTTTGTTATTCTCTGGATAATATCATTTGCATGATTACCTAAAAACACTACGAAATGCAAGCAACCTCCAAGCTTTGTCAGCAAACCATTAATACGGTCACTGTGAATAGAATAATTGCTGCAGTTGCACTGAATTTTATATATGAAATTTAAATAATGAATCACATTAATCACAATTCATTTATGAACATTTTGTATATTTAAAAAATTAAGGTAATGCATAGACAATGCATACATTATTGTGGAAGATACATTCATTGGAAACGATTACAAAAGTGCTTTGTAAGTTTGTTTTATTTTCATAATTTACTTTCATATTTTTAAAGCCCCACTTAGGTGTTTTTTTTAATTCTTTTATATATATATTTTAAGTTCATGTGAAAATGTGTATTTTAGGCTTGAATGGTGGAATTTGGAGTCAAAAAGAAATGATTAATTATATTTAATGTCTTTAGCACATGATTTATTTTATATCGAGTTGCACTAAATTAACTGGTTAAAAGGGCAGTTGTAATCATAAAGACCAAACACTTGTACATTTGGTTTGTTCCAGCTGTATATGCAGTTTCTATGGATTTTAAATATATGTTGGTGTAATTTCTCTTCCCTGGTGAGGGTATATTAGTGTTATACTTTTACTTTACACTTGAATAATGAGTGTTTTTTTCTTCTTTGGTGAACTCAACCAGCCTGAATGAGATTAATAAGGCCCTGTCTGTTTGTCGCCGCAGGGTAAGCAGTTCGATGTGGGCAGTTTGGATGTGTTCCAGAGCTGGATGTAGAGGTTACAAACTCCAAGTTGCTTGCATGAAGACCTCTATTCATAGTCTGGCCACTCTAGAGATTTACAGTGATTAAGATTTTAATAAACATTAATAAACATGCATTTTTGCATTTTTGCAGCTTATCTCATGGAGTCTTGCCTTGAGTTTTCTCTCAGGAATCTGATTGGATTTCCTTCTAGTAGTTTAAAATGTACCGTTATCAACAAAATATTATTTTCATATTATTAAATTCAAACAGTACTTTTAGTGACTGTGATAAATGATAAATAGCACATTGTTTTAATTAAAACCAGAGCAGAAGTTTTATGCAGTTAAGAAATGTCAAGTTTTTATTTTATCATTTTATTTTATTTTATTTTTGCCACAAATAATGAGATTGTAATAGCATTGTATTTTATTTTAATTTCATTTTATTTTATTTTGCCACACATAAAAAAATCCCTCCTTGCTAACAGATATCACAATGTTGGTTTATACAGTACCTTTATCTGTGATATCCTTCTGGAAGCAAAAAAAAAGAAAAAGAAAATACACAAGATTTGCTATACTAGAAAATCACAAACGCTCTCTGCGTGCTACACTCACTGCCTTTAAGCATGCATGTAGTTTACTCTTTACTTTGCTTAAATAAGTTTAGACCACTTGAGGGCGCTGTTCTCACAGACCAATGTCCAGCCCTCCCTGTGCCCATCCTTTGATCTGCCCTTTAGTTAGTCATGTTGTCCTTATGTCACCGATGGACAATGGACACACTGTGGCTCTGACACACTGACTCGTCAAACAGGAAGTATCCTTCATGCCAGAGCGTCCACATGGGATAGTGGAAACCCGCCATTGTGGTGTCAGGATAAGCACAGTCCGTTGTTTCTGCCTGGAGGGCATGTCCATCTGCCCTGCCATATGATGACAGGAAATTAATGATGCTATCGTTGACACACTGTGTTCATGTTGAAATTTTGGGTAGGATTTCTCAGAATTGTGCAACTGTGATAGTGACATACATGTTATTATGGCTGCCTATGACTTGTAGCATATCCTTTTACCTGTTTGAGAGACACTACAAATGAATAGTAAAAAATATGTAAAATGGTGATAAAATATGATATATTCCTATAAAAGTTGAGCAATTTTAAATTTTTATAAGGTATTATTTTATGGGGTTTTTTGTTTGTTTTTTAATGTTGTATTTATTCATTCTGTTATATTTATTTACTTATTTTTGGCATTACAAGTCACTTTTTCACACACTTTTTTTTTTAAAGACCATTAGAGAGAAAGTACTCTATGGTGTAGAAGAGCTGTTTGATGATAAGTCAGCTAATTAAATTAATTGTTTATTAAATGCAGTCACTCATAAACTATGGTTCAAAATTTCCAGTTAAAAGGTTTATTTTGGTAATTTAACTAAAAATAAAGAGCAAAATAAATACATAGTAAAAAAAAAATAGTGAAATTTTAATAGTTGTTTTTTCTGTAGCAGTTTGCCTTTCTTGTATCTTTTTTATGGAAAGTGTAGGAAATAGTGCAGCATGAACATTCTCAAACATCTTTTTTTTAATGGAACAGCATGCAATTCAGTAAATAATTTAAAAATGTTCCCATTTCTTGGGTACATTGTATTTAGATTCTGTTGCATTAAAAAGCTCTCATCGGACAAAAAACTCTTTACCAGGTTGGCAGTGATGCCTCAATGCACATACTCTAGCTTTTGACTGATTTATGATAAGTTCTGCCAAGGGTATTGTTCCGTGGTGTTACATGTGAACTGCATCTGGCACATGACCTCCTGATGAAATAATGATTTCTTAATCTAAAATGAGCCTGGGGTGCACTGGCTTTTAAACGATCCTAGTGAGCCAATTTACAGATCATACAGTAATGCAGAAAGTTTGGCCAGATATCTGTAAGCGAAGTGTCTGTCCTCCAGACTTGAGACCACTAGTGATAGAGACACATGCTGTGAAATCGTTCTAACAGATCCGCCGAATGCCTCATCTGAAGGCACTGAATATAGATTTTTTTTTTATTGTTTGTTTGAAAGGACTATATCACCTGAAAATGTAGTTCTGTAATCGTTTTCTTAGGTCAACTGAAATCTGAATGACTTACTTTTTTCTGTGTAACACACAAGGAGTCTTTCTGTTCTTTTACTTGCAACCAAACAGTGACCAAAATTAGATGGACTGATCATTTTAGCTTCAAATATCTGATGAAAAGGTAGCAACCTGAAAGTATTTTCATCTTTATAAATCTTTAGTGTTCTTTTATGTAATGGATAAAAAATGCGTTATATAATGAGAAATAAAAATCTGTCTTGACAAAAACTGAGCCGTTTCCTAAACTTCCATCCTAAAGAAGATTGCGGTCTGAGCTTTCAAATGGACATAGAGTTCTGAAGTCATCGGTTTGGATTAATCAGAAACAGACAAGAAGCCGCTTGCCCCTCCAAAAACCGCAGCAAACACAATAGCGTCCCAGCACAGCTAAACCACGGCTAAACTCATCAAAACAGCGTAAGTCATTTCTTAAACCACATTTCCCTTGTCTTTCCAGCTATTAGCATGCTTCTAATCACTAAACAGTGTGTGTCTCCACATGTGTTGGCTTTTGTAAGGCCAATTACAAAAATGATTTGCTCACTGTTCCACTTATGGAAGCATTTTTTTATTTGATTTTTGAATTGGTAGCAAATATTATTATCACTCAGTTCCAATACCTCAGCAATAAGATATTTGAGATGTGGTATATGTCTGCACAAGTATGGACATGTTCCCCTTTCTCCGGCCTAATAGATACAGAAACCTGCATGTGAGTTCTGTTAGCCTTTGAGTTCCCTTTTAAATAGGCCGTTGGGTCCCGTGAAAGGCCCTTAGTTTCATGGTGCCTCAGCTTTGCTTCAGCATCTATAGCTCTGCTTTGCAGAAGGAATTCACAGTTCATTGAAGATTTTTTTTTTTTCTCCCCTTGTCACAGCAGATAATGATTAATTATTTTTCCTAGTGATGCTTGTCACTGTCTGGTCAGTGCTGATTGATAGGTTTACAGCTGCTACATAATATTTTAGCATGTCTGCCAAAGTTCCTCCTAGACCTTTACATGTGTAATTGACTTTTTGCATTTTACAAGGCGCTACAGGATTGTGCAAAGAGTGCTGTCAAAGCAAATGATTAAATATTTCTCATTTCTCCTGTATAGCCTGGATAAAGCACACCATGACATCATATGAACACTTTCCCTCTGTGGTTCTTTTTAGTTTTAAAGTTGGAATTTTGTAAATGTTGCAATACAAGAATACACATGAATATTATGTTGCTCAGTAACTGTGTGCATATATACACACCAGCTCGAAAGTTTTGGGTCAGTTTTTTGGGAAAGTTTTGTTCTCTTACATTTATTACAATTTAAAATGATTTTTTTTTTTTTTCAATTTTAATGTAATTTATTAATGTGACAACAGAGTTGAATATTCAGCAATAATTGCAGTAGGCATTGTCAAATTATCCTTTAGGAATCATTCTGATATGTTAATAAACACACACATACAAACACATATATTTCTGTGAATTGTTGGGACTTTCCATGGACTTCTATTACTTTTATGCCAAACAATATTTTCCATCTCCTAATAAAACCTGTTTTCATTGTTGCATTTTCAGATAAACATCATTTACTGTTTTTAATATATTTTTTTCTCCCTTGTGGGAACCGCAAGCCAGTCTCGCACACGCACATAAACACACTTTGTAATTGTACTTTGATTTTATTCATTAAAAAAAAATAATAATTTAGCCTTTTTTATATATATTGAAGAGGTGGGGCATTCAGAGATTACAGTAGAGTATATGATCCACAAGCTCAGCTGTTCTCCAAGATAAAAGGTCATGTTTGTGATTACTGCAGCTGCAATGCCAGGTAGGCCATTAAAAATATCTAAAATCTCATGCAATGTCTTTCTACTGCTCTATTTATCTCTAGTGTATTACTCTTGCCAAATGTCTTCTCTTCATCTCACACTGATACTTCAGCCACAGTATGTTCTGCCAGATGTGACTTTGACTAATTAAATCCCATTTATCAAATAAGAGCTTTAATCACATTCTCTCCTCTTGTTGATTATGTGTTCCTTTTAGGAGTCAGTGCTGTTTTACTTTGCTCCCATGTAGTTACTAGACTACAGGAGAAACATTTAATCATCATATTCCTCTAAAACCCATTAACATCAGAATTAATAAGATATCATAAGTCTATTGTATCATCAAACATTTGTCTGGCTGAAAAAGTAACAAAGTTCACTTGACCTCTGTGCTCTAAAATTATAATAAATGTCTATTTGCCTTTCTAACAATTCCAAGTTAATAATATTTTATTTTTGCATTTTCAGAATTCTCATTTCCTGCGTTCATGGAACTGAACATGATTTTGATCACATCAGCTGTATCCTCCTGTTGTTAAGCCAACATTTAGGCGAAGGATATTTTTGGTGGCAAAGGGCCTGACCAGTCCTACAGATCACACACACCGAAACACATAAATTGCACAGACTTGCAAAAATCCCTAAATAAATTGAAATCAGAAAATGTCCTAAGAAATCTGACAAGGCATTTGTTTTCAAAGTGGTAAAAGGGCAATTTTTAGGTTTTCCTGAACTTTCTAAGGGAAAACAGTAAATGTGCTGGACAGCAGAGTTTGAATGGCCACACACTTTTGTGCTGTCTACAATGTTGTTTTTCCAGTGTGGAAAAAGCCAAAACTGCTTCATATGTTCACTTCATATGAAATCAAAACTCGATTACGATATTAATCCTCTGGAGGTGATTTTGGGGACACTGAGATGTTTTGACATGCTCTGATATTTGTGGTTATTTCAGCTACTTACATATAATTGTTTTTGTATACAGAAGAAACTTTGTACATGTTTGCATTTTTTAGAAAAAAAAAATATTATGCATGGTTAGTAAGTTTTGGGAAAATAAAACTAGCTAAAATAAGGCCATACAAGCCATAGGGAATAGTCCTGAATAAGAATTTAGAGTAGCCAGATGATTAGGCTAGAATATTTACTTCAGAATTATGTGAAAATCATTTCAATTACTTATTCACAGAAAACAATATAGTGTTTAAATTTTTAAAAGGGATGTTTTGAGACTTTGTTGTATGAGAGGTAGTGAGAATGGCCATTAATATTCAGTGATTCTCACCTGAAGAGACAAAGACCCCTCCCCTAATGGCCCATTAGTGACAGTGACAGTTAAGGCAGGTAAGAAAGAATGTGAGGAGATTGAAAAAAACAGTTTTTTAACCTTTTGAGTGGTATGGTCCCACATATGGGATTTTTCGTTCCGTGCCCCTGGGATTTAGAACGTTCGGTGACGTCGCATAAATGCCAAATTCAAACTGAGCTTTTGTGCGTTTTCTGGCGCTGAGCCAGAAAGAGACATGCGCTGTGCTTGTCATATTATCACAACTATACGTATAAGTAAAATATACATAATAAAGGACACATTATTGAGCACGCTGATCTAACTACAGAGATGTGAACAGACTTTGAGTCAATCCTGAAATCAAGTCAACATGTGTACCCTGTAAATACCTGTTATTTCAGTGTTTGCTGCTTCTTTCCATGAATTCAAGAAAAAATAACCACCATCATTATTCAGGGAGCTTGTTTTACCAGAGAATATCAGTGCAGTTGAACATCTGATGTTGGTAAGGGCGCTCCTAGAGGTGAACAGCTTGAAGAGACTCAAATATATGTCATCCAGGTTTATCATGCAGCAGGCTTCTAATCACTAAAAACAAAACAAACACACAAAAACGATCTGTAAGCATGTTGATATCAGTATATGTATAATTTTGTTTTATAGTCTGTTACAGCAAGCATAGAAACAGCATTGCGTCCAAAGAAAGGTAGATGTCATATTCAAAAATTTTCACTCAATTTCAAAACATTTTAGTCAGGAATTACAGTTCAAGAAAAACAAACAATAATAACGTCAAGCAGCATTCATCATGCACTCGTGATTTTATATCGTATTATTTATATTACATAGAACATGACAGCATACAGCCTGTCATATTCAAAATGCTTCACTCACATTCAAACATTTCTGTCAGGTATTATAGTTTGGGGAAAAACCAAAACCAGTAAATGTGTTCAAGTTTATGCCACAATACCACGCAAACTAATACACCCTTTTTTGGTTTATTGGCATTCTTCATTTCATTACAATAATGTCAAATATGGTTTTGGAAATAAAAAGTAATTAAAACACTCCTACGCTTACTCAAACCACACAGTTTACAAATTGCTTTATTCACATCAACAATGGATACAAATTATGAATGTTATAAAATCTAATTTTATTACATTCACATATTTAATCAACTAGATTTGCGTTATAAAAATGGGATATTATAATCTGATTTATATTGAACTTCTCAAGAAGTCAAAGTTTGGTGAACATTCCTTTTTAAAGGAATATTTGAGCTTTGTCATGATAATGTCTTCCGACTACAAGACAGTAACACTAGCTGTACATGTCAACACCAGTCTAATATTACAAAAAGAAATGCCAGATTTCATAAACAATATGCCAAGAGAATGGAAACAACCTTAGGAATGCACTTCACACACCAAAGTCAATAGCTCTATGGTCTGTGAAGTGTTGCAATATGTTTTTCTCACACATTTCTTCATTTGAATGTGCCTAAGAATCCTACTGAGAGCTAAGTGTGATCCAAAGATCATTCCAGGTGGTCAGATTTAAAAAAAATAAAAATAAATCTGTTTTTGCTCTGTTTCCTTAGCAACAGTGACATTCTCGTTGTCCTTAGACACATAGTCCGAAGTATCTACAGTGAGGTTCAAAAGTCTGAGTTCACAATGAAAATCTGGATTTAAACCACAGATGGTTTTAGGATTTTGAAGAAAAAATAAAATGTTACTCTGTCAAGTGAATAAGAAAGTTCTGTGGTATTTGACTGAATAGAAACATTTATGAACTCCATTGCTAGATAGTACTGCTAGATTTTATAATCCATTGCATTATTTCATATTAAAACAATATTCCCAAGAAAAACGTTGATTAGAGGATAGAAAGAAAAAGATGTGGAAGAGTTCTATAAGCGCTCCCTCAAGCTTAATGAGCATCTCAAATTCACCTATTAATGTTTTTGATCTTGTAATTAAAAACTTTAGTTTTATATTTAATGTGCATAAAAATGTACTGCGTAGTAGGAACGGTTTTGCCACTATAGCAATCTCTTCAGAAAGGTGCTTTCTATTTTTAGCTCTCTTTCTGCAATGTTAGTAACAAGGCATGGTGAGATTATGCACTTTATTTTTAACACCTCTATAAAAAGCCACAATAGAACAAGATGCTTTAATGTTTTATTTATAACACAGATCAAACCCTCTTTTTTCTCTCCAGTTCCCTCCTATGAGACAGACGTTTCTGTGCCTGGGGATGGTAGCATCTGCACAAGACATTTTTGGCCTAGATGAAAAACAAAGGAGGAGATTCCCATTCGTCGGCATGCCTGGAATTTTCATTCACACAATCAAGAGTGAGTATCGAGTAAATGCTCTTAGTTAGGCAAGTTTTCAAATTCTATTTTTTAGGAAAGATTTCTCCTATTTATGAAATCAAAAGTGCTTATTATGAAAAGCTGTAGTCATTTACAATCTCCTTTGATATTAGAGAAAAAAAAAGATTTTAGAAATTAAAAAAAGCAGCTATGCTTCCCACGTTTTGCATGTTTGTTCAAATTTGACCTTATATTATATGACATTCCCAAAGGCGTTATGCTGTCTAATCAAATAAGCTGTGATTAGTGTATACACTTCCTCTGTTTTTTTTTTTTTTTTTCTCAGATGTATCATCTCTGAATCTCTGCATGCCTTGGGCAATAAGCTTTTTGGATTATGTCAGCCCACGTGATCCTGTAATGCAAATTGTTTTACTGTTAGGATGCGAGGCGAAGTTCTTTTGCTATGATTATGTAGCACGCAGTTACAGTATTCAGTCAGAGACAGGAGCAGATGGTATTGTCCTGTGTCCAATATGATTCAGATTAGCTTTTTCTGAGCTATCAAAATGACAAATGTTCCTGTTTGGCGGAATATCTTATTTTCATGTCAAGTTAAGTCAAAGCCGTTAGTTAAGGTATGCTTTCCAATAGTCTTACCCAGTGCTTCAAGCCAGATTTGTGCTTTGAAATGTTCATTTAGAGTTAACTTTAGTATACTCAAATGCTGTCTGCATGTGCCTTGTTTGTTTTTATTAGGCGTGCTCATGGTTAAAATATGACTACTCTCCGGTCCACGTATTTAACCGAAGCCCATGAGCATCCAAACACCAGCAGTGCAATCGATTCATTTTTTAAGAGTATTTGCCTTTCCTGTGAATTATGCAGTCTGTTTCGTGCATGTATGACTCAGGCTGAGCCACCACAATGATCGCCAGAGAAAGATATTTTTACAACCAACAGACGCAGCACAACATCAACCTGTTATAATTTCATTTCAAATGGCATATTAAGTGTTTATTAGGCTTAGATTTAAAAAAAAAAAAAAAGTAAATAAAATTATACTTGTATTTACATCAGATATCAGTCCGTCCAATATAATATCCATACCACCACCTGCATCTCAATACAGTCCTCCATCCTCATATACTGTACACTGTTAATACATCCATGTGTCACCTTCATCAAAATACTGCACAACCCTTTAAACCCGTATTTAGTGTAGATCTTAGTGTTTGAGATCTTAACAGCAAACTCAGTATTTGCTGAAACACGAGTGTCAAGCAATGGAACGGTATTGACGTAAATTTTTAAATATGTTATCAGAAATATTGGCTCATTTTCTGTCAAGATTCTCTAGATGTTATGAACATTTTGCCAGTTTTATCTGGTTTAAATAACCACAAAAATTTAATTAAAAATGTACTTAAAGGGGACGCTATCAAAACATTATTTTGCTGTAAACTTGTATAAATCTTGCATATGCAAATGTCTTATAAATAAGAATTTTAATATTTTTTGTTCACTTTAATAAAACAAGTAAAATTGCATGCTACATTCAACACCTTCTGGGTTACAGGGCTTTATTTATAAATTATTACTATTACTGGTTATTATTCTTACTATTATTATAGTGTTGTCACTGCAAGCTTGGAGAGTCTTTTTTTATTGACGAATTCCTCTTTATCCAGTTTTTATGTGGTAATATACTCCTCTGGTGGTCCTGCTTCCCCTCTCTCAGAGTCTCTAGGAAGATTCAGTGTATCTACAGACATGAAGTAAAGCACATCTGTACTTTCTGTACCCGTCACTCCTCCTACATCAGCAGGACGCTGCTCCACCCTACCCAGTGCGTTCATCTCTCCGTCCGTTCCTGTCCCGCGAGTGGAAAGAATTTCAGCACCGGGACAGATCCACCACGTTTCAGGCAACATGGCGACAGAGGTAGGAATCATTAACGCGTTTATTTGAGCTTCGTGTGAGATGAACCTACAGCGGAGAGCGTGTCCGTTTCATTCGCGCGGTTTGGGTGAAGTTGTTTGGACACCTGCTGTGGGGTTAAATCACGATGTTTCTGTAAACGCTTTAGATGAGACGCGTTCAAAGAAGCTAACTAAGACGATGTTTCCTTGTAAAGGCATGGTTTCGTCGATGTGACACTGGGTTTTCGAGTAAAACCAGCCAAAAGTGAAGCGTAATATTTAGCGGTCAGAAAAAGAGGATCTACCGAAGAAAGTATGAATGATACAGACAGACTGATGTGTATTTCAGCACCCTGGACAGAGGCACAAATATACAGACTGAATAAAGAACCAACAGATTCTGAAGTAAAAGAATTTATTACACGGCTCTTTGGAATACTTGATTCTCATTGGTCAGCTATATTATATATAACATATTTTCGATAACAGTAACAGTTGATCGGGGAAACCCATGTTTCCTGTGCTCATGTTTCTCCAACTAATCTTGTATACAGTATAGGCTATATAGATGCGTAAAAGTGGGACATCCAAAAGAAAGAACTTGCAAATAATAATCAGTTTTGCAATGACCCGCTAATATGCCTTCCATAAACCATAATACAACAACCAATGTCTTTCCTTCTCTGCAATTTTAATAGTCATAGTCTATTTAATATATATATATATATATATATGTGTGTGCGTGTGTTTGTGTGTGTGTGTGTATAGCCTATATATATATATATATATATATATATACACACACACATTTAGGATCCCTCTCTAAATTATATTGTTAATACCCACATACAGTACCAAAGCCCTTGCAACCCTGTGCAATAATCTAGCATAAGTTGCTAAGTTTTA
Organism: Enteromius fasciolatus; assembly: GCA_032361145.1. Lineage (NCBI taxonomy): Eukaryota > Metazoa > Chordata > Actinopteri > Cypriniformes > Cyprinidae > Enteromius > Enteromius fasciolatus. The sequence continues at coordinate 17,193,200 of JAUMHR010000063.1, forward strand.
AAGTTGTTGCTTTTTTATTCTTTTTTGTCTTTCATCCTTGTTGACATCATATGCATCATTATTCATAATTAAACAGAGACTGCAAGCATGGATGGGTATGTTTAATATGCATAAGCATCCACATCACTTTTCTCTAAAGGCATATCTTCCAAATACCATTTATTTCCCTATTTAGGAATAATGTATGGCTTCCCTTTTAACCTTAATGCATCATCAACTCCTATCTAAACAGCATAATAAATGGTTTATATTTAGAAGTCTGTATAGATTGCATGCACTTTCTGTTTACTCAGCCATCTTATTTACAGATTTATTCAAAAGGTAGCAAGACAAATCCCTCCAGTGAGAATACACAATGAGATTCCATGGTTTGTAATGTATTCAGGGAAACAATTGTATCCCTCAGCAACCCAGATTTAACTTTCACTAGGATATTGAAACTGATTGCTGACTCTCACCTAGCCAACATTCACTGGGCAAAAAATGTTTTTGCTGTCACAAGAAGAGTTGTCAAGCACTTGCTCTGGGCATCTTGTGGTCTTTTTGTCTTATATCTGGTTAGCCTTCATTAAAAAATATTGTAATGAGTCATGGGAATGTTCCAGGAACGCTCCAAGAGTCTTTCCTTCGCTTCACTGGTCAATTTAGCATTTGGTGCCATAAACTCTGAGGCTTCTTTAGATGGCTCTCTAGCTTTTCTTTGACATGCACCTCAAATTAACTGCAGTTAATCCTTAAAATAACTACTGATGGAAATATATCATGTTGTTTCATGTCCTGGGGCTACTGTGACAACTGGTTTGTGATGTGTTTCTGTTTTTATGCAGAGCTGCTGCTTTAGACATTCCTTGGAGGTTTTACTTGCTATTTATCTGTCTAGATGAGAGTCCAAAGTCAACAGTGCTTTTACCCTTGTGAAGGGGCACATAAGCATGGCTATTAAAGACTCCAACATTGATTTGTTGAGTTTTAAGGGCCTGATAACTACACTCAAACACACAAACAAAAACACACGCAAACATGTTGAGTACCATGTTGTATGTTTTTATTTTTACATTTTTAAAAACTGTCCACAAAAAGCTTAATTAATGAAAAAAACATATTTACTCTGTATGATCTATAAACTGACTTCCTGATGTCCAGGTTAAAATTTACTAAAATTTACTGATATTTCTATAGTTTTGGAGACATTCAGTCCCCATAATGTAGGAAATACCAGGCATGCTATGCATACACCATAGGCCTGTCATAGATTTTTGATTTAAAGCCAGCTATAAACAAATAAAGATTAACCAGAGTATTTTTACGGAATAAGGAATATTTTGTCTGTCTGTGTGAATATATATATATATATATATACACACACAAATATATATCTGTTGATAAGATGACTTTGCTGCATTGTTTGGCTGCGTCAAGCTGTTATTAAACCTGAAATTAATTTTTGTTCATAGCGTTTATAATTTTTCAACATAAAAGTCTGCTGACTCACAAGCTGACTGATGTTTCTTAGTACTAAGCACTATTATAAAATACTATTATTCATATAAAATATTATTTATTTAAAATTTATATTTAATGAACAACAACAGCCATCATGAAATTTGCTATAGGCAATTCAGTCAAAAGTACAAAGGCAGCACTCTAATATACATATCAGCACTGAATTTATAAAAACATGAGATTTTGCCAAAATTATACATAAAGCAGTGTTCCTGTTGGGCAGTTATTTAGGCCTAGGTAAGATGGTGTAGTTGACTTAGCAGGTTGGATTATTTGTTTTTATTTAATTTTGTTTCTGAAGAAATGTGTCTGTACACTTGGTTCAAATGTGGATGAATGAATACACTTTGATGTGTGACTCTACCCAGTCTTACTGTATTTATTTGTGGCAGGGACACGTTTATTTCGTTATTTTCGTAACACATTTTTTTAACTGAAAAGCATCCATTTGAAAGGCATTAGTTTAAAAAATGTGATTTTTTGAACTGATTATGACAATATTTTTTTTTTTTCACAAAAGATGTTCAGTTGTTTGATTTTTATTGTTTTCTAACATTCATAAATTCATCTCTTTATTTCACAGATATTACAAACTATTCAGTGTATTCAGTAGTTTTCTTCAGAGGCATGAGGTATTGCAAGTATGACATAAAACAATGCAACAATAATGAAACTATGCATTGACCGTAAACTTACTCATAATACTTTTAAGTATTAAGTACTTGCTTCTTTTAAAAGCAAGTACTTCTATACTTTCACTTAAGTAAACATTTTTGTTGACAACTTTCACTTGTAATGGAGTAATATTTGACCAGTAGTATCTATACTTTCACTCAAGAAATGGGTTTATGTACTTTGTCTACCTCTGGTTTTTCACACCTGGATTTGGGGATCCTCTGCCATTCCTCCTTGCAGATCCTCTCCAGTTCTATCAGGTTGGATGGTAAACGTTGGTGAACAGCCCTTTTTAGGTCTCTCCAGAGATGCTCAATTGGGTTTAAGTCAGGGCTCTGGATGGGCCATTCAAGAACAGTCACAGAG
>JAUMHR010000063.1:17217101-17227923 GCA_032361145.1 Enteromius fasciolatus
GTACTTAAATTATTTCATTCTTCTTTCTGTTTTCCCCCTACCATGTTATGTCATAATTTATCTGTCCATATTTTCAACCATTTCAACCGTTTGTTTGTTTGTTTGTTTTTGCTGCTGTGCCTTTAAGACCTGCAAACACACTCTTGCATGTAAAATAAGCAAAATTAACTATTTGCTTCAAGCTTGTTGATTTGCTGTACAATATACTGTAGTTTTTAACTGCTCCATCCTTCAGTAACAGCCTCTTCGTAAAATACATTACATAAACAACATGAGCAAAACTGGACTGAAATTATTGGGGACCTTGTTAAAAACCAGCAGAATAACTGCCATTAGGATAAACAACCTCCTTAATGCCATTCTGCTTCATCCATCATTCCTCACTGTGACTGGACAGGCAACTTTTTGGCTTTCAGAAAATGTTCTGTTTTCCACTGCATTTTCAGTGAAACCACTTTTTTAAGGTAAACCTGCCTCTTCATAATACATCCCCTTAAACTCTCTCTGTTCATTGTCATTCATTTGCCCATTTTACTTACAGTTCCCCACCTGTCCAAACTTACTGTAAACCACCTGTGAGCTCCTCAGCTTAGTTCTGACATCCACTCATCTGATCTGTATTATGGTAACATTCATAGATCTTCTGTGCTGCTGCCTTCATGTTTCACTGCTGTGGAGATACCCACCCTGGAGCTGATTCATCAGGACTGTGGACTTCTGTAAATTGTACATGACCTGCACTAATAATGCATGAAAGTTTTTTGTCTACGTGTGGACTTTACTCTTTAGCGAGTGTTTGTAGTTGTCCTTTTACAATGATGCTGTTGGGAAGGTGATTATGAAGAAATTTGTTTAAAGTGCACCTATTATGGATTTTTGAGAATGAGCTTTCATGCAGTGTGCAACACAGCTCTGAGTGAATGAAAACATCCTGCAAAGTTTTTAAATATGAAAGTGCACCGTGTATAAGGTTATTGTATAAGAAAGACTCGACTCTGAATCATTGAAACAAGTTTTTAAAGTAAATTCCAAGCCGTAGCATGTTGACATCAACATAAAAATATTAGCATATTACCTGCCTACTTGTCTTTTCGCATTGGTCTAAACTAAAGGAACCGTATGTAGAATTGACATCTTGTGGTTGAACTAGGTATTGCAGTATAAATTCAAAACACTGGAGAGGGGTTTTTCACCCAGCCCCTCCTTTTCAGACTTAACGCACACTCGGGTTGCCGTGATTGACAACACAAACAGGAACGATCGCACATAACAATGAATTAAATTAAATGCACTGTATTTCTGCCAAAGCAGGCAACCTGGATGCCGAAACACTACTGACTTCGTGATTGGGAGATAGATGGAGGGTGGCGCTTCGGGCCAAAACAAAACATGACAACATAAACATCAGTTGAGGGCTTTAACTGCACTTTTTAAACGAGAATATCCAGGCTGTACTACTGCTGTCAGCGATACAAGTACTTTAAATTAATATGTTTTCTTAATGCTGCTGAACATAACAGAGACATTTTATGATTATTACAATACATTTCTTGTACACAAAGCAGTGTGAATTGTTTGGGAGTTAAAAAAAAAAAAAAACATTTTATAAAAAAAAATTTCTGACCTTGCATGCATGCTAACCTGTTGTTGGGGACTCCACAAACCAAATTATGAACCTTTCATAACCCATAATAGGGGCACTTTAGGTCATCATAAACCTGTTCATAACCCTTTTGTTTTGTGCCTTTTGATAAGTTTTTGAGAACAATCTACAGTGGGACCTAATTTTATCCTTATTATAATGGATTACGAAAAAAATGGCTTTTCTAGATTAGAGTCGGTTTGGGTTTCCAGCATTTTTTGTATTATTTGGAACCGCAAGCAGCGATGAAAAACACAATAACATTAGGAAAATGTTTTTGGAAAGTATATTTTGATTTTGAGTTTATGTTGATTGTTTGTTGAGCTGGAAAGTGACAAGTTGTTCAGGCAAGATTGTACAAGTAAATCTGCCAAACCTCTCTCACCCACAGCTCGTCCGGTTTAACAAAACGGACTTCAAATCTGCAATATTTCTTGGCTTGGTTTGACTGACTGATTTCAGCTCTAATGATGGAGTATGAGGGGCCCTTCAACATTTACAATATTTAGTCTGAAAGGGCCCCGGGCTGATCCATACAAATCAGTAAAACATGACATAAAAATGTAAGTTACATTAAAAAGACATATTTTACCATTTGTTTATATGGACAAGCCTGCTATTTTAGACAGGTCGTATATAATTCATATAAAGTGTCAGGCAGAGAGTGTCTAGCGTCATTTCATGAGTTTTCCGCAATACTTACTTTTCATTTACATCAACAAATAATGGACGTGTGTGACGGAATAGGTAAGTTGGAAAATCCTACATGTCTCCTATAGGGAAAAAAGCATTACATGTGTTTTAAAAAGTACTTTGATATGGCAAAATGTAAATACTAGTTTTGTATTATAGATTATATTGTTTTGATCCAATTGTATAGACAAAAAACCTGTAGTATGATTTTAAAAATGCTCATGTCTTCCTAACGTAGAAACATAACTTTCCATTAACTGTTTATTACTTCTGTTAGAACTATTATAAAATCTCTGGCTCATGGTTGCTACAGAGACAAATGTGTTTTATTATCTGTTTTATTATTTGATTTATTATAATAACATGGCAGTAAATGTTTGGTTTGCTGTTTGTTTATTACTGTTATGTTGCATTCAAATAATGTATCAAAAAAGAGTTTTATACCATTTATATAAAAAAAAATATATATATATACGTATATTTATCCTCAACATGTTTGGTAGCAGGTCTCTGAAAAGAGCTATTGTCTTCTGCTTTTATCCAGAATGCCAACAGAAATAAAATGTTTTGTTGTTCCTCTGGAAACGGAGATCAGCCGAGTTTTTTCCCCTCCGCATACACAGACAGCTCTAAAATGGAAACAGACTGATTTCTGGGCATGTGTGAGCTTCACAAACACGGCAGGTTCATCATTTTGTTCAGTCTCAAACAGGCTAATTCAAGGTCCTGCTCACAAACTCTCCAAAAAGTCATTCTCTCCCATAAGACAGCATTACTGGCTAGTGAAGAAGTCATATATTCTTATTTGAGAGGAAATGGTATTGCCCTTGATGTGACAGACGAGTATTCTGCGCCAGAGACGGGGGATTAGAGTTATGACTTTGGCAACCCCAGGCTGCGTTTGGTTCAGTTTTATGGGGCATTTGCATCGGGTCTGTTCTTCCTCCAGGATATTAGTGCAGAGGAACAGATTCACCTGCTGATAAACCAAGCTTTGTGATTTTCAAATGGCAACAATGTAAAAAATAATTTGCTCCATGAGGATTGTTTGGAAAAATGCTACAAATGAAATCACTCAGTCAATGCTTTGTTTCTGATTCAGCTTTCGAATTCCAGAACTGTGGCAACGTCTCTGAGATGCTTCAATAAACCTACCAAGCCTCCGGAAAAACTATATATATATATATATAAAAATAAAGCATTACCATTTTTTTATTTCATGATGCTAGTGGTGCAGAAATGAAACACCTTTAAATTCACAAATGTCTATCAAACTTCTTTGTTATTGCTACAAAAATGTTTAACTTAAAACCCTGGAGTCATATTGTTTGGGACAATGATAAAAGAAAACAAATACGTGGCTGTAATGAATTCAAGGCCCAAGCGCAATGTGAGCAAGAGTTTTCCGTAAGTGTATTTACTTATATTCCCTACAGCGGTAAACACACAGGTCAGGGTCAGCAAATCAGACTTATTGAAATGCAGTTGATTTCCTATTTAAATGGCAAATGTCATTCTCTTTGTCAACCGAGGGGAAAATTAAAATCAATCCAGCGTTAGAACACAGGCCAGCTCGGCGTTCTGGACTTTTAAAAACAAAGAGGAATGAAATAGAAAGACTATGGCAGGCGGAGGCTGAAAGACTTATTGTTGTCTGAGAAGCAGACGTCATCATATATGCTAAATAGATCAAATTTTGTTATACATTCTTGTAAAGTCACTTTAAATAAATTGACAATCATTTTGGAATTTCCTGGAAATGTTGCTTTAATTTTTGCAATATGTTGTTGTTTTACAAATATTAAATAAATGATAAATTATCTCATTTCGGTTTCAATACATACAAAACTGTCCTGATTAAATTCATTAAGATCAAGAAATCAACCTGTAAAATAATCATTTTAAAAACACAAAATATTTTAAAACAATTTATTAAAGGAGATAAAAATATTGCTCACACTTGTAAGTCATCCATAATTTGGGCTCTTTAAATATTAAAGCTTTATCAAATATTTTATAATTAACAATAGCATATTATATTATTATTATTATACAGATGTACATTTAAATATTTTGTAGAAATATTTAAAAATATTTATTATACTTTTCGTATTTATATTTAACATAAAAATATGTTAATGATTATTTATTGTGCAACACTACACACCCTATCTTCAACTCCAGTGATCTAGCAGCACAATATGTCTCTGTTTAATTTTCCCCCTTTAATGTGGCTGATTTTGATCTGATCACATTAACATGTGCAGAACATTCAGTTCAGAGTGTGAATGAGATCTTAACAGAGGGAAAACTCCAATTCTTCATGCTTCTGATTGTTACATGGCAGTTTAATTGTGAACATGATCCTTTCAATCTTCATGGCACATTTCATTTATTATTTAAACACTCAGTCTGCAGAGCTTTCATGAGACAGGATGAAACCAATACAGTCTCCATGACGTTTCTTTCATTTCTGGCCGGATTTAGTGTCTGCAAATATTATGGTTTGGCTGAATTTGGATCAGTCCTTTCAAAAGCCGTCCATGTTGGCTTTGGCTAACGGTGTTCGACTTCAAAGACCAGCGCTGAATGTGTTGTGTCTGTTGTAGGATGCAACATCTAGTGTACACTGAATCTAAATATGTGCTTTTGCAATAAGCTCTGTTGTCAGATACATTTAGCAATGTTATGAGAGAGAGGGTCTAATTCAAGGCTGCAACGTGTTGTTTGTTCCTGAGGAAGACGTTGACCTGCTCAATGCCTTTGACTTCCATTCAAAAACAATCTTTCGGCCACACACCAAGACTGAAAAACATTGCACAAACTGCTTAAAACATTCCTAACCCCTCCTATAATTCAAAATGTTCATGTTAACCAGTGTCCAATGGGATAATAATGTGAATATTGGTCAAAAAAGAATGAATGAATAATATCCAAAAACATCAAGCAAGAGCATTACATGAAAACTGACCAAAACTATTCTTGAATTATTTTAATCAGTCCAATGTGTTTCGCAAATGCCCAAACAAATCAACAGAGATCAGAAGGAAAAGTCTAGAAGATTTAATTCTTTAATCCATCATAGCCGAGTGTCCTCAAGTGCTTCATTTAAGAGAAGGAGCCATTTTGGTTTGGCCCATTTACAATGAGAGGAACGCCAATGGCAGCAAACAATGGCAGTCAGTGATGTTCAGACCTCCCAAACCGAGTTACTGTATTTCTCCATCTAGAATACAAGCTATCAGTACCAATTTTATTCCCATTCTCTTCAACATCTAAGTGCTCACTCTTTTTCAACGCCATCAATAGTTTATCAGCGCAGTAGTGAAGCGGGAGAGAACAGTGAGAGAGAACCGAAGAACTGGCCAGGAGATGAATAATAGATTTGTACTTGACTATGAATCTATTCTTGCCTCCACCAAATACAGTATACAGCCAAATGTATGTGGACACTCAGAGAGCACACCCATATGTGCTTTCATACTGTACATTAAAACATTATTAATATAAAAATGAGCTTTTCATCCTTGAACATGATTTGTGAAAACGACATATCCCAATGTTCCACGCTCTGTCATTGCGTCATCAAACTTCGCCTCTGTTATTGTTTTGAAAATGCGACCTCTAATGGCGAAAACGTGCTTTGTGTTTATTGCAAGTGCAATACTGTACCGGGTGAGCTACTGAGCAGGTTAACTAATATCAGAAATGCTATATACTGTAAATATGGAGGTGGTTATTCATTTATAAATCATGCACTATGGTAAAAGTGTTTTAAGCTATGTTACAAGAACACCATCCTGAAAACAAATGGGATTAACAATTCAATTAAACACTGAAAATGCATTGTTATATTTGTTTAATCACCTAACCACCTGTACATGACTATTACTTACACAATGAGTAATATCTATATATATATAGCGCAGATATTGCGTCATTGATAGGCGACAATGAACAGGGAATTTCTTTAAATTTACAAATCCTACATAACTTTTGAGATAACGTAAGTACACAACTGCATGAAATAACACTGTGCAAGTGGTTTCTGGATGTTTTATAACAAAAATCTTACATACTGTGCCATTAATACAAAAGCGTAAAGATTTGCAAATGTGTTTTGATCTCATGTTGTGTTCATTCACTGTATCGGAAAGTTGGGTTTAGTGTGGGTTTACTGGTACAATATTTTCAAACACCGCAGATCATTAAAGGGTCATGTAACCAGAGACTACTTTTTCTGAGATTTTGACAGAGATGTTTATGTTGCACACCATAAAAGACAAAGACAATGCTACTGATGGAGAAATCTGGTGAATATGAAGCTTTTTTGTGCTATTTTCATCTTCCAGGGTTTAAATCTTCATTGTGGCGATGTCACAGTTAAAGGCAATAGACTATAGTACTGTACATCAATGACTTGTTCTTATCCTATGAGAAGATGCTTTGCTTAATTATTCAAAACAGCATATGCTGATTTGCTCAGAGCCATTGAGAAATCAGAGGAAAAATTTTGTTTTTGCAGTTTTTTTGAGTTCGGCAACCCCACAAATGTGATTCATTCACTTGTGAATGTAACCATTTTTACTGCTCAACTAGTCACATGGCTTTTAATAAGCCTTAAAAGTTATCAGAGGTGCAACAGCACATTCATGAATGTTTTTTGATGCAGAGTGCAAATGGCTGTGCATCTTTTTGTGTTTTAACTCGATGAGAGTGAAATGAAACTGACTTCCAAGCTGTGTGTGTTTTCTGTCTCCTCTCTTCCCCAGTGCACCATGCCCACTTGATTAACCCTTTTTAAAATTGTGGTAAGCGATAACCTGTGCTGAAACAGGGGTTTTTTTATGACCCTTTAAAATTTTAAAAATAATCACCTGCCATGATATGTAGAACAAACAATGCAATAAAATGTTCCCACATTCAGGTTCATCTATTAAAAAAACACTAAACTGGGGGTTTCACAAACAAGGCTTAAGCTAGTCCCTGACTAAATTGCATGTTTGAGCTGTCTCAGATGAAAATATCTTGCTCTGACATATCGTAAAACATGTCAATGTCATTGTTCTGTGTTAAGATGCTCACCTGTGATATTTTCTTAAAAGGCATTTTTATCACAGGACCATGGACACACAAAAAACAGAGCTATATATTCATCTCTCTATAACATTAGGTCATTCTCACTTCTCAAGAAACCATGTTAAAGGGAAAACACATAAAAATCCTGACCAGAAGCTGGCCTGAGGGAGTGTCTGGTACCATGTCTCTCATCTACCTTGCTGGCTGGTCGCCCAGTAATGGCCAGAGGAGAGCACCTGGGTAAACATGTATGTCAGTGGTATTCTCGTTGATACTGAACCGTGAGACCGCATGGCCCAGTACTGCCCGCCATACACTTCACCCTTTTAAACATACTAACGTACTGTAGCATTCAAACACAACAAACACACAGCGATCTCACATCTCAACCGACTGTTTGCTTTCCTCTCACAGATTTGATCTTGCTCCATTTTTTTCCTTTCATTCTCTTCTTTATCTGTTTGTCTCTCAGGCTAACTTGAAGGCTTAAATCTGAAAAATGTCTTGAATACTTGAGTGAGCCCTTCAAAGAAAGCAAGCTCTAATAGCCTTGGGTAACCCAACATGCCCTGCTCTTCTTAAAGTGACACCTCCATACACCTGCTGAACTCTGTGTTTGCTTTGGAGACATTGAAACAATTTATTTCATGAATGCATATATTTGTTTTGCGTATGATTTGCGTATCATTTATTTAACCAAAATAAAGTTGTTCCCATAAATATATATATATATATTTCTTTTGTTTTTATAAATATATATATATTTTTATATATCAAAAATATAGTAAAACCACAATGTTATGAAATATTATAAGGTTAAATTTAAATTCTGTTTGAATATATTTTAAAAGTTATTTATTCAGATGATAGCAAAGTTTTCATCATCATACTCCAGTCTTAACTGTTACATTTTAATATGCTGATTTGTTCAAGAAATACTGCGTTTTTATTATCAGAACTTAAATTGTTAATATTATCAGTGCTGAAAATGTTTTTTGTGTGTGTGTGTAAACCATGATTTATTTATTTTTTCATGAATCCAAGTTCAAAAGTAAAGAATTAGTTGTACAGAAATGTGTACTGTGACTTTTGATAAAAATTAATATTAACTTACTGAATAGAAATACATAAATAAATAAAATCTTACTGACACACAGTTTTTAAAAAGAAGTATGCGTGATTCAAACTAGCATTAATGATAGGAAATTAAGTTTAATATTAATATAGCAATGTTAGGTAATATCTGTAATTAAGTTTACAAAAGTGTTGCTGAGTAAAGCACGGCTCATACTTTGCGATTTTGACCATGATTTGGCCATCTGAGACAAATTTTGAAAATCCCAAAAGATTCCTATGATCCTAGGCTAATATCTGTAGTCTTTGATCGTTGTTTTGACATATTCACTGACAGCCGAGTAATGGCTATTGTGATAAAATTTTACCTCCGATAAAATTCTGGCAGTGTTTTTGCGGATAGTCCTGCAGTGTAACATCTCCTATGACGAACATCAAACTTTTTTGTATTTTAAGACCCATGACCAGAATAAATGCAAAATTCACCTGATATTTTGCCTTTGCTATAATAAACACCAATTGCTTCGCTGTTTTCATGTTGGTGTATGGTGCTGCTTATGATGTTCTTCTTAAAAACGCTGGATAATAATGTGTGAAATGATCTAAAGTTATGAAGAAGATTTTTTTGCATGCACCTTTTTTAACACGTCTTGCCTATTGTACAGTCTGACATTAGTAACAACTGAGATCCCACAGTGTGACATGATCATCATGTTCATACTGTCTGACAAATACAACCCTAAAGGGAAAAATAAATAAATAAATAAAATATTGCAGTGTGAGCCCGACTTAAATCTAACCTAGAGGGAGATAGAATGAATGTACTGTATAATAATTATTATTTTATTATGCGTGACCCTGGACTCTGTCATAGGTTTCAAAATTGAGGTTTATACACTATCTGAAAGCTAAATAAACAAGTTTTCTATTGAAGTAAGGTTTGTTAAAATAGCACAATATTTGGCCAGGATGCAATCATTTGAAAATCTGAAATCTGAGGGCGCAAAAAAATATTTAAAAAATCACCTTTAAAGTTGTCGAAATTAAGATCTTATCAATAAAATTATATATTTATGATAGGAAATTCTAATGATTTTTAGCAAAAAATAAAAATCAATCATTTTGACCCAAAAAACATATTGTGGCTATTGCTACTTAAGACTGGTTTTGTGGTCCAGGGTCCCATATATATATATATTTCTCTTTTTTTTTTTATTTAGGTGGCAGCAGGCTTCAGGAGGCTCACAGATGTTCAACATTGCTGGGACAAAAAGCAAGACAATAAACAAAACAGAAAAAGGTCTTGACTTTATTGTACACATGGATCCCAAATTATAGTGAATTCTGCAAAGAAAACAAGCAACTATTCATTCGAAAACGGGATCAACATTGCCATTTTTTCACTGAAAGTATAGACCTGTTGTCTATTTCCATAAAAATCATACATAAAAGTGGAAATTACATCTTCATTGGGAGCAGCTTATCATATAATCTGATTAATCGTTCAACACTTCAGTTTTCATCCCTGTTGAAAACACCAGTGCATGTTATGTTTTGCATGCTGGTCTGCTGCCCACCAAGCATCTTAACTAGCTTAACCAGTGTTTTTACTGGTTAAGCAGCTCAAACCACTCTAGACTAGCATAGAAACTGGAATTTTCACCAGAATTGTTTTGGCAGACATTACAAAGGGAGCTCATATTTTCACATATCCCTTTACCATGACATGCATTTATTGAGATTCCACACTGTGCCTTTCCTTGTAACCATGACACTGAGGTAAGCTTGATTTAATCTGCTCTCTAACTACATGTATCATTTAAATAATAATTATAGGTGGCATCTGTCAAGTCTTGTGAGATCTGACATTTTACCCTAAGCAGTCGGCACATGTTTCGTCTGAGTCATGACATGGAAAATTAGAACAGCGTAATAAAATAAAGAGAATCTATATTCACTCCTGGAGACTGAGGGGTCTTTAGCCAATGCACACCTCAGAAGTCAGTTCAGAAGTTATTTAACACCTCCATCAAAGACCACAGTGAATTCGTATCAAATGTTACTGGTGCGACTGTTCAAAAGCATCGAGTCCTGTTTTGACAATACACAATGTTTAAAAAATGCGGCGATTGTGGACTCTGAGCTCTGTAGCAACACAGATGCACTGAAATCTGTGATCCTGTATAAGCAGTCTCATTTCAGTCAAGGACATTCTGTAGGAAATATAATGTACATCCAAAGCAAACAGAGCTTGTACTATGGAATGATATTAGACTCAAAATGATTAATAGACGCACGCACAATTATCCATGCGCTACATACATTTAATGCATG
>JAUMHR010000063.1:17228023-17244970 GCA_032361145.1 Enteromius fasciolatus
GAACAGACCAGTTTTATTCGCAAACATGTCTTTATTTGTACAAATCGCTGTACAAGCATTCAATCCTGAATGTACACGCACTCAAATCGAAAGGTATTTGTGTGTTTGTAATAAGACGCATGCATTAAATGTATGTAGCGCATGGATAATTGTGCGTGCGTCTATTAATCATTTTGAGTCTAATATCATTCCATATTGTACTGCATTTTAAAATGCCTTTTTCCATTGAGCCGCACACGCTTCATTAACCTTTGGTGAATATTCTGCATAGCAATCTGTAATATTCCCAATAACTAGGGTTGAAAAGGCTAAATTAAATCAGTTTATAAAAAGAAATGTAAAAAAATAAAAATCTAACATACACTACCATACCATGCATTTACTGTACTAAGCCGACTGCTTTAGAATAAGAGGAAAATCCAAAAGTATTACCAGTGAATAATTTCTTCAAAGGTTCACTTACACAATAAAATTTGTCATTGTGTATTTACTTATCCTCTGAAAGGACCTAAACAAAACACAATAAAATTGGTCCATATGATTTGTGTATTAGACTTCTCAAGCCACTGGCAAACAGAAGGTGTAATTTTTTTTTTATTTATTTATTTTTTTTTTTATCATATTTGCCTGAAACATTAATTTTACAATGAATAGTTGACATGAGAAAAATAGTTCATATTTCTACTTCAAATTTTCCATTTAAGTTAAGTTAATTTGTTTAGGGAAAAATGTTTGGTAACACTTTGTTTTAAGGTTGCATCATATCATGTAATTACCTAATAAGGTACTTAGTAGTTGCCATTGTACTTAAATTAAATAAAATGTACTTATCATGTTACTAAGTTATGAAACAGCCTGTAATTACAATTTGTAATTATGTAGATGTAACAGGCAGCTTCTGACTGAGTCTGTTACACTTACAGGTAAGTGCAATCTTGATACACTTTATTTTACTGTAAGTACATACCTTATGCCTGTGCAATATTCGGTAATGTTAATGTAATTAGAAAGGTATTGCATGTATTTAAGCTGTATACTAATGGGTTAAATCAAACTATGGTGCAGGTACAGTACATGAGGTGTGCAGTATAGATATACATTAAGTACACTTAATTACAATGTTGGTACACTTTATTTTAAGTAGCTTATGCCTGTGTAATATTCTGTAATTATAATGTAATTAGAAAAGCAATAATTGTATTTAAGCACATATCTGACAATCCTTTGGTTACAAAAGTAGCTGTGTAAAGACTTGGTCTGTTACAAATGTGTAACAGTAGCAGCCTATTACATCGACATAATTACAAACTGTTCCATAACTTTTCCATAACAACTACATTTTGGTATGTTACCTGGTACTATGTAATTACTAGGTAGAATTACTAGGTAATTACTTACTAGGCATTTAAAGCTGAGAAAGTCAAATATGACTCGAAATAAAAGTTTTACTTCACAATGTTGTCTGGGTCTATGTTTCTGCAGCTAGATCACTGTGAAATCCCACATGTAGAAATCTGAACAACATTTTGCTAAATGAAACTCATCCATGCCAAAAACATGCACCGATCCCAAGGGCAGTCGTGAGTACTGGTGAGGGTCAAAAGTGTACATTACGAATCTCTCGTGAATGTATTATTCAGAGCACAAGGAATGCAACCTTGCGTGAAACAGATGGCCGGGCATATGCTCTCCTGGAAAACCTGCTAACACGCTGTTGCCGCTTTGAGACTGAATGCGCTAGAACACATAATCGCCTGTAACACGCTGGGACACGGCCTTTCGTAAAGATCATTACAATCTTATCCCATATCACAGTTGATGAACATGAAGGTCTTTGTCTGGGAATACTTGTTTTATCAGAAAAACGGGGATCTTTTGTGGTTTCCGACTGAATAGCGAAGCATTATTTATACAGGTCTGTAAGTGACGACATTGCAAGAGCGACAGGTCCATGAAGAGTTCAGAGTTCACAGCTGACTCCCAAACACCTCAGTGCGAAAATGAAAGGAAAGCGGAGATTCGGAGACCAAGCAGGGTGAAAGAGATGCCAGGAAAGGGGAGGCACTGCCCTTCATGCCCCCAAGCAAGCAGTAAAGACAGCGAGAAGAGTTAGTACGAGAGGCCAAAGATGGGAAGCCAAGTGCTTAGAGGCTGAGGATCTGTTTCCTCCGAAATAAGCCACCTGGGCTGCAGAGATAATAGAAAGAGAAGCAAACTGCACCGTAAAACAATTTTTTTTGACATTGTAAATGAAGAATATAGAAGCATGTTTTACTAAAAATAAGAATCTACTTAAAGGGTTAATTCACCCAAAATTGTCAATTAGCCCAAGTTTCACTCACCCTCAAAGCATTCCAGGAGTACATGACTTTCTTCTTTCACATGAATCCAATCAGAGTTATATAAAAAAATTTCCCTTGCTCTTTCAAGCTTTAGAATGAGAGTAGGCAGGTGCTTTGGTTAAACAATCCAAAAGTAGTCAAATATATAATAGCCATTATAAAAAGTGCCTCACATGGCTCTGGGGGGTGAATAAAGGCCTGCTATAGCAAATCAATGTGTTTTTTTGTAAGAAAAAAATCTGATTATTTAAAATGTTATAGTATTTTTGCACTTTTGCTGACATAAAAGCCATTATCTGAGACATGCTAGTCTTGTGAGTTTATTTACAGGAGCAAAAGAAGCAAATTTATCTTAGTTTACCAATGGAAAACTTTCTCTTCTTGCCTTATATTTTTCTTTACAATCTTTGTTTTGCTGTTACAAATCACTGGTGCTTGTCATCCAGCAGAACCCCTTGCACATACTGTATAACATCCAGCAGAAGTGAGAAAGAAGTATTTATAACATTTGGGGATCTCATGGTTTTAGATATTTTTCTTACAAAAATGCATTTGCTACAGGAGGCCCTTATTCACTCCTCACAGCCGTGTAAGGCACTTATTATTATGGATCCACATGATTTATTTGACTACTTTTGGACAGTGATTAAAAACACCTTCCTACTCCCTTTCTAAAGCTTGAAAGAGTAAGGAAATGTTTTTATATCATTATTATATACCATAATTATATAATTCAAAACATGGGTTAATTTTCAGTTTTTGGTGAACTAACCCTTTAAAAATATTGTTTAATTTAGTTAGTTGCTTGTCTCTTTGTAATTCACAATTTCATTTTTAGAAAGTAGCTGATGTAAAATAAGAATATTAATTAGCATTATTTGGTCTTGTAAGTGAGAAATATTTTAGTTCATATTGAAATTTCTGACTTGCAAACTCTGATATCTTTGTAAATCTGTGCACAGTCTGAGACATTATTGCCCCAAAGCATAAAATTGAAACTCTACCTTTGTGAAATGAGAGCAAACAGCTTTTCTCAGGGGCTCCTTATTGCATCAATCCACTCTAATCATCTGGCTTTAGTCTCAACTCACCTACACATGCTGTCCCTTCGTCATTAGGCTCAAATCCCTGGTTACACCTCTTGTTTGCACGGCACTTGAAGCTCCCGTAGGTGTTGGTGCAGACGGGTCGCTCAGAGGGACAGACAGACGGAAACTGTGTGCACTCGTCTTGGTCTAGACAATGAAGAGGAGTGAAATAAACATGCAAAGTTAAAGAAGTGACAACCACATTTATTTGTGGTAGTGAATACTTTTAGATAACTTTATGTGTGCATGGAACAAAGAAGTCACTCCTACTACCCCAAACTCATGATGGCTGAAACAACTTTTCCAAAACCTGCTGAGTTGCAATGCTGCCTACTGCCTATAGGAAGATTCCTATTAAAGGCAAAATCCTAACTGAAATGGAACCTCATGAGAGACTGATTAGGACTGCTTTTGCACCACGATATCAAACAGGGCTTACAGTATGTGAATCACAAAGGAGACTTGACTCACAGTTTTCCATTAGCATGTCACCATAGTAATGACCCA
The DNA here is from genome assembly GCA_032361145.1 of Enteromius fasciolatus. Lineage (NCBI taxonomy): Eukaryota > Metazoa > Chordata > Actinopteri > Cypriniformes > Cyprinidae > Enteromius > Enteromius fasciolatus. Next base: position 17,231,961 of record JAUMHR010000063.1, read on the forward strand.
ATGTTTTTCTATGCATTCTATTTTATTTTTTTACATTATAGTTCAAGTCGGACTTAAATTTATGTCTCTGATACCCAACAACTTATTTAAATTGTTTGTGCTACATTGTGAGGACTAAATGTCCCCACAAGGACAGCAAAACCTGAAAAAACATTGTGTGGGCACCAGCCTGTGGAAAAAATTCAAAAATTTCTACTATGTTCTTCCCTCAACTGGTTGATACATATCTCTCCCGTCTCAGTGCGTGCTCTTAATCGCAGATATCGCAAAATTACCATCCTTACTTATGTAACTAGTTTAAACACTTTTATAAATGATCTTGATCAAGATCTGTAGCATGAGATGGGCGCCGCCATGTTTGTTCATGCCGCAGTTCAGAGACTCCTGTTAGCCGGATTTACAGCACATAAAATCATCAGATTTTAGCACCAGCAAACGTGCGCAGCTCAGTTTGAATTTGACAGTTATGCAACATCACAAAATGTTCTAAATCCCATATGTGGGACCGTACCGCTCAACAGATTAAATAGGTAAAACGCTGTTTGGATCCTAAGGAATTAATGGAGCTAAGCTAAATGCTAACATGGTGGCATCTTAGTTGAGGGATGAACATAGCGGAATATAAAAAAAAACTGGCGTTTTCCACACAGTTCACAGACGCAAACGTGTGTGTGTGTATGTTTATGGGATTTAGGCCTATTGGAGGTCAAAGGTCACATCATTTAAAAAACTTACCCGTGCAACGGCCATTTTCATTGACCTCAAATCCTGGTCCACACTGTGAAAAGAAAGAGCATTTGTACAACAATTAAACTCCTCAAATAAAGAAGAACAAATGAATATGACTGGTAGGTACCTCGATCTCCATTACTTGAGTCGCCTCTTCTTCATTCTCAGGGTAATAGATCTCCATCACTTTGTTCATGTCACTGGGCTCCAGAGCTCTCGCCACAGAACGTCCATCTGGCCAGAACACCTCCACACTGGTGGCCGCATCTTTCCCTGTCAGGGAAAAGCAGCAATCCTTTCAGTACTTCACGAACAGTCTGTCTTTATAACTTCCCTTCAGGCTTAGGAGACATAATGAATGATTTATTTTCTTAATGTACAGCTCTCCATGGAAAAATACCACTCTGGAGAAAGGGCCCTCCCAAGAAGTTTCTCGGCAAAAGTCAGGTTGGAATAGGCTCTGGTTTGGCACAGACCACGTAGACTCTTAAACAAATGCACAAGAATTCGTTCAGTCTCAGCTGTGGGCAGCGTCGTAAGCAGCGAGGCCTGAACACATCTCATTTGATGTCGGCAGAACCGGTTTCTCATGACTGCCGGTGTGTGGGGTTCACAGGCCAGAGAGTTTCTGGCAAAGCAGTCACTGAGGCATTAAAGCAATGAGGTTCTCATATGCCAGACCGATGAAATCTGTCTGTTGTTCGGTGACTGAAATAAGGAGCCGTATAAATGGCACGGTGGTTGGAAAGCACTTCATTTAAGGTTTTCAGAAGCATCCGTTTACAACCTTCAATCTGATTGTCAGAGACACTTTCTCACAGACGGCGGGGACAGTAATTAACACAGCTGTAACACAGTCGTAGTGATGTTGAATGGAGAGATCATCCATTGGAAATGAATGTGGTGGAGGAGGAAGGCAGAACTTCAAAGTAGTTAAAATAAGGAGGGACAGGGTAGGCGCTAGACTTTTTTCATTATAGCCTTTAGTCAAGCAGGAGAGAAGCTGACTGCCTTCCCAGTTCTTAATTAAAGCAACATTTCTTAGGTAAACAGATCCACTGGACTCCTGGCAGGACCAAAGCTGGCTCAGGTGCCTCGAGAGACCAAAAGCATGACATTTCACCAGCGGTTTCTGAAAGTCGGCGTTTAGTTGAAGAGGACAACTGAGCATCTGCCGAGTTTTTATTAAATAAAGACAATCTTCAAATTCAGCATGTGGAAAATGATTGATGATGGGGTTTAGGTAACTGCCGCTTATACTTCTAATATTCACTAACAAAAAGTACCATGGAAAACTAGCTAAATATAATACATTTGTAAATATTGTTTTGTTTTTTTTATTTACATTTTACCACAACATCTTTTTTTGTGTGATAAATCACTACTCAAAACTACACAAAACATCAAAATGTCTATATAAAAAAAACTATGACTAAAAAATTCACTCATTTTTCTGTTGAGGTGTATAATAGTATTTTTTTTTGTCTGAGAAATCAAAACATTTTAAATATCTAATCATCTAAATTAATGTTAAAAACATTGATTAATTTAGTATAAAAATATTAAAATGTTTTATATACCATGGCATGTTTAAATAAATCTGAAAATTCAAAACTCTTCAAAAAAGTAAAAAAAAATGGCATAAAAATCTAGAAATATTTAAATCTGAAATATGAAGAATTAAAAAAATAAATAAAATAAGAATAAATGAAAACATTGGACTTCCATAATCCGATGCCATAATCTGTACTATGGACTTATCTCGTAGATCAATTTGCACACACTCTGACTGAAAGAAACATTGATGAGAGGCCTGAACACATACACACATATTTACGAGCCCTGAGGGTGATCCAGTGACTACTGATGGCTATCATTTTGATTTTCACAGCACACTCAGAACAACCAAAGCTTCCAGCTGGCAGCCTATTCCCGCCACAAATTTGTCCGATAGCTCCCAGATGAAGCCATGTGCCTCCAAGCATCTGTAACATGGTCACGCCGTGGGGAAAAGGTCCCGGTCTGCTGCCACCGCCTTCTGCACCTGCAGGCTTCTCTCTGGACCCTCAGTCTGAGGATATTCAAGGAACCGGCCTCCACGCGGAGGATTATGTTACTGAGATCCGAAGCCCCCCGCTGAACATGACCTGGAGTTACATCATAATTGTTTCTCTGTAATGAGTCAGCAGAGCGAACGCTTGTTTTCCCGCTGCTCGGCGACCCTGAACATTTCCGAGACGGTGGATGCACTTATGAAATAGATATTTTACAGGTCTGGTCAATTTCATAGCTGTTCCTTTCTTAATGTGATTTTCCTGCAAAGATTTTTTTAGGCAGGCTTTTTAGGGAAAGAAATACATACCGAGTCCAAAGTGAGCCACTGGCTCCATCTCGCACAAGTACCCTGATCCTCCGTCTATAATGCGCATGTGAGGGCCATTTCTCTTGGTGTAGACTATCACCTTTGCCCCACGAGCAAAAGCCCCAAACTGTGTGCGTGGAATCACTCTGAGCCATTTATTAGATGAGCCCTGTAAAGAGAATGTCAGAACAGAACTTTCAGTTGTTAAACTTTAACTTTAACCTCTTTTTAGGATGACCATGCATCCTCTTTTTGTTTATGTCCTGGTCAGGAATTTCCTACAATGATTAGCGTTCGGCTTTGTTTTTATACTTGCTGAAGGTAATGACTGAAAAGTAGTTCGACCAACAGTGTTCACGCATGTACATAATCAACCAGTAGTGGTGTGAGAAGGTGGGATCTACACAGAACATCATAGTAATGCAATTATGCATACATTAGAGGTTTAAAAAGTACCTCAAAGCCATACTTGAGTAAATGTATAGATACCTTACAATAAAATAGTGAAATTTGAATGAAACTATTAAGAGTAACAGTTCTTAAGTAACTGTTTTAACAGTATTTAACTTACAAGATTACGGACAAAAAGACAACCATTACATTCAACAACTCACAAAGAGTTTAACACTAGGGCTGTATATACTCTAGGGCTAACAGGCTAAACAAGATAAGATAAACTGACTACAAACACCATGGGAGACAGGAAGTGACATAAAAGTCCAAGAGAAGGCACAGAATACGCAACCAAAAACAAGAACTGATTTCTGAGCAATCACTTATTTATATTATTTAAGTTTATACTTAAACCAAACGTAACTTATTTCTCCACAAAACATTTAACATGTAATTAGCCTAAAAGTGTCTGACCGGTCTTCAACACGTCCTCACCTGAGTGACTCGATACACTGAGATGGGCTGAGCTGCACTTTCCCCGTGCGTCACCAGAAGATCCAGCTGTCCATCTCCATCAAAATCAGTCACAGCTGCTCCTGAAATGCAGGTCATTCTACTCAGACACAGCTGTAACTAATGTTATTATGCATGAATACCAAAATAAAATCTTACATTTAGAGCAGTTCTACATGAATACAGTGGCTTTCTAATGATGAAGATGATAATTCAGATTGAGTGGTGACTGCACTCGATTCTAAATGTCAGTAAATAACCCCCAAGATACAGTTTCACACAAGCCTGGATATATAATGCCATCTAGTGGTAGAGAGGAGATAACTAGGATTTAGGTTTGGAGATAAACTCAACCATCATCACTGCACAGTTTAGTTGTTTGTTCATCTACACCAAAACTCATAATTTCTATACTACTATTACTATATGTGTGCCCAGTTAACATACACTAATGTTCAATATTGTATTTACACTACATGCTTGGGCTCAGAAAGTTTTAAACATGTTTTTGAAAGAAAAAAGTACATTTTTTTTAGCATTTTTTGATGAAGAAAAAGTTCAAAAATATGTCAAATATAACCCGGTTTCACAGACAAGGCTTAAGCCTAGTAAATGTAGAGCTATTTCAACTGATAGAAACTTGCACTGACTGATCTTAAAATATATCAGTGCCTTTGTTTTGCCTCATGAATTACACAAGTAATGTTTTTCCTAATTGAACTATGGCTTAATCCTGGTTTAGGTTAAGCCCTGTTTAATGTTCAGTTTAAAGCTGTATAAAAATATTAATTTCTTTCTTTAAAAAAAAAAAATTAAATTAAAAGATAGTGTACATTTTTTAGTAACCATGTCAAACAGTGAGAGGATGCACACTAGCGACTTAAATTAAAAAAACAGAATAAGAATAAATTAAAAGCTTTGGTTTATTTCCAAATTAATTTAAGTGGAAAATCTCTATTTGTTATTTGTAAAACTCATGACATGGATTTACAAAATAAACAGTTCTACATTTTAATGGGATGAATCAGCCAAATCGTACCGGTTCCCCGTCCCTCTGGTTCAGCGGCCTCCCCGATGTTCAGCTCCTCGATCTGTGGATCTCCGTGTTCTCTTCGAGAAACTCTGCCATGGTAAAGATTAATTACTTACTCACTTTGCCTTTTGGCTTGAGAGAGCTCCACACAAAGGAACAGTCAGAGACAAATGTACCTTGTCAGCTGCATGTTATACAACATGTCTCAAAGGAGATATTCATTTACAGGCTCATGAAACCCCCGCAATATTGATTCAGTTAAAACATTTCTAGGGCTGCAAGTTCATACTTTATATTTTGATGACTAATAACCCCAACTAAACGGTTTCTTTATATAAAAAGCTTAAGACTTTGCTTTCAGAGAACCCGAGGTCCAGACTGTTTTAATTTGGGATTAGAAACTAATTTGAAACAATGTTCTGTTTAATGCTACATCCAGTCTTCTCATTAGAAAGCCATCGTGTAACGGGTGAGGTTGGATGTTGGGGGAATTTCCCATCAGGTAGAGTTGTGGTTGGACTGGGTTTGTTTGTGGTCTGGCAGTTGGACCTGCTGGCTTCTTATGCTGCCTGGGCTTACCCCCAAATCCCCAAAATAGAGAGTTTCCATAATTATTTCCTACCTTAAAATGTAAATGTTAAAGAAATAACTTTGTTACATAATGATAACACAGGTCATTTTGATCAAGTAGGCAATTGTATAAACGTGCAAAAAGATCCAAGACAGGTTACTGTACATTCATTGTTACATTGATTTTTAATTGGTATTGTTTTAATGAAAGTATAGAATATGTATATATCAAACTGATATCTTGTATCAGAAGGTTGTTGTTCTTTTCCATACAATGGAAGTGAATAGTGAGCAGTTGTTTTTTATTGGTAATAAAACTATACAAATTAAATTAAATTAAATTAAATTAAATTAAATTAAATTAAATTAAATTAAATTAAATTAAATTTTTTAAATGTAAACATAGAAACAACAGAAAAATATATTTTAATATATGTATAAAATCAGCTAAATCAAAATAATGTATTTTTTTATGAAAATCAATTCAAGCTAGACAGAAATAATACACAACTTAAAATTACAAAAAGCAAAACAAAATTAATAAAATAAATAAATAAAAGTGGAAGCGATTGTTATATGAATTAAAACTAAATCAAAATATTATGAAATACTTTTAAAAAAAAATCTAAATCAGTTTGAACATCCTGCTAAATGTCTCCTTTAAGTGTTCTGCAAAAATAAAAGAGTTAACCATACGCATATCAGTACAGTACACACCTGAACAGTCTGTTGGCTGAAGGTCCTCTGTAGGCAATGTTGTTAAAAAAAACCTCCAGCTCATTGTCATTATCAAAGTCGGCTGTGATGACAGTGCGAACAGGAGATGGCATGGAAAACTTCTGTGTGGCGATGTCCTGGTACAGAGAATATCAGCATATCAAAATTTTAAACCCCACACTCTCACTTGGGAAAATCAACTGAAGAACGTCTTTCTTGTAATACTGTACAGTCGTCTCTACAGATTAAACTGGGACAGGAAAGTATGTTTGCTGACAGGAGATCATCAGCGTCAGATGTATGATATCTATGACATAAAGATCTAAGCTGCAGGTAAATCACAGTCTAAAAACTTGGAGTGGGAGCAGAGAAAAGTAACTGCTATCGTCGCGCTTCAATAGTGCAGCAACGAGTCATGGAAGAGTTATTGAGCCAGCCGGCACTCTCTCAAGTATTAACCCCAATTTTAATTATAGGGCTCATAAAACCTGCAGGTGAAAGCCATGAAGTGACCTTCTGCTGTCTGGTTGAAGGAGAGGTGATGGCCATCTCTGGACAGGAACCAGCAGAGAAGGAGCAGCTGAACATCACACAATACTGATCATCTCAGACAGATGGAAAGATAGAATGAAAGAATAAACTTCAGTTACAGTAAATATAAATGTTCTGCTTAAAAACCTTTTAATAGAATGATAGAGTGATAGACAGAATGACAAATGGAACGATAGATAGATAAATAGACAGATAGATAAATGTCCCATATAATGATAGACCGAACATTAGAACGAATGATTGATAGATAGATAGCCATCGTTACTTTGGCCCCAGCTCTCTGAAGGTCATTAACTCCCCCCGTGTGGTTCTAGGATTGTTGCTCACAGGGGGGGGGGGGAATCAAGGGGGGATCAAGGGAGATTATTATATATATTATATATTTTCCATATAACTGAACGAATGTAAATCAACAGATGAATAATTCAAACAAAGGTATCTTCAGAATCAAAACTTAAAGAGTCTCTTTTCTTCCTTAGTAGACGAGCAGCTTGGGAATGACAGACGGACGACCACAACCACACAACACTTGCCAGATGGAGACGAGGAGAGGAACAACAGGACCAGAAGGACACACGGAGAATCACGGAGCACACTGGAGAGGAACAGGCAAGTATAATGCTTTGGGAAGCATTATACACTTCCAATATCATTATACCCCCCAGGGGCCCATGGTCTGTGTGACTGCTCAGCTGGGATGGCGTCTGGTGGGCGCTCGGGAGGCGCTGGCTTTGGAGGTTTGTGTTCAGAGAGGCACTCTGGAGGCACATGCTCAGGGAGGCGCTCTTGCAGCACAAGTTCAAGAGGGCACTCTTGAAGAGCAAATTCAGGGAGGCTCTCTTGAAGTGCAAACTCAGGAAATGTGAAACAGGGATCGGCTCTCCTAGCCGAAAATCAGGACCTGGAATCTGGATCGCCTCTTCTAGCCGGGAAACAGGGACTGGAATTGGATACGGCTCTCCAAGCCGGGAAACGGGCACTGGAGTCGGCTCTCCTTGCCGTAACTCGGGGACTGGATCTGGGATCGGCTCTACTGGCTGCAACTCAGGAACTGGATCGGGAATCGGCTCTACTGGCTGCGACTCAGGAACTGGATCGGGAATCGGCTCTACTGGCTGTGACTCAGGAACTGGATCTGGGATCGGCTCTACTGGCTGTGACTCAGAACTGGATCGGGAATCCGCTCTACTGGCTGTGACTCAGGAACTGGATCTGGCATCGGTGGTTGTGGTTTTGACACTAATTTAGCTCCATAATGTGTAGTTGTCTGGGGAGTTGGCACTGATTTGCCTCCATACCGTGTTGTTTGCGGAAGTAGAATCCGCCGAATGGCTAGACGTGAGCCAGGGAATGGAGGACGAATTCCTTGCTGTGAAGGTGAAATGAACTTCGGGTGGCATTCAGATGAGGAAAGCCGGGAATGATGATCCTGTAGCGCTGAGATCCTTGGATGGCCAATACATCGGCCGGCATTCTGGCAGTGAAGGCGGACTAAAATCCACTGGGGACTGGGTGATTCTGACTTGGTTTCTGAAACTCTCCAATCTAGCCCCTTGGTGTCTGGAAGTTCCACGGGACGGTGGTAGCAGACCCCGATCTGGAACACTGAGATCAGAGTGGCTGCGTCCAAATCAACCTCCTCAGCAAGTCGATAAAACTCCTCAGCATAATCAACGAAAGAGAGGTCCAGGACGCTGAGGCGGGAGGTAAATTCCATATCTGTTTTGGGTCCGAGCTTCTGATAGGAAGCGGACTGACACGGAGGTAAGAAATAACAATGTTTATTAACAGGATGAGTTTTCCATATAACTGAACGAAGGTAAGTCAACAGATGAATAATTCAAACAAAGGTATCTTCAGAATCAAAACTTAAAGAGTCTCTTTTCTTCCTTAGTAGATGAGGAGCTTGGGGATGACAGACGGACGACCACCCCACTTGCTAGACGGAGACGAGGAGAAGAACAACAAGACCTGAAGGAGACACGGAGGATCATGGAGCACACTGGAGAGGAACAGGTAAGAGCACAGGTAAGTATAATGCTTTGGGAAGCGTAGCAAGAGTCCACTTACGAATAAACGAGCTTGGACAGTGAATGAGCTGGTGTGTGTGGCTTAAATGTGCTCGTAATCAGTGATAGCAGGTGAGGATGACTAAATCCAAGTGAGAGTGACCGTCATTGACTGCGGTGAAGGTGGAGCCAGATGTGGGTGTAGTCTCATGGTTGAGGTACACCTGTGATGAAAATTACAGGCCTCTCTCATCTTTTTAAGTGGGAGAACTTGCACAATTGGTGGCTGACTAAATTATTTTTTGCCCCACTGTAGGTAAATAGATGTAGTATAGATATATGTACCATATAATGATAGATAGGAGGATAGACTGATAGAACGATAAAACGATAGAGATCCATAGTCTGAATTTGCTCACCCTTATTATGACTCAGACATGATCTTTACTAGCTGGTTTGCTTGTTCAGCCAAACTTTAATTAAGGCACGGAATAACAGAGCATCTTAATCACATAGTAATTATACATGGCAAAGGTCAAATGCCCTACGCTGATGCACAAATCCTTCTGTAAGGTCTCCCATGAGACATTAACCCAACAATTGACCCCCATAAAACAGCTTCCTGCTGACATTTATCTCTGTGCTAAAGAAGCCAATCACTGCTGCTAACACTGGGATGAAACTAAAGCTACACACACAGAGTCGATCCATACCAAACACAATTACCTGACACACTTGGGTGATAAAGATCCAAAAGGTTCATGACTACTACTGCTGGAAAATAAATGGATAATATTTTGGGCTCATTACTTCTTTAATTATTATTATTTATTTAAGGACAGGCTTCCTTACATATAGCCAAATTAAACCATTAGCTCAAGATTAGCAGACTTACAAATTCTGACTGGGCACACAGGAAAAAAATGTTCTTAAAAAGACCAGATTTAGGTTCTTATGCATTTCAGTTTCATCTTGAGAAAAAGACCCTATATGTATCATCTAGAGTTTCAGAAGAACTCACAATGTTCTTAGATTTGCCAACAAAATCTGGCATTAAAAGACATTACAAATTTCATTATGAACTTAAAATGCCCTTTCATGTAACTCTAAGTGAATGAAAACTGAAATATGAAAGTGCGCAGTGTATAAAGTTATTGTATATGAGTCAACTCAAAGTCATTAAAACAATTCATTTTTAAAACGAGTCCCAAGATATTTCATGTTGACATCAACATTAAATATTAGCATATTGCCCAGTCACTTGAAATAAAATTGTTAAATTATTTGCATTTGTAGCGGTAAAATAGCTGTTTCCCTGGTTAGTGCTATAAACAAAGCATTACTGAGATCACAAACGCTGCTTTTTTTATGGAATTAACCTTTGTTTCCGGATTTCTCCGCAGCAGAAGTCGTCATGGGTTAACTTAAAGAACAGTGAATGGGAGAGTATCATAAATATATTTTTTGCGTTCCCAAAGAAAATCTCTATGATACTGTTTTCATGACTTCCAGTAAAAGGAAAAAAAATAGAGAGAGACTGATAACGGCAATCAAAAGGACTAACAATCTCAAATTTACCGTTCCTCCCTTAGGTGCTGTATTAGAAACACTCAGCATGAACATAATTTTTTGTAATGTGATGCAAAGGTAATATACTACAAAGAATGGTGTTATAAATGCACATACATTTAAAATAAAATACAAATATTAAAACTTTTTAAGGATTTACTATGCTGATGACCATTAAACATGTCATCACAGTCTTGTGAAAAGGTCTATGGAAATTAATTCAGAGCAAGGACAGGTTTGGAAAAATTAGTCATTGAGCAAATAATTTGGGAGTGGTTTTTGGTCCCACTTTATATTAAGTGTCCCTAATACCTGTGTACTTCCATAGTAACTAGATGTGTATGTAGTATGTAACCACAGTGTAAGTACAGTACACACCGGTACATACTGTAATATCTACAGCTGTAATATTTCTGTAACTTCACACATATAACAACCCTCGGAAAGGTGTGTGTAAGTACAAATGTGTAACAGGACATTGGTAACAACACTTTTTGGTAATGAAAATAAAAATGTGTATATTAAATAGATAATTGCTATGGATTTAGCTTATAATTACTCTGATGTTACACAGGCTTTACATATAAATTGTGGTTGGTGTCCAGACTGTTACACTTTATATTAAGTAGGCAGTTCCTGAGGAGTTACCATGTATATGCAGTGTATGTATAGTTACTATGGAAGTACACAGTTATTAGGGACACTTAATATAAAGTCGGACCGATTTTTTAAATAAGGTATAAATAAATACATATTATAATATACTAAATGCATTTGTGACCTTACATTTTTTCCCCTTGCTGCATTTATTTAAAAATACTGCCTATTATTTTTGTGGAAAACATACTTTTTCAGAATACTTTTATGAATAGAAATTTTAACAGAACACAATTGATTTAAAGTGGAAATCATTTGTGACAATATAAAAGTCTCAGTCGGCACTTGTGATCAAATTAACATCCTTTCTGGAATAATATATTAATTTCTTTTAAAATAAAATCAGTAATGACCCCAAACTTTCGAAAAGTAGGTTATACATAAAAATCTCAAAACATTCAAACTTGATTCAGTCAAGCTATCAGCAGATTTATAAAACTTCCTGGGTAAGTCTCAGGGAAATAAAGAGGTTCTTCGATCTTACTGTGACTAATTCCAATCACTGTGCTTTACCAGATGAAACGAGAGCCAGGTCGCTGCGCAAACAATAGAACAATGATTAGAGAATAATTGAACATTCTAATCAGACAGCAGATGGTATTATTTTGTCCTCTGTCTTCTCTCAGAAGGATTTAATTATACAGCTCAAAATGTAGGGATCACGTTTAGTTCTGCATAACAAAGATGAAACCTACCATTCAGTATATTCACATCTAATTAAAAAACAACAACTAGATTTTCCTGGAAAAACACCAGTTTTTGAAGGCAGCTAAGTAATTGTGTTAAAGTTTCCGGCCTGACAAGCACCGCAGTAAAACCCCTTTTCACTTCTATCACAGCTAAAAGAATAAATAGTGATTTTAAAACCTGCACCTTAAACCTTTGCTTGCGATTATTGCTGAGTTGTAGAAACAGACGATGCGGGCCATTCCAGTTTCCATAGACAATGTCAGTCTTCCCATCCCGATTAAAATCTGCTAACGCCACTCCACGGCCATGCTGCATCGGGTCATCAACCCCTGTGAGACAAAATACAGATATATCATTGCATATTTGCTGTGAAAGGCTAACAATGAACCGAAAGGCTAACTAACTGAATAAACAGAAGAAAAAGAAAGGTGCCAGCTCTTGCTTACCCGCTTGTGCCGCCATGTCTGTAAATGTACCATCTCCGTTGTTGCGAAACAGGAAGTTAGGGCTGTACTCATTGTCACAGAAAATGTCAGGTAGGGTCTGACTGAGTATTGGGCCGACCACGACCCCCCGTCCGCCTGTAACACACAGCAGAGACGGCCATCATCACCTAATGCACAGCAGAAATCGTTAGTGGCTTTCCAGCTCATTTCCCCAGCAGCGGCTCTCTGCTGCTTTTGCTGACACAGACTCTGACTGCCCATAATCACATTACAGGGAGTGTGAACTTGTGCATTTAACCAGCTTTACATCCACACGGCGATCACTATTCTACAGCTCTGACCTCTAGTTGAATTACAGCAGCAGATGATTCTTCATTTTGTATATGCACAAGTTTTGAAGCAGCTTTAAAGACAATAACGCTTTTATTTCTTAAAGCTCAACAAGACTAGGCTTTTCTTAATGATAAATATATGCAAGAAAGACATTAGAACAGAAATTTGGGAGAGAACTTTAATTAGTTTTTTTTAATTATTCTAACATTTTATACTGATGCAGACAGATTTACATTTAATTAAATTTAACGTGACTAAAATTTTTTAAAGAATAATTTAATTTAATTTAATTTAATTTAATAAAAAAATACAAATTTAGTGTTTTGTGTAATTAAAACGAAACATTTTTAATATGCATTTTATAATATACACTATATTACCAAAAGTATTCGCTCACCTGCCTTTACTCATTCTATGAACTGAAGTGCCATCCCATT
>JAUMHR010000063.1:17249073-17260009 GCA_032361145.1 Enteromius fasciolatus
CGAGGAGTTGGGTTCCAGAGCCCGAGCTGCGCGTGGAGGTGAGCCCGACTATCTCTAGACGGTACCTCTCAACCTCCCGCACTAACTCCGGCTCCTTTCCCCCCAGCGAGGTGACATGCCATGTCCCAGGAGTCAGATTCTGTCCGAGGATTGGGTCGTCGAGGAACCCGCCTTCGACGACCGCCCAACCCACAATGCACCGGCCCGTTATGCTCCTTTGGGCTGGACCCGGCCGGGCCCCTTGGGGTAAGACCCGGCCACCAGGAGCTCGCATACGAGCCCCAACCCCAGGCCTGGCTCCAGGGTGGGGCCCCGGCTGCGCCATACCGGGCGACGTCACAATTTTAATTGTGTTCCCATCCATATGGGGTGTTGGACACGTGTGTTGGTGCAATATTTTAACCAGATACTTGATCTTAATGCTCGTGAGCTTGTATGACTGTAGAAATAAATTAGGCAAACTCAACAATCTAGATCAGCAGTTCATTTCAACTTGTGGAAGTTTCCATTGTGGATTGACATAGTATCCAATGACAGACAGATTTTTTTGGTTCCTAACTGAACTCCAAACACATTTTGTTTTGTTTCTCTCCAAACCTATTATACGCATGGTCCTAAATCATTTAAATCATAAAATCATTGATGAAGGACTTTTAAGCAGCACCGTCTCACTATCATCAGCCCAGTCAAATGACTGCGGGTGGAAAAAATCCATTTCAATCCCTCGCAACTCTTCTCCAGGATTACTGAGCATCCTTCACCGCTGACTGCTCCACACAACAGCATGCAGTCCAGAAGTAATTGCGGAAATATGCTGTTCAGCTTATTGTGTTTTGGACTAAATACAAATCATTGACATGTTTGGCCATTCATCATGCCGTCTGGGATTATAGCTACCAGTGATGCGCAGTCAGACGGTGGGAGCTCTGATAACCTACATGCAGCGAGACAAATGAAGGTGGCACTTCCCACCTATTGCGTCTACTTACAAAAAGAAACAAATGAGGCCTTGCATTTTCTAATTATCACAGCACATGATTCAGTGTCAGAGAAAAATACGGCAGAACGCTGGAAGTGAACAATCATATTGGTTGGCAGAGGGAGGCAGGACTCGACGGTAATGGCGGACAGCAAATGATGGCTGCAGAGGACTTCAGGGTGAAACGATCAGACAGTAACGAGATGTAAACAGTCACTCAACACTCTTAAGAAGTCACTTTCCCTCAGATTCCACATGCTGATGTTCTGCAATTCTGTTGATGATCAATACATACCTCAGGCTGCAACTTACTATTCACATTTTCAAACTAACAGTCTTCCCAAATGTTTTGAGCAAGAAATTTCCATGATTTTCAGTCATTCGTGATTACTGTATGAGGATTTCTAAACATCATTTTATACAGACTGCACTCAAGAAGAGCAATTTCTAGTCTGTGTAACATTTGATGAGAGATGAGAATAACCCGAAACATACAGCATGTTCTAAAAACGTTATGTTGACGTTTCCAGTAAGTTGCAAAAACACTATTTTTTTGTTAGGTTTTTTTGTTGTTGTTATTTGAATGGACAGGGAATCATTATTATGCAAACATGGAAATGTTTCTTTTAAATGAGTAATGTTACACAAATGTACTTTCCAAATAAAACTTTTTTAAAAGAAATTAAACGATGTATAAACATTTCTTGTGCTGATGTTTTAGGAAGACTATTAAATACGAGATAACGTATAATTAATGTGTTATTAACATGGAAAAAACATTTATTGGTCACGTTAAAAACCAGTTCTGAGAAGTTCTGAGAACAGCTGTGGTTCCCCATCTAAAAATGGAGCACAGGGACAATATTAAAAGCAAATGCAAAGGAAAACAGAAAATTATAAAAAACAAAAAGGGAGAAAAATAATTCAGCTTTTAAAATGGAGAAGAAAGCACAACCCATTTCATTTAATCCTAAATTTGAAAATATTAACCTGCAAATAACAAATGTAAATTTTTCCTTTTTCCATCTGGTTCTCTGCTAAAAAAACAAACAATAGAAGCCAAATAGAAACCATCAAAGAAATTCTAATAGTTTTTCTATTGTGTTTTTTTCAGCAGGGTTAGTTTTATATAAGAACAATAGTTCCCACTGAGCATTCCCAAAGCTTTGATTTAAAGCAAACTTAGTAGAAGCATTACCTTTCTGTCCACACATGCGACTGACCGGCCAGCCACGCGATTGGCGACGTCTCTGTGTTCATTTATGTCATCGTTTAGGAGATCCTCAAACCGCCCATTACGAAACTTAAAGAGCTTGTCAGTGTACGTTGCTCTCCCTGCATGAAACGACAGAAACAATTTACATGAAACTAACATCCATTTACTGTAGCATTTCCTTCAGAGCCTCGTTTAGGAAACTGTTTCATACCTGAGAAGGCGTTATTAGTGTTGAGGACGTAAATTTCCTCTTTGCCATCACCATCTATGTCACATGCTGTCACTCCGATGGCATTGCCCTGTCGATCTCTGAGTGCATAATATGGAGAACTGCGGTTGTCAACCGCGATGTTAACAAGCCTCTTCTTAAACTTGTCGTATTTCAGCACCAGATTTGGGCCATTGTAGCTAGAGAGAAAAAAGGCAATGCTATATTCTTTATTTCAAACAAACCATCAAAGCTTAAAATCCTTAATTGATATACCTTGTTTTGCAATAAAACCTTTAATATAAATTATATATTATAATATTTATTTTAATAGACCTATTTTATTATAGAAATATACAAAATTGAAATAAAATATTTATAATATAATATTTATAAAATATTTATAATATTTTATCACATAATAATTTCCCAAAATATCCCATCTTCTTTTTAAGCATGATTGTTGTTAGATTTATTCTTTAAAAATGCTTAAAACAAAAATAAAACAAAGCCAGCGGGGTAGAAGAAATACATTTAATAAATATATATTCCCTGAAAACCTTACTCAAATAAAAACATGCCTTGAAAGATTAAAGTATAACCATATTCCATTTATTTGTCTCCAGTTTCCAACAAGGCACATCTTTGTTGGTGTATTTCACTGACCTGCAATCCCACAATTCCACCTCGGCTGTCATTTAATAGAAGGAAAAACAGATTCTAGTTTCCCTAGAGATACGATTCTGTCAGTTGCACTTAATTTCATTCTTGAGCACAACTCAAACAAAACATTGAACTTTCCAATTACATCTATTTTCATCAACACAAATTCACAGAGATCCAAATCATTTCACAAATGGTTTACAAATAATCCCAATTGCTTTGACATTTGTTTCTCTTTGAAAATATCACATTCAAGCCACAAACTGAGGTAATGTTTTTGGCCTATGTATCTGCTTGGTGTCAATACAAAAATGTAAGCTCAACCAAACAGCACAAAAGCACCATATAACTTTTAGACACTGATAAAAGTATTTTCCCCAGAGAAACATAAAGTCATAAATGCGTTGCTTCATTTTTCTGCTGAAAACAGATGACACACTCACCCTGTCACAAACATCTCCAGATCTCCGTCTCCATCCACATCAGTCACAGCTACGCCGTAGTTGAGCTGCGTTGGGTTATTCTCATAGTCCGGTGGGAAAACACTCTGTGTTACTGAAGCAAACATGGGTTCAGTCCGCTGACCCCAGGACAGTCCCAGGACAGAAACGCCCGCAGTGAGCAGTAATATCCACGCTGACATTGTCACCTGTGAAATTCATCAAGTTTTTTAAGAAAAAATTGTGTTGGATTGGAAACTACAACAAGATCACCTCCTGATTTGTGAAAAATGCTTTCAAGGAGGTTATGACTCACTGAAATGAAAGGAACTGTAAAACATCCTGAACTGAGCCACAATCGAGATATTCCACTTTCATTGAGTTTTAGGAGACTGAATTGCTTTCTACAGTGTTAAGAAGCAATTACCTTCCCAGCATTACACTCACAGCACAGAGACATAAATACAGAGACTGCAGACATGTGACAGGTCAGAATGGACCAAATTAAGATCTGAGAGTAGAATCCATTTCACTGCACATGAGACAGACATTTAAGACGGCAAAATCCATATGTGCCGAAGAGTATGAAGACGTGAACTTTTTATCTATATATCTGTCTCTCTATCAGTATATCCATTTACATGTCTGTCTGTATGTCTGCCTTTCTATATATCTATCATTAAATAAACTTTATTATCAACAGACAACAAGGCCTTATTCTTAATTATAAAATCCAGATTCCACCCAAAAGTAAAATTCCACCTTAGTTTACAAACCCTCATATCTTTTTAAAGGAACACACACAAAAAAGACAGCAGAATGTCCTTTTCAGAAAGTTCTGGAAAGGTTCTCTCACACTTAAGAGCAAACATTCTTCCAGGTGTTATTAGAATGTTCTTTCAAATATATGGGGTCTTTTTAAGAACGTTTTCAAGAAGTTAGAATAAAAACATTCTACATCATCTACGGAATGTTTTTCTGTAAGATTTTAGATGGACACCATCTAAGATGGTTTAGAGAACATGCAAAACAACATTCTCATAATGTTTGCACAATAATAAAATGAAACATTTCCCTTAATGTTGTCTTTTGTTTCCATCTTTATTAGAGAACATTCAGAAATAACGTTTCCATAAGTTAATGGGAATATACATATAATGAAAGTGGTAAAGGATCAAGATTTTCAAATTAATTAGCAGCTTAATTTTAAGTCTGTTCCTTACACAAAATATACGATGTCAGAGGAATTTTTGTATGGGCTACTTTTATGGGCCTTTTAGTCATTTTAGGATTTTGATAGTCTGGGTCCCCAATTATTTTCAAAGTATGGAAGAGAACAGCTCAGACATTCTGCTAAAGAACTTCTTTGGTGTCCCACGTATAGGTTTTAAATGACATGAAAGTGAGTAAATAAGGACAATAATAAAAAGACATTTACATTTACAGACATTTAATTTAACCCTAAAACACAACTAATGCAATGCACAACTTGAAAATGATAAAACAATTCATCGTTTCATCATTCCTTTGTATTAACACAATACATTGGGGTCCAATATTTTACAAAGGCCCATTCATACCGTGGAAAATAACTATAATGATGCTAATATAATTTTATAGTTCTGAGTGTAAAAGAACAGCAAAGTCCAACCAAAGCTATAACAATAATGTCACAAAGGAATGATATCACTGTACGATAAAACATTGACAGTCAGTCAGTGTCTACATTTAAAGAGCTTGAGTATTTAATGTGGCAGGCAACAGAATTGCAGTGCTTCTAATAAACAGACCGTTACTATGCCTTGGTGTAGACACTTATATGGATACAGTTATAGTTTTCTATATAGATTTTTTTTCTCAGTTTATAGGGAAAAACCAAAATCTGGATTCCAACAAAGCCATAGGTGTTGCAAAGTAAGAGAGATGACATGCTGATGAGAAACCCAAAGAGTATAAGTAGAGAGAGATGAGTGCACGCGTTTGCAGTCACAATTTCCGGAATATGCATGTCTCTGCTCCACTAATCAACCCACTGAACTCTAACATCAAAGCCATGTAATTAATTTAGATTAAGGTTGTCTTAATATATGCTCCGCTGTTTGAGATGAAAGTGTAATCAAAGCACTCAAATAAGCATTGTATTAGTCCTATTACTGGACCAAAGGTTTGAGCACACTGATAATTTGAGTGTTGATGACAGAATGTACATAGCCAGACTGATTAAAGGCCCAAGCTGAGGTTGTGTATCCTGTCCTATATTACTAGCATTACCTCTTTCATATTAATAACTCAGTGCAAAACAGCCGGGGCAAAAACAGTAAAAGCAGAGTAAACATGTCATTTTATTGTAATTTATTTAGTGTTTATAGCTTAAACATTCCAAAGGGCTGGATAAGGGCAGTGGAACACCAGTGCTCGGAGAGTACCGTATGTACTGTCATCTGTCATCGTAATATGATGATGTAAAAGCTTTTCGGATGAGGTGAGAGCTGGACGTGTTCCAAACAAAAAAGTCTTCACAGCTACGGGGTCATAAATCCAGACACAGACAGCCAGAGGAACTACAAGAAGAGGTGAATCTGTCCTTGCAGCAGCTCTGCATCTCGAGGAGGCAGTTTGACTAGAAATGATGCGATCAGCTTCATCTCGCTGCAGCTATCATCACACAACACACTTACTGCAGAGATGTTAGACGATATGCATTATGGTCTCATGTGTACATTTCTCCCTGTATGTTTCATACAACTATTAAATCAAAGTTTGCAATGTCATATACGGTATTTACACGATATCACTAGTATATATCACAATATACACTAAACCGTGAACTCTCTTTGCCTGTGACCTTCACCTCGTAAGTAATATTTACATTCATCTTGAGTGTGTACTCATGCATTTCTGGTCTCTGATCGGACTGCGACAAACACCAGCACAGTCAGTCCCTCAAGCATCTCTCATCTTACAACAAGACACTGCTTTAAAGTAAACTTAGTGAAAATATTCAGCTTCTCAAGTAAGAAAAAAACTGGGTCTAAATTAAAGTGGTGGATGTTTCCTGAATTTAATAAAGTTCCAAAATATGGTTAAGAAAAAATAATTAAATACATTTGAAAATAAATTAATAATAGTAACAATAGGACTCAAATAACTTATACTAATACTAATTGTTGTTGTTATTATTAATATTATTAATTGTGATGATAATTATGATATTATTATTGCCATTGTTATTGTTATTATTATCATCATCAAAGCAATTCATGCTTGAAACTATACTGGAAACAAATGAAAAACATTCTTGTGGTGTTTCGTATTTGTTTAAAAGTCTTAAAATCCGATGTAGCAGAACAAGCAAATGAGCAAAAAAGATATGAGCAAATGGACCTGAAGCCGATCATTCTCTCATGATCTCCCGACTATTTATCAATACAGTTGTCCCGTCTCATCTGATCGGCTGAGAACATTTAATTGGATGCGCAGTGAAAGATCAGATCAAAGGAGCCGCTTTAACTTCAAAAATGCTGCGACAAACATAAAAGCACCGGTACTTACATGAATGAAAGTCCAGCGCCTCTCATAAATGACTTCCCTCCTCATAGATTAAGAGATTCCCTGTGGACCTTGAGTATGTCTCTTAGTGATTTTACACAACTTCCCAGGAATTTGCTTTATGAAATCAGATGTGTGAGAATCCATCCAATTACATGCGTCCGCGGTGAATATTTAAAACAGGCAACCAATGTCTCCGCTGGAGGGCGGACCTATGCGTGCTGAATGACGCTTACCTGAGGCTTTCTACTTAATAATTCATAAGCATGGCTTTAACACACAATAGAGGAGCTTATTTTCAAGAATTTACATAACTTTAATATTCAAAATATTTTCAATCTGTTACTTGCATATCTATCTTGCATTATGTGCATTGGACCATATTTTTTAAAAAGAGTTTTTTTTTTTTTTTAATTAAAGTAATAATTGCCACTCTGACCATTTAACCATTTTATGAGAACATTTTATGGATCCATGCCATTTATAGTCTAGTGATGGCTCATCTACTGTCTTGGACATTTAAAGAAGTGCATCTTCCCAATCGTTTTTTTCCCCACTGGTTTAACAAATGTTCATTAGCAACACCACATACAGCAAGAAACCTCAGGCTCACATTTAAATGTACAATCTCACAAACAAGCTAGAAATACATCTTTAAATGAGGTCACATCAAAAGGAATCAAATGTTCCTTGATCTTTTGAGATAAAAGGAATTTAATATAAAAAACATACCGCACCCTAGATCTTAATGTCCTCCTTAGTCCAAAAAAGTTCATTATCGACAGTTGAAAAACTCTCACTCTAAAAAAAAACATGGATTTCTGATGTTAGAAACCTGAAATATTAAGATATGGCTGCCCATGTATATCTGTCTTCTTCTCTAATAATTCAGTGCAAAGCAAAGGGGACTTGTTTCACACTGAAGTGGTGATATTCTGAAATAAACACTGGCTGAATGTACTTTGTCCCTCTTTGTAACAATTAAATAATACATGAGCATGAAATATTGATTTGTGCTGAAATTATTTTACTAGCTTATTTATACAGATGATAGAGAGGACAGGACACTGGCTTCTTACAGTGCTCAGACATATCTGACTACTAAATGCAGCGACTGACCAATCACAATCAAGTATAGCTCTGCTCTGAATATCCTTCTGCTAGATCCCAATGTTAGGATAAAGAGGTTGAAGTTTGTTATTAACAAGACCCACAATTATTGCTAGATAAATGCAAGACTTGCAAGAAATAATATTTATATACAGTGAGGTCAATAAGTATTTGATCACCCTGTGATTTTGCAAGTTCTCTTAGTTAGAAATCATGGAGGGGTCTACAATAAAGGGGTTAAAGAAGAAACAATTTATCAATCAAACACATACCTGGCTTTACCATCACCAAAGTCTCCCTTGCCCACAAAATTCTAAAGTAATAGACGTGGTTTGCACAACATTAACAATTTTTAATCTAACTCAAAATACCTATGATGGCATGAAATTTCACATCACCTATTTACTTTCTTCATCCAGTTCAACACAACACATGATGGGAATTAATTGCATTAGTGCCAACAAAATTATTTCTGTAATCTCAACAGAAATAGTTTAGATAAAATTCTATTTAAAATTCAGTGAGCTGTAGGTAAAATTATAAAATTCTTTAGTAACTTAGTTTTAGCTAGTTTAGTTTTCTTTTCATTTTCCCCATTTTGTAGTTAAAACCGTATTAGATCCAAGAGCATCTGCACAGTTCAGAAGATACGGAAAGGTTAAAGAACATGGTTAAAACTAAATTATGACTTTACATGCGGATGGTAATTAATCTGTATGAAAACAGCATTACCAAGCACAGAAAGGACAGCTAACACTAAATTAATCTCAGGTTTAGCATCTTGTTCTCTGAACAAAGCAAGACTTTTCAAATCATTAAACTTCAATTAAGGCTCCATATGTCCTGTCTTCCTTTGCATTTCATTCTTCATTTGTTGCACTTCAGCATATACAGTTTGACCAGCACAGCATCATTTGACACTACAGGCGCTGCATACATGTGGAGACCCATTCTATCTCCTAGAAGAACTTCTAAACCCCCACAAGAAATAATCCACAACGGCTCAGCCATCCTTGAACGAAGCCATTTACTTTTCAGAAGACACCTGATGTGATCCCATCGCCAATGAAATTCAAAGTTAGCATGCCATCACCACTGCCTCACGTGCCTCATTTGACCTTGCTTTTGCGAAACAAGCCAGTTTGCTTTGTGGTGTAAAGTGTTACTTACTACTGTTCTCATTTTCCAATGCTGCGTTTCCACATTATGATTTGTTCTCTGTAGATTTCCATACATTTGAGATTTGAGAAGAGAAAAGCACCTGCTTGGATCTAGAATTTGGTTTAGCCTTTAGCAAATCCATGCATCACCTTCCTCTGACAGCACAATACAATGTCCTTGGCAGAATCTCGTGGGCTTTCAGTGCACCAAACAGCTGATGGATGCCATCGTGTGTCTCCTGCTCTCCCCAAACGCACCATCATCACTGGCTCCCATAATGCATGACATTACGGGCCTAATCTATACAGATCCTATTAAGAATCACTGGCAAAATGAGTCCTGCTGGGCTGAAACCAGAAAATGTGACAAAGCACTTTGAGTTAATTAGTGCACTGTAAGCTGCAACTAAACTATCTGCTAAAAGCAATTAATGTATTTGTTTTGTTTGGATGAGATGCTGCTGATTTCATAGGGTGATTTTAGTTATTTATGTCTCCTTTAAAACTGATCAATCAATCCATATACTTATCCATATCCATATATAAGATATATAAACAAAAAGTATGTTTTTTGCCATACATGTAAAAACTCACAGATTTTCATTATAGATCTCCAAAACCTAATGACTTATGAAATGTAGCATAAGTCATATATATGAATAATTTTATTGCACTTTTATAGGGGTTTTTGTCAGTAAAGGGTGGTCTGCATAGACTCTAAAAATTATCATTACACAATGTTACAAGGAAGACAGAAATCCATATGGGTTTGCAGTGGCATAAGGTTGTGTTAATGATGACAGGATTTTCATTTTATGGTGAATTATCCCTTTCAGTATTTGGCTCACCTTGCTTGCCCTTTAGTCTACTAAATGTAAACGCACTCATTAGATTCTTATTTTATAGGATTTCAGCAAGTAAAGCACTCTAAACTGGACCCTCCTCTGATATGAGAAATGCCCTTTAATTGCCAAAGGGGAAAAAACTCCCAAAATGGGATTAGACTTATTTTTAATACTCATTCCTGTCTATTGCACTAATATTTAATCTGCTTGTATGCCCATTTTTTCACTCTTTCTGTCTAAACACCATCATTCACTATTTTAATTTAGAGTATGAATATGTGATTTATTTTCCGATGGCATGGAGCATAAATCTACTTTGCTGTGTGATAACAGAGGTGATGTCCCCTATATTGATCGGGAGCTTAATAGTGTTTGTTCTTTATAGCTGATCTCAGGAAATAAGGGGAATATACAGTTTTGAATGAGCTCTCTCATGGTATTTAGCAGAGGGATGGAGATACACTGAAACAACACACACTTCCCCCTGTGCATTATTTTAATATATGATAGTCCTGCAAATTAATATTCTCAGAGAAGTGAACTTTAGTATTAATAAAAGAAGATAAATCAAGAGACTAGAGTTTCAGAATCTCAACAATGTCACAACTGCACTTAGATTTGGCAAAATATTAAAGTATTCAATCAACTGCCAGTAAAATGTTATATAAAAATATCGTTGTTTTCAATGCAAAAGAAATTAACATTAAAATTATATATATAGCCTATATATATATATATATATATATATGCTGTCAACGGATTAATT
>JAUMHR010000063.1:17279969-17299050 GCA_032361145.1 Enteromius fasciolatus
CATTTTGCTAACTATAGTATTTGACACTGGTGATAATCAATGGACTGAAAATATAAAGCTTTAAGTCTGCCATTAAATGTCATTAAGCCAGTTATGACAATAGAAACTCCATAAACACAGAAGGGATTTTTCTTTCTGTACACAGTCAGACAGAAAGGACAGAGTCTCGTTAAAATATTGTATTTCATTTCTTTATTTGTTCATCTAAGGATATCTGAGCCTAAATTGTGGCTCAAGTCTTTCTATTTCCTCGGTGACACAGACAGAGTGTGTCCTGCTGACACAGCAGCCAAAGGGCGCAGCTATAATTGTAATCTGTCTTTCCCTTACTCGCCAGAAATGTGGAAATCTTCTGAGTGGCCCAACAGTTAATTACAGCATCTTCAGCGGAGGATCCAGAAGAGGCAGTGTCAGGGCGGGCCGGTTCGCGATCCCTGAGATGCAATGAGGGATCGCCACTGCCAAGTCTGCTGCTCTGTGGAGACTTATGAAAATGCACGTACGACATGGTGAGGTCAGGTGCTGGGCACGCTCGCAGACGAGAAGGAGCCAAACGGAGATTCCCTAGGATGTAAGCCACGAAAGCCACAGCTAGCTCTATAAGCTCTAATTTGAGTTCAAACAGCATCTTTGGGATGCTGTTTGCGGCATGTCTTTGAGTCATGCATAAACAAAAGCTCGCTTAGGTGTTCCTGTGACCTCAAGATTAGGATTCTCAAGGAAAAGGGCATTTAAGCCTAAAAAGAGATAACATAAACCTGTCAACAGTCTTATCTGCTAGGCAAGGATCTTTTTTTAAGAGCGCAAAAAAAAGTGGAAATTGTGCAACGCTCAAGCACATTTATCAGGACATATCGTTCTACAGCAGACACAAATCATGGAGGAATCATCATCAGAAAGCACGTACAACACTTACAACGCCCCAGCACAAACCCTCGACTAAAAAAGCATAAGGACCGCAGACCCATAAGATTAAGGTGGTGCTTTTTATAACGAGCACATGGGTCAACACGCCAGCACGGCCAGAGCATATTCAGACGATGAGAATGAAATAGTTGTGCTGTGAGTGTGGTTTTTCAAAAAATGCCTTTGAACCACAGCAGCCTTCTATAAGAGAAGTAAA
The DNA here is from genome assembly GCA_032361145.1 of Enteromius fasciolatus. Classification (NCBI taxonomy): domain Eukaryota; kingdom Metazoa; phylum Chordata; class Actinopteri; order Cypriniformes; family Cyprinidae; genus Enteromius; species Enteromius fasciolatus. The sequence goes on from JAUMHR010000063.1 coordinate 17,281,093, forward strand.
AAATGAGGCAACAATGAAAAGGAAATAATAAACAAAGGCGAAATGTAGTATGCCTGTTCCGTTTCCAAGCTAATTTTTATCTAACCTAAGAGAACCTGCTCAGAGTTGGTTACTCAGCAGAAATAAAGAAGAAATAAAAATTTAGAGTAGTTAAGTACAGATCAGTAGGTAGAAATAAATATAGGTAGGCAAGTAGGTAAATAGATATATGATAAAAAGATGAGAGTGTATATAGAAAAGTAGCTTGAAGCTTGTAGCTTATGCTTGTCAGATATTACATGATGACGTCACTGATATGCAAATTACTGCATGACGTCATCTGGCAACATTTAGCTACTTTTCGGGTAGGCTTTAGCTACTTTTCATTGGAAATAGTTGGCAACACTGGCAACGAAACTACCGTTGTTCAAGGCCCAGAAAGGTAGTAAGGACATTGATAAACTCCTGACATCAGGAGCTCAACCATAATTTTATGAGGCTACGAGAATACTTTTTGTGTGCAAAGAAAACAAGTAATTACTTAATTTCACAATTTCTTCTCTTACATGTCCATCTTTGACCATGCGTGTGTATTCCTCTGCATTTAGATTCTGTAGATAGATAGGCAAGTAAGTAGGCAAATCATCACATAAATTGTTAGGCAAAAAGGTTGACTGGTAGGCAGGTAAAGGTAAAGGTAAATATGAAAGTGAAAACAATACACAGGTGGGTAGATGGGTAAGTAGAAAGGTCAAAGACGAATAGACAGATAGGTAGTTAAATAAGTAGGCGGGTGGGTAAGTAGGACAATAAAAAGATAAATAGGACAGTAAAAATATAGAAAATAACTAGGGAGATTCTTGGTAGGTAAGTGGGCACGGTAGGTGGATAGTAAGCCAGGTATATATAGGTAGGTAAATGTAATGGTAGATATAGGTAGTAAGGGAAGAAAACTGGGAGGTAGGTATACTGCATGGTAAATAAAAAATGGTAGATGGGTTGATATTGTACATAGGTAGTAAAAGATGACAAACATGAGCACAAAATTGCTCTAAGAAAACAGTTTCTAAAAAAAAATACATAAAAAGCATAAAAAAACTGGACCTGGTCATCTCTGATCCTGTATTTATGCTCTAGAATAGATTTCTAAATACACATATCCTGTGTCCTGTCTGAGCCACACTACAAGAAAAATCTGTAGGCATCACACTCCAGTAGACTTAACAGTACACTAACTGTTATATGCATAAACAAAGATCTGAGGATGCAGCACACAGCCTGCATGCCTTTTTAGAAAGTCCAGAAACTCCCAACAATAAACTGCTCTTACACTATTTTAAAAAGCTGACCAAGTGAGACAACAACAACAGTACGCCACAGTTGGGAACACAGTTCAGGGAAGCATTTTGTGAAGAGGCAGGACAAAGTCAAGTGTGGCAAGGTCAAGAGAATCATTAAACAAACCTAAAACTCTTTCTCCAGCAACAGACACTTGGAAGACTTTCAAACTGATGTCCTTTTCCAAGAACAATCAGCATTGATATTAGGCTTCTCACTTAGACCTAAGCGTTCTGAGCAGACTGTTCATTTCAGTAAGGCTGAGATCCAGATAGCATCAGTGGGTTTGAGAGATCTTTTAATCATTGGTTAAGTGTTGAGGTTTGTGAAAGGTGCCTGGGGAACAAAGATAAGGAAAACAGATGTGCAATTCCAGCCAAAAGAGATGGTGAATCCTTCACTTTGCGCTATATGCAGAGACAAACATCTTCTTCCAATGCTTAGACATGAACTTTGTCTACATAGAATATTATCATCACTGCATCATGTGCGTTCCAACAAATACAGCAAATCCAAAACAAAAAGAAGATTTAAAAAAACAAAAAACAAAATTCTGATAGATCACGTAACACTAAAGACAAAAATTTGAAAATTCAGCTTTGCCATCACAGGCATAAATTACTTTTGCCCCTATTTATGGATTTTTGCAAATTATATTTCATGCAGTATGTAACACAGCTCTAAGTGAATGAAAAGGTTTAAATCTGAAAGTGCACTGTGTATAAAGCTATTGCCTCTCAAAAGAAATAGTCTACTCTTGTTGATGTCAACATGAAAAATTTGCATATTGCCGCCCATTTGTTGGTCTTTTTGCATTGGTCTGAATGAAAATGCAAATTCATTCTTTGCCACTAGGTGTCACTTTTGTAGAGTTAAAAGTTCACAAACACTGCTTTAAATGAAATCGACCAATCACCAGGGGGGTTTGGAAAAAAAAGATTCATTGAAGAAATCTTTTGGGAGTCGTTGAACAAATAAGGTAAAATAAATAAATGCATTTTATAAGAATTTTAAATAATAGGGGCATTTTAACCTAGTTTCACTTGTATTTACTTAAACATAAACAGCATGTAAAAATAAATCTGTAGCTGGTTGATACAGTTCTGCTACATGTCATCCAGACAGTCATTTCCTGTGCAAGTGGGCAGTTTTTGGCCAGAATCAGCTGCAGTCTGGACTGGATATTATGTTGTTAGTTAATACTCTGGGAGGCCCTGTTCTAACACAATGAAATTTAACAAAACTAACATCAGCCAATAACAGCAAATTAGTATAAAATTTTGTGTTTTAATATAATACTAATTCTCCATAAAACCTCAGAGACTCATGCTAGTGCTCATGCTGTATATTTCATTAGAAGCGCAGGACTTACTTGTAGGTGTTCATGTTGGGCAGCTCCGCGTCAGGGAAGCCAAGCATCCCACACACTACTCTGCTGCTGTTCAGACTCCAGCCTTTATCACACACCTGTCTCCATCTCCCTGCATGCTTTACTTCCACCACACCTTCCGTAACAAGAGCACGCTTCTTTGTAGCCATCAAGATCGGCTTGAGGCGCACTTCCTCGATCTTCACCCTACTGGCAGACTAGAGGAAGGTTGAAAACATATTCTCATGAGCATAAGCCAAAAATGAAAAAATGTTCCTTGTATATTTCATGTAAATAGCACGTATATGTCATATACATTTTATTAAAATGGCATAAAGCACAAAAAGAGCATGAAAAAGTGGTCCATTGCAGCTTAAACACTATATATTTTGATGTTCTACAGCAGAAAGAAAGGAAGGACAAGAAGATGAGTAAATCCTACATTTAAATGTAAACTAAAACTAAATTGAAAGAATATGCAGATTAATTATGTATGCATTAAAAGAATTTGAAATCTACTGTAATCTCTATTTACCGGATTAGGAAACTGGTGTCTGGAGGGTTGTTCCCATCTGGTATGATCCTGGGAATGTCCGTTGCCATTTCTGAGATTTGTTCTTGAATTGGCGTAAATGTCCTGCCAACGGTTCGAGGTGACTGTGGTTGGCCTGAGAGAGATGGCGTGCCCTCTTCTGGTGACACCAGGATGCACTTGATCCAGCCTTCTCTCAGGACTGCAGACCACCCCGAGATCCTCTGAGTGTTTGCAGTCATGAACACCCCATCCGTTCGACTTGCAGTCTTTCAGAGTTTTCTCTGTTCCTTCACACCTCACATTATCCATCCAAATGCGACCTGTGATGGATGTTAGAGGTTACAAAAGCAGAGGAGCAGAGTCATTTCAAACCACAATGACCTTCACACTTTTCAGATTTGGTTCTCGAGTTGATTATAGGAATTGTTCACCTTAAAATTTTAATTTGCTGAAAATCTATTGACACTTAGATCATCCAAGATGTGGATGAATTTGCTGCTTCATTGAAACAGATTTGGAGAAAAAGAGCATTTACGCCGCTTGCTACCCAGAGGATCTTCTGCGGTGAATGGGTGCCGTCAGAATGAGAGTCTAAACAGCTGATAAACGCATCACAACAACCCACAAGTGCATCTGTTAACATACTGGGAAATGAAAAGCTATGTTTGTATAAAAACAAAAAAAAAACAAATCATTAAGGTGTTAATCCATAATTATAATGCTTCCACTGAAAAAGCCCATCCCCTGTTGCCTTTTCGCATCAAAATTCACAGACATATTTGTTTTTAACTGTTTTGGACACTGTGTGATTTGCGCATCACACTTACATTTTTGTCAGAAGCAATTCGTTTGAAGTGACCAACATCTTAATGATGGATTTGTTTATTACAAACATGCAGCTTTTTACTTTCCATCTGAAGATGTTAATTAATGGATGGATTATCGTGATGTTTTTATCAACTGACTCTGATTCTAATGGCACCCATTCACACCAATCAATTCGTAAGCAACTAATATAACGCTAAATTTCTCAAAATCTTAGAGAACCTGAGGGTGAACTATTCTTTTAACATTCAATGAGATTGTCAATGAATAATGGCTTACAGTTTGTTTTTTCATCACATATAGCATGGGATTGGAAGACAAGTTATGCTACATGGATCACTTGTTGATATTTCTATTGTACTTTTTTACATTTTTTATTTTAGTTTTTCAGTCTCAAATATTTAATTTAATTAAAAATTTAAATTTATTTTGTGTTTCACTGAAGAAAGTCATACAGGTTTATAACAACGTGAGGATGAATAAATAATGACAGGTTTGGAATAACTTTTACTTTGAACTAGTCACTACCAACAGCTCCATAAATGTCATAAAAGCACTTAAAAACGGTACATAATATATATGTATGAAGCTGAAGTCTGCAGATACAAGTCATGTACACAATACAAGTTAATATGGGACAAAAGCATCGCCATCAAAAGCATTACAAAAGAGCTCTGGTGAAGCTGTCTGAAGGGTTTGTTTTAGTTTTAATGACAGTGTTGTCTTGCCAACTAAGTGTTATACATGCTTTGGGTTAGTGGCTGTCTTTATAGCTGCCTTAAAGTGAAATTACAGGGAGCGATTTGGGCGATGTAAAGAACAGTAGCTCTGTGCACTTGCACTAGTGAGAAACAGCTATTTAAAACAGCCACGCTCCATCATACACTATTGTGCTCAAGTCTTTCACATAATCCACAGTTAAATGTGAAAATAACAGAGATTAAAACTCCTAAACCTCAGCTATTCAGCAACTCTTAAAATACTTAAAGAGACAGTTCATCCAAAAACATTTTTGGAGCTTAATGGCCCTCGGTTCGTTTAACAAAAAGAGCAGCACAGACATTCTGCTAAACGTCTCCCAAAGAAAGCAAGTCACACAGGTCTGGAACAACATAAAGGTAAGTAAATGAGGATAATAAAAGATTCTTAAGTCACACTTGTATGTATTTTAACAGAGAAATTTACTCACCTTCTCCCTCTCCGTACTTGGCACTGTGCGCCCATGTTATGCCACTTTGGAAACCCAGCTCCCTGCAAACCACATTAGCCAGTTTAATGTCGACCTCATCGTCGCATACGGTGCCCCACGTCCCGTTGTGCAGGACTTCGACTCGACCCTCGTTTTCTCTGTGGCCGATACCTGCCAGTCGCACTTTGGCAGCAGGAGCACGTCTCGACCGGCCTGGAGATTCAGGACGGGCGTCCGAACACACAAGCAGGAGTACAAAGAGAAGAACACAAATGGGACAGATGGCCCGAATCATGATTGCACAGTGGTGAGGCTTCTGGAATACAAAACAAAGAGTGACATTGTAACTAAATGATCTACAAAATGAAATTACCAGCATTTTTAAAGTTGCATTGAGTGGGTTACAGAGATAAATTAAGCAGGTCATGTGATCTCAAAATGGCAGCCTACATGAGAAGATCTGAAATAAAACAGCCTCTTTATCTGTGTTTATCTGGAAACACTTAGCATGAATACTTTGTATAGAAAAGGTTTAAAAACTGTTTTAATGAGCAGCTACATAAAAGTGGAAGGAGGTTTTTTTTATAACAAATATTATACTATTATAATATTTACAATACAATAACATATATAATAGCAATATATAAAGAAACCGTTTTTTTTATCATTCTGTTTTTGCAAATAAACTCTAAAAATTAAATGTTTAAACTGAATCCAAAATTGAATTTCCAGTTTCATTTATACGTCCCAGACATTGTGTTTGCAGGTGATGTGATGGATGGATGGAAAAAAGGTTTTGTAGAGGCATGATAACAGGACACTTAACAACAAAGTTAAAATTAAGAAAAACAAGGGTCTACAGTTTGTGTGCATAAATAGCAACATGATCATATAAGTATCCAACAACAAAAAGGAATAACTAGCTATTACTCCACCATCCTTATGTGAAGACATATATCAAAGTATACCATAACATATTTCACTCATCCCAATATTTATTCAGAAATGATTAAATAAAACCTATTATAATGATAAAGCATGCAAGAGAAGGAGAGAGACTGAGATGTTTAAGAACATTATCAGGAACCCATCAAGAGCATAAAGAGCACCAGTGAATTAAAAGTCAAATTTCACTCACCTGGTAGCCACACGTAAGTCACGGCAGTCACGAATTGAAGGAAAATGAATGAAGGAGAGAGTTGAACATACAGTCTGTCCCTCTCCTCCCCCTCCCTCTCTCTCCCTCCATCACTTCTACATCCCTCCCACAGATCTCTCCATCTTTATCTCAGCGTGTTTTACATCAGTGCAGATGCACATTGTAGCAGAACTGAGACTTTTTTCTTGTTTTTTTGTTTTACATATATTTTCACAAAATTTAGATTTTTTTTATAGAATATATAGAATTTTTTTGATATATAAGTTTGATATAGTAAGCTATGTGTGTGTGTTAATAGTGGCTAAAACCTTTCTAGTTGTTTGATTTCAAGTAAACTTATAGTTTATATATGTTTGTGTGTGACTTTAGATATATATATAAAATATATATATAGCATTATATATATATGTGTTATATACACTCATGTATAGCATATGCATATATACAGTATATAGGCTATATATATATATATATATATATATATACACACACACACACACACACGAGTAGAGGAAACTCATCTGAAGTTCAGTCTAGTATACAAACATAAAAAAAAGATACAGTTGATACATTTAATTACTAATTTACTGACAAAGATTAACAGATTATGAACTTCAAGTTGCTATTATCATTTGACACTGGATCTCAAATTTTGATCTGTTCACACACACCATCTTTTTATGGCCAACTTTGTAGCACAAAGCCACAGGAAGATCTCAAGTCCTGAATAACTCCATATGTCAAAATTCCAAGTAACTAAAAGAAGCTGCATAACCACATAGTAGATGTTTCTTCAGTGAGGAGACCACAAACCTCACTCCCAAAAAAGCAAGACATCCTTCTCTTTAAACCACAGCAAGGATTGTCTTAAATATCTCAAGACTCATTTTCACCTCCATCCATAGTCCTTTTCTCTATAGATAAAACAAGCAGCTACTTGTTTTTATTTGTACATGCTTTAAATGTTTGCATGTCTGTGAGTTTGTGACCGAATTAGTACGCTCTGTTGATATTCAGTTTTAACAGACCTCAGAAGGACCGTTTTAGATTCATGGGAATATTTCTAGCAAATCACATCCATAACTGTGTGCAAGGTGGGCAGCACCTCCGCAACAATTACCGTAACTTCCATGTACAGATTTAGAAATAAACAAGAGAAAAACGAGAGGGGGAAAAATGCCCTACCATCTTATGAAAATATTTAACGGTTTCCTTAATTGCATAACCTCTGTTCACGTATTCGCTGTCAATTGAAAACTAGCAATTAAGTTGTTTTCGTGCCAAGGTTGGTGTGACTGTGTACTTGAATGCAGGTCCCTCCTACTGGGTAAACCAAGACAGGAAGGGGGATCCTGTTAGAGCAGCTAATCAAAGAGAAATCTTGCAAAATGACTGAAAGAGAGAGGAAAAAGTGCCAAAAATATACAAAGAGCAGCTCAACAAGACTGCTATTACTACCTATATACATATACATTATATCTGACTCGTGTGGCATACGTGACATATACGCTACCAGCCAACCTACTCATTCTTTATTGCCACTTTTTTTTCCACATTTCATTATAATAGAGTCATCAAAGGTAGGAGATAACAGTAACTGAATTATCTAATGACAAAAAATGTGTTTTAACTTTTTCAAAGTCGACACCCATTACCTAGAGCTATACTCAAGGCAGCAATCACTTAACCAACATGAGAATTTATGAGCTATAAAGTTGTACCTACCATTTTAGTCACATTTTGAGACACAGAGTTGCATTTAGGAGAGAAAAGTTGCAATTGTGAAATATAAAAACAGATTAGAAAATATACATTCAGAACTTAAAGATATATAAAGTGACCACACAGAATAGAGTCACAGCCATGACTTGCTGTAAAATAGAACTAGATAATTAAATACATTTGTAAAGGAATTAACATATAGTTTGGGTTCTGTAACTTGAAATGAATGCTTTAATTCAGCAAGGATACAATGAAGTGACAAAAGATTTCTGTTATAAATGTTGCTTTTCTGATATTTTCAATTTTAATAAAAAAAATAAAATAAATAAATAAATAATGATAGTAAGAAATGTTTCTTAAACAGCAAATCGGGATGTTAGAAATACCTTTGAAGGACACTGCATCACACTGGAGTAATAACTGCTCATTAAATAAATAAATGACATCTTAAAATATATTAATGTTATAAAATGATAAAAAATAGTTTATATTTGTCTGCCAAGTAATTTCAAGCATTTAAGCACAAACCTTTAGCGCACAATGTTTATTAGAACACTTAACAAGTGCAGAAGTCCAAACATCTGCGTGGTGCAGAGTTCATTCTCCTAACTCAGATAGCAGAGTTAAGGTCTAGAAGCCTCATTAGTGAAGAGCACAGGTGAGGAGTTTCTCAGCAAGTAAATGCAGTGTGTCTAATGGAAGTAGATGGCAAGTCCTTACTGCCTTATGTGTGTGTTTGAAGAGAAGGCACAGGCTCTTAAGAGACGCTGCTGTGGTGGGGCGCTGCCTCAAGCTCTGTAATTACCCACCGAGACTCGGCTCTGCCCTTAGCCACAATTTGCGGTGCCATGAAATAAATACATGCTCTTCAACAATAAACAACTGCCTTTTCAAATTATAGCACCTCCTCCGGTTTACCCCCACCGTCACCTCCTGTTTTCGCTCTCTTTGCATGAGTCGTGAGTTTCATAACGCAGGCCGTTATAGAACAGCTTCGCACGTCCATGAAGGGCACCACAGTCTGAGAAAATACTGCCATGGTTTTCACAAAATACAGCATAAAGCACTTGTTTTTTTTGTTTTGTAAATGTACTGCCACACATCACAGCAAAGCGTAATTCACTTGCATAACCCTTGCATAAGTTTAACAAGGAAAAGTTGTGGTAGGAATATTTTACATTTAATGCATTTTATTTAGGCTGTTTGAAATATTTAACAGCCAAAGCTTAGTTAGTGCAATAAAAAACCTGCTGAAGATATACTCACCCTCTGGCCATCCCAGACATCTAGGAGTTTCTTTCTTCATGGGAACTGATTTGGAGACATTTAGCATTACTTGCTCACCAATGGATCCTCTGCAGAGAATGGGTGACGTCAGAGGAACTGCTGGTGGGCAAGTGCTATAACACTACATTTCTCCAAATCTGTCATAGTATAGTGGCGGAGAGAGCTCAACGCACTGCAAACTTCAGAAAACACATGCAAACAGAAAAAAACAATAACACATTAAAAAATATCTTCATCAGTTTGAGAACACGGGAGCTGCAAACACACGAAACAAATAATCAGGTCCCAGATAGGTTCGTCACTTTTTGAGGTCCCCCTGAAACATTTCCGTTGTGGTCCGTGTTGTTTGCAGCGCGTTTCTGTGTTTGGTTGCGTTTTGAGAATTCGCAGTTTGCATGCGTTTTTTTCGTTTTGCGTGTGTTTTCTGTAGTTTGCAGCGCGTTGAGCTCTCTCGGCCACCGTAGGTTATGGTGGTAAAACAAAACTCATCTTTTTCTTGCATGGCCTGAGGGTGAGAACATTTCACCAAATTATCATTTTTGGGTGAACTATTCCTTTAAATACTTTATACATAATCTTCAGTAAAACATCAAATGCCAATTCAGTGTAAGAAGCACGCTTTTACTGGAAATGTCTTACAAGGCCTCTTACCAACAGCTGTATTATCAACTGACTTTTCCTAAACAATACATACAGGCCACAAAACCACTGGCTCCAGGCCACAATAGCAGGCTGGTGGTCAAATGTGCTGTAGGTCGCATAAGTCATTTTCCCTGATATAGTGGATGCATGCTTTTAGATACAGCATACACTCATATACTCTGTGTGCCATGTGCTCTTCATTTGGGACGCCTGCGATCGCACTAACCACAGGTCACTTTCAAGTCCCGCTGATGAAAGAGGAGAATTATTCTGGATGTCTATATCCTGATGCTCTCAAGACATACTAGATATTTGCATGAATTACAGAAACAGTAAAATTTAGTGACATTATGTAAAGTTGTTTTATTAAGCATACTTAAGAGTTTCCTGTGAATCCTGTGCAAGTTCTACCCCTATTGCCAGATGGTTTTTACACTTGAAATTAGAGTTTATTCAAGGAAAATGGAATCTGGCTGCATTTAAACTGTAACAAACATGGCAAGAGCATCACTTTACAATAACATTTCATTCGTTAAAAAGTCACCTATCAGCTGCACGAGCTAATAATTACTAATATACAAATACAATATATATATACACACACACAAAACTTTTACGGAGCCCAAACTTTTACATGGACATTTTAAGGACTTTTATTTTGACATGTTAAATAACTGCCTTTTCCAGCCAACTAGACATTAAAAGTGCTCTATGCGATGTTGCAGGATTTTAGCTCGATTTCATTTTTATCTCAAACCATATACATCACCCCTTGATCGTCTTGCTGTCTGCCCTCTGAATACATTGGGAAAAAATCCTCTGTCGAAAGACAACACATAACAAGGTTAAACCCCACCTCATCTTGCCGGTTGTTTGGCCGAAGTTTGCTTTTGCTTTGGTGTACGTCCTGTACCCCTAGTGTTTTGCTAGATCGCATAGAGCACCTTTAAGCTAATATACTAATACAAACTCTGCCTTAGCTTTCTTCCAAAGCTTTGCTAAATAATGGTAAAAATAAAATTTTGAAAAGAAAACATGAGTGTGACAAGTGGCAAAAGAAAATAGAGAAAGTGGAGAAAAAGAGACGGCAAATCCTCCATTTGAGTGATAAATATCCTTTAATGTATAAATGAACTCTATTAAGGGCTCTTTGAGCAGCACAAGTGAGAAAATCTTTTTCATACTTCTCAAAAAAATAAAATAAAATAAAATTTGCACATACAAGCATTTAAAAAAGAAAAGAAAAGAAAAAAAATTACTTGAGAACCACAAGTGTCCCAAGTGCCTCAGTCCCAAACTAACAAAACTGACATTTCTCTGGACACACATTACTCTTTGGTATTATTCCATTTGGAGCATAATGTAAAAGTTACTTCCCCATTGTTCATGGGGGACCTCAGCTTAAATATGAATGCTAAAATAACTCATCTGATAGGAAAGAGAACATTCTAAAGGCACTCTGGACTGTCACTTAAAAGTCAAAAGAGGCCCAACTAAACTAAAAGCACTAGTGTCACTATAGCCTGCATAAAAACCATGCAGTCATATCTAAAAACTGAGGAAAAGTCATTAACTGACATGTAAATAGTGTATCGTACAAAAATAGCAATGTGTGTGTCTGTGGTATACACTAGGTAAACATTAGTGTTTCTTTGGTTAAGTGTCAGAACAGCACCACGAGGTTAAGAGGGTTTTCAAATGCATTGAAACAAGAATATTGCTTGATGAAATCATTATCATACCAAAAATAACTTAAAAAATGTGCATGCTGTGCCACAAGATGATGCAACGAGGTGTTAGACATGACATCAACTCGATCTCAAGCAGCCAACTTCCTTCTCATCCACTAAACCTAGAGCAAGAACGTTAAATAAAAGAGGAAATGCTGAAAACCAACTCATCAACTTTGTGCTGATGGTATGAAAAGTGCCAAAGCAAGAGCTTCCCGTGTATCCGAGCTCTTGCATAAGAAAAACCACAAGATTTTCTGCATTATGTGGAGCAGCATGACATGATCTATGACTGAAAACTGTGTTTGTGATCACACAACGTGAAACCGTTAATCCATGTTAAATGTAAATAATATTTCAAAAATGAAAAAATACCACTGATGACCACAGATCCTCAATACCTTTAGCAACACGACTGTTACCAAACATCTACTCATCTTGAGGGAAGAAGACCATGATTCTTGCCTGAGGAACAACCCATAGATCATCTGATATGGTAAAGTGCAAGACTACAAGAAAAATTAAAAAGGAGAATTGAAAATAATTTATCAAGAGATTCAAATAATTGCTCTAACCCTTTGCAATACTGACGTGCCCTTCAATTTGGGGCCTTTTTAGAGAATTAGCGGGAAAAGTCAACTTAGAGATATGCATTAATGAAGAGCTGGAGTGTGTCTGAGGTGGTGGAAACAAAATCAAAACACACAAGTAAAACTAAAAAGCTCACTTTCCCTGAAAGCCTTTTTCTCTCTCAACGTAAAATCCACATATGGCATAGTATTATTCTTTGGTACGTTTCTCCCATCCTCAAATACAGAATCAAAGTCATTCTCTAGGAATGAATGCAAATGTCAGACCAGATCTACGGCTCTTCTTTGGGTTGGTGGAGTTGGCACAGGAAGAAAGAAGAGAGCGTACGATTTGAGAGGCCATGTAAACCTCAGCAGACGGCGATGCGGTGCAGGGATGCTCTGGCACTCTGCACCACCCAAACCCCACCTCAAAAGAGACACTTTTCCCAGAGTCCCGTCTGCTTTGAAACCCTGTGAGGTTCGGAGTCTGACAGTGAAGCGCTCAAGAGAGTCGTCGTAAGACTCCACAATACTGGTCCTGACCTACAGATAATCAAAGTGAAGATTACAGTCCCCTATAGTCATGCAGTCTTCTCCCAGAGTTCTCATGGGAGAGAAAGAGAGAGGCTAGTGTTGACTCAAGGTTGCCAGTCTTTGCCTCGATGATCGGGAATGTGCTTATAGCGACACCTATCTCCAAAATGACAGCCGGTGGTCCTCCAGAAGTAACACTCATCTCCGTCGACAGGACCTCTGCGTCTTGGCCTGGAAGAAAGATGAATTTGGTTGGTTCGTGATGTGCGTTTCTTACATTTCCTTTAACATACAGTTTTTTTTCAGGAAGATGGTAAGTTCTGCTAAAAACATCAAAATCAAGCACAATTGCTTTTTTACATTAAAGTGCCCCTATTGTGGGTTTTTGAAATTGAGCTTTCATGCAGCGTGTAACACAGCTCTTAATGAATGAAAACATCCTCCAACGTTTTAAATCTGAAAGCACACCGTGTTTACATTTATTGTGTCTCAAACGAAAGAGTCAACTCGGAATAACTGAAACAAGTCATTTTTAAAACGAATCCCAAGCCGTTTCACGTTGACCTCAACATGAAATATTAATATATATATATTAGCATATGTTAAAAGTGCCATAGAATGGATTGATAAACTGTTCTCAAATATCTATTTAGAAGGTATGTAGCTACCAAGGACAATAAAATCTCCAGAAACGGTTTTACATATCCATTTACAAACCTGGGATGTGTCTTCAGAATGAAATAATCTGTTTTGGAAGGCTTATGAATAATAATATTAAGCTCTGCTCTGACTGGCTGTTTCACAGTGAGACTCAATGTTGAGCTCTGCTTAGCAGGAAAGAAACACACAGAGGAAAATATACATTTCAGTACTTTCTCTCGCAGTTACATCCTTGTACGGTATATAAAATGAGGGCATCAGGGAGCTGCTATTAATATGCACGATCGCGTTTGGGAGTCATTGAGCAAGTAAGGTAAAAATAAATACATATCATAAGACAATAAAAGAGGGTTTTTTTAACCCTGCATGCATGTCAACCTGTTGCCAGTGACTCCCAAAATCAAAATAGTTCATTACCCATAATTGGAGCACTTTAAGAGCACAGAGTCTGAATTACCCAGCAGCCCCTGTAGGTTGTTGAATAGCTGGTGTCGGCAGGACTCTCTGAATCCGTCGATCTGGATAGCGAACAACTAGTCGGGTATTCTCAATAAAATGTCCCTGAAAAGAGTGTTTTACAAGGGTTTTACATACAAATATATAGATATATATATATAGATATAGATATAGTAAGATCATTAGCGTTTAACTCACATTGAGTTTCTCCATCGCATGGGAGGCCATGTTGGCGTTCTTAAAGTTAACAAACGCACAGAAACGCTCATGCAGAACCCGAATGCTGTCAATTTCTCCATAACTGGTGAAAATAATCCAAAACGAAAAGAAAAATCATTTTAGAGCTTAAATAACATAAAAAGCCAATGCGAAACCAGATCTCACATTTTGAACAGGTCTCGCAGATGTTTCTCTGTCAGCTCTGTGGTCACGTTGCCCACCCACAGGGAATTGCAAGGACTTGTGAAGGAGAGTAAGAAAATGACCAAAAGGGAAATGCAGATACAGAATTAAATGGAGAGAAGAACATTTAAAAAATAAAGAAATGCACATATTTAAAATGAAATCTTCCATATGATGGCCTACCCTGCTTGAAGGAGAACACAGTCCAGATTTGAAGCTGTAAAACAAATACTTTTATATTACAAATTAGCCATGAGAAATGAATTGAGTGTGGAGAATTATCAAAAGTGTGTTAATATGTACAATGAACATTTATTTAGTTGTTTTTGTTGGCAGAGCAATATCTGTGCATTAATTTAGAGCTTAATGAAAGTTGCACAAAGTGTTTATTATTTTTAACTAATGCCAGACTGAGTCATTTGTTATATTCATCATGTTTAAAGGAAAATAAATTAGATAAAGTTATTAACTAATACATTAGGACATAATCAAGATAATAATAATAATAAATGTTTCTTAAACACAAAATCTGCATATCAGAAACATTTCTGAAGGATCATGTGACAATGTGAAAACTGAAGTAATGATGCTGACAAGTCAGCTTTGCGTCACAGAAATAAGATACACTTTATAATACATGTTAAAACATAAAACAGTTAAAATAATCAAAAATAATATTTCTGTGTGTTACAAACTTGTATTGATTCTGGTCAAAGTCATGTCTCTAATGTAAATCAGTGTAGCAATAGCACCCTCATGTGGTTCAATACAAAAGTGGGCAAAATAAAACAGAGCTCTTACCCTTGGAGGCAACAACAGCCTGCACTGTATTGTATTTTTCCAGCAATTGAATACTCTGTTCCTCATCAAAGCCAAGATCCTAACAAAAAGAACACCATTATTTAATGCAGGCCTTAAGTTATATTTCGGTGCATACTTTTCAATGGATTGCAATACTTTTGCTTCCAAAGTAGTATTTTCACAGCCGACCCCATTCTAAACTGAAACGCTTCATTCAAACATGAAAATTATGTGCTCATCCTATTGTTATTCGAAACTTGTTTGACCTTCTTCTGCAGAACAAAAAGGAGATTCTTAGCATGTCCGAGCTGCTTTTATTCCAAACAAAGTTATGTAGCTCCAAAAATGTGGGTGAGTCATCTGGACTGTCATTTTTTCCATTGGTCACTTTCACAGAGAGGAAAACAACAAAGCTTTGTGGGACAAAAAGTAGTAAATGATGTATGAGGAATTTATCCTGGAGGATTTTGCTTTCTTATGATATTAAAGTGCTCCTATTATGGATTTTTGAAAATGAGCTTTCATGCTTTGGGGAGTCATTGAAGAAATAAATTAAAAATAAATACATATTTATAGAAAAGAACCAAAATATGATCTTTTTGCACCCACAACCTTTATTATTTACACTCTACTTATTGAACTACAATTAAAAAAAGTCCTGTCCTTACCAAAAGTTGTTGCACTTTACAGTACAAGAGGTCATTGACTGCTTCTTCACAATCTTGGTCCAGTTTTAGCACCTGTTCCATGGCTTTCTCAGCTTCACTGTACCTCTATTATAAACAAACCCACATACAAATACATTGATGCACAGCTAAATAGAGATTCCCCCCCCCATATGCAGGAAGAATAAACATGCCAATAGGTAATACCTTTAGCCCCATAAGTGCACTTCCCCTGCGGTAATAGCCTTTGGGCCAATCAGGAGCCATTTGGATGGACTTCTCAGCATCTGCGAGGGCCAGAGGATACTGCTCCAGACAACAATAGCAATAGGAGCGATTTCCAAAAAACCTGTTATCCGAAAATCAAAGCAAGTTAATAACACAAGTAAAGACAGTATATATGGATGAGATTTCATCACCTGTAGTCTTTCGGGTCACATTTGATGGCCTCTGTAAACAGACGAACAGCTTGTGTGTACTGACCCTCCTGAACAAATCGAATACCTTTTTCTGAAATGAAGAGAAAGAACGAATCATATGAAGAGACTGATACGGAGGAACGTATGAGTAAAGAATAAGAGCAAAAATGTTTGACAATGGTAATACTGTCTAGAAACTGTTTGAAATGTAAGCATGTGATTCAATGCGAAACATTTGAAGTATTGTGAAAGAACGATTCACCTAAAAATGAAAATTAGGTCAGTGAATTGCTTTCATGTCTTTCCAAGCCTATTTCTTCTAACACTATGGAATATTTGTTGTAAATAATGAGAGTGAATGAGGACAGGGGCTGTCAAGTTCCAAAGTGACAAAAATAAGTATCATAAAAGTGTGCTGAAGCCATTGATTTAATTCATTTTCCAAAGAGGGTTCAGATTTGTTTTCTTTCAATTTTACCTTTTATGCTTCATGGAAGGCAGAAATCATAGAAGGTTGGAACAACGTAACGGTACGATGACCATTTTTAGGGTAAAATACACACACAATTTATTTTTTTGTTTAAAAAGAAGTGTCAGAAGGAAAGAGATTTATACACACCTACTAGTAAGGCACTTCTTTTAATTTTAGCATCTGATAAGCCTATGACCTGTAAACAAAACAAATTAATATTAAAGCGATATTATGGGTTATTTTCAACATACAGCAGTAATTAAAGCAATATTTCACAACAAAAGACAGCTGCTATGTAGGAGTTTGGTCCCACTTGACATTTTTAATTTGAAGCTCAACACGTTATAAAAAGGCTTGCTAGGTACAAGCAAAATCGACAATACCATGAAACATGCAATATGTCAGGACAGTGGCAGTATTACCAGCTAAAAACAAATAAAAAGTTGTCATGTAACCCCAAAGTGACAACACCTAGAGATTTAGGAACTATGTTAATACCCAAGATTCTCAATGCCTATGTTCATCATTTTCAGGCTCCACCTTTATGACACAAGAGTTAAGGCAGCAAGACACAGGCCACTAAACAAACAATTACAAAAACTCACTTCTCCTGTCCTGCTCTCATTTTCCTTGTTCTCTTTTGACTTGTGAGCTCCTTTACTTTTAGCTTTGGGTCGAATGTGACTGACGGCATTGGCAACAAAAGCACTGTTCACATCCCAACCTGGATCCTAAAAATGAGGAAACAGCATCAAAGTAAGCAACGGAAACGATTTAACATTCAAATAGCAAACTCTGGATGTCCATCAGCAGCCACAGTTTTCATACCTCCTCACTAGAACGAGCCGCCTGCCGGTTGCTTTTGTTCCCCGATGCCAGTGGAGGTTCAGAAGGACTTTTACTTTCAGGAGCAACTGGCTTCTCTTCCACTTCTGAAAGGCCAATGCATTCTACTTCCTCTGGCTCAGACTCCTCAGACTCGTCAAGCTCAGAATCAGCTCCTACATTCTCCTCCCCCTGGGAAAAAAAAAAGAAAAAAAGAAATCGAATTCTTAATAATAATTCCTTGTTTAGTTATTTGGAATACCAAAACTGATGGCTAATTTTATGTAAAGATCAATGTATTTCAAAAGGTTTATTTATTTATTTATTTTACACCATGCCAGCAACAACAGCTATATTCACAGCAAAAAACATTTTAA
>JAUMHR010000063.1:17305454-17319394 GCA_032361145.1 Enteromius fasciolatus
GGCTTGCACACTTCCCTTAAAGTGACTCATCTCATACTTTGACGGCCAGTACAAAATAAATTGATTTACCTTGGTAAGACACAAACCGCGTGGCCCTCAGCTAGTCACATCTTCCTTGCATCATGCAAACTGTTCCATGCAAATGATCCCAACTGATACTGTTTTCACTGCTGTGAGCCAGTATGCAGAACCCATTCGATCAAAATCATGATTCATATTACAAATAATTGAATGCATGCAACAGTGGAATGGACAAGCAAGGATTGTAAGAAGGTGTTATGATGTTAACAAAGATGTTTATTTCAAAATGTGAACCAGGAGTGAGATGAGATGTGACAAAACATTCACTATGAATGCAACAGACAGACAATTAGCAGTGCACTGCAACAACCCTGGAGAGGAAAAAAAACTATTTACCCTTTTTACCCAGCATTTTATGGTGATGGATTTTGTTCTTGTGCATATTTACAAACTTTAAGTACAGCCCCATGTTAGACAGTACTTCATGTACACACACAGAACTAAGCTCACAATTAAAAATGAAACCAAAGGGGTTTTACAGCCTGATGTCATAAAGGAACACTTTAAAAGTTCCTCAAAGAATTCTACATTTCTAGCTCTTTATAAAACAGCCGTTATTTGGAGGGGAAAAAGCACTGTATGCTGTATGATCATGCTCTAATGCATATTTACATATTGCAAACTTTAAATGGAGCTCAACATTAGACAACACAAACTAGCAGTACTTCATGTAATAATGACTGAAACAATACAAATATACAAAATAAATAAATAAAACCATATACACAAACACTTAAAATTAAAAACATAAAGCTAAACGGTTTTATGATTTCAAAGGGGAAGCTTTTCAGGTTCCTTGAAGAATATTTTAATTCCATAGCTCTTCAGAAAATCATTCATGCAATGGTGCTTTAAAGAGACTATACAACAAACCCCTGGACTGATCAATCCAGTTTAAACTGGTAGCTTGGAACATTAAGAGGTTTCTAGAAGACTATTGGCTGGTCAACTAGACACATGTTTCATAGACCACCTTAACCAACTTGAGCAAGGTGGTTTACCAGCTTAGACTAGGTAAAAACCAACAACCATGTTCCAAAAACATAAATAAAAACAGCTACAAGCTAGTATTTTTTTGTTGTTTTAGTTAGGAGTTTGTTTATTATATATATAAAAAAAAACTTTATAAATGTGAAAGTTTAGATTCAAGTCAACCTTTAACCCCTTTAACTGTTCTTTTAATTTACAATCCTACAGAAATAATTCTGAATCATTGCTAAATTATGATGCATGTGAATTGGTTTTATCGAAGTTTACACAAAAATTCTGTAATGAGTGTAGCCTATAACTACATTACCTTTCTTTGTAAAACTTAATCTTGCTGACTTTAACAAGCAACTTATTCATCTTATTTTAATATACAATAAGCATTTGACCGAAAGCATGTTTGAAACAATTATAAACTATAAATAAAAACTATCCGAGTGACAACCGCGGTTAAGCGTTGTTTAACAATATTTGCGTAATTGACATCGTGATTTCTTTGATACACTTTTATCTCTATATAAAACTGACTGCAATAATAAAACATGCGCTTTAAAGCGAGATTAGCGCATTGTGTCATGTTTTACGGCTGATTCGTGGGGAAGCAAACTAACTTTATAACTCGGACAGAAACAAAGTTTCCATGCAGAGAAACTCACCGCTGAGCCCCAGTAACCGGCAGAAATCCAAACTGAACTTCATTAGTCCAACCATCCAGCATTATTACCCTCAATACCACTACAGAAACGTAAACACGACAGAATACACGTCAAAACACCAAATGAACCGTCATATTTAAACTTGTGGCGATAGATGTGTGGTATTTCTCTTCCTGGGCGTCGAGCGAAGCGTCAGGCGGGTGTGTTGAGCTGAACTCAAGCACCTCCCAGAATGAGCGTCTTAAAGGGCCGCAGGGGGCATAGCATTCTGGAGCCTCGCTTCTCACTATAGCGTAAAGCTGCTCGACAAATGTATTCTACTAAGACAAAACACATTCTACAACAGCCTCAGGCCATCCAAGATGTAAATGAGTTTTAAAAATTGGCGTAACATCACTTGCTTACCAATGAATCCTCTGCAGTGAATGGGTGAGGCCAGAATGAGAGATCAAACAGCTGATAAAATATGATAAGTAATACACAAGACTCCAGTCTATCAATGAATGTCTTAAGAAACAAAATCTGTAATAAACAAATCCATCATTAACAGGTTGTAATTCCATATAATATACACTTACTCCAGTGAAAAAGTCATCTAGTCTGAATAAGGAGAGAAATATGCACACCAAGCCCAATTTGAAACTGAGGAAGCAGTATTATTAATTATGGACTTGTATTTTGGCTGGAATCAACAGTTTAAAGTTAAAATGCCTTAATAAAAAGATTTGTTTACTATATTCAAACAGCTTTTCTCTTTATAAGACAATACCTGATGGATTGGATTACTTTTGGATTTTTATGATGTTTTTATCAACTGTCTGGACTGCTCACTGCAGAGCATCCATTGGTGAGAAAATGATTTAATGGTAAATTTCCCCAAATCTGTTCTGATGAAGTAACAAACTCATGTATATCTTGGATGGCCTGGCAGCTAGTACATGTTCAGCAAATTCTCTTTTTTGTTGTGAACTATTGTATTCCTGTATAAGCTGCATCTAAATCCAGTTGCAATCAAAAAAATCTATTTCACATTTTAGTTTATTCACTATATTTTACCTTTCAGCAATTCAATGAAATTAAGAGTTAATCAAGAATTGTTAAAAAACATGACTAGTCTTTAAAATGGAAACTGAAAAGGTTTTTTTTTCATATTTTAACGAATGCAGAAAATTTTGCTGTGTAGAGTTTGCAGTGTGATAACGAACATATTTTTTCTAAAGTGCTGTAATTTATGCAAATTGGAGAATTGTTTGCATTACAGAAATCCGTCAGATTTTTACGTAATGTATTTATCAAATGTGAATTCTGCAGTTCTGAACTACTAGCATCACCACAGAGAAAAGCTAAGATGTATTTTTAAAAAACTACAAAGCTTCAAAACGCAGACCCTCCTATCATAGCAGCAAATCAGTTATTGATTCTCAAAACCATGCCACTTTTTTGTGACAACACTCAGTATGGTCTCTAGTCACATGGTCCATCACAAGTTATAAAAAACCTGCAAAAGTATAGCCTCTTCCTCAGTCTGGTTAGACGCCATATTGAATTTAAGACATAAAAAATGCTATGAGGGATTGATTTACAGTCTTTACAATGGCACACACTGTACATCCTGGATCATGTAATTATTACAACTCACAGTTTTCAGATTTGTTTTTGAAGTTTTTGCTTAACATGCTGTTATACAACAGCTGAATCCACTGAACACTGTACTTGAGTCTCTCACAACTCTTTTTCATCATAAAAAGCAAATAGTGCTACCGTGTCAGAGGTATATTTATTATAATCTTTTTAAAATGGAACATTTCACTGAAAAATACATTGAGACAATCTAGAACAAGAACATTGTGGGAGTGTTACAAATACAGATTAACCACATACAATGTTAACAACACTTATTAGTCTTTTCATGAAAAAAATCTCATTGGAAAATGGTATTCCCCGTTGAAGGCCAAGATCACAGTCGCTTGAAATCTGCGAGAACTTTGAGAGCTGAATTCCAGCCAGCTGCACCCATTACACCTCCACCTGAATCAGACAAACTTACATAAATGCTAGATAACACAGGAGAGGTCAAGCATTTCAAGCTTAACATTTACCTGACCTGGTTTTATGAAATATGATATCTCACTGATGACATTTCTAAACCCAATACGTACTGTTTTGGCTTTTATTTATTCAGGCACAGACCTGGATGGCTGCCACTGCCACATAAGTACAGTCCTTTGATTGGTGAGTGGTAGTCTGCGACAGAGGGCAAAGGTCTCGCCAGGTAAAGCTGATCCAAAGACATTGAGCCGTGAAATATATTCTGTGGCATAAAAAAAAAACATGTTATGAATGTTTTGTGACGTGCAAATTAACTTCCAAATAAGAGACTAAAGATAAAATTATTGTACGGCTGTGATAAGTACTAACAAAACAAAGAAATGAATTTAGAAAAAGCCATGTTTATGGAATATAAATATTCATACCCCTCCAGTGAGACCAAAGACCCTTTCCAGATCAGCAGGGGTTAAAATGTCTTTGCCGACTATAGACTTTTTAAATCCAGGTGCGTAACGCTCAACCCAGTCAAATACTGTGAAACAGGAAACAAAGGACCAACTACAACAAAGATCTTGTTACTTTGAGACATGTGATATCACTGCAGTAGCACAAACAGTGTAACTGTGTTTTAAAAAAGCAGCTAGTTCATGACGTTCCCATCAGAGGATGAACTTTTGGATTATAACAGTGAAGGAAGGGTCTGGTGTTTTAAAATATTATTGCAATTATTTATTCTTCAAAAAATTATTCTTATATGCTTATTTGGAGCTAAATTATTATTGGTGTTCATGGTTTTTATCAATATTAATGTTAAAAAACTGTTTTTAGTGTTTAATATTTTTGTGGAAACCATGATACATTATTTGATGAAAAGGATTTCTTAAAAGTATGTATCTGAAATCATTAAATATGTCTTTATGGTCACTTCTGATCAATTTAATGCATCCTTTGTGAATAAACGTTTTACTTAAGCGCTTACATAACCTTTAAATGATAGGTTATCATGGTTTACACAAAACTGTTTTCAACATTGATAATATTAAGAAATTCCTCCTAAGCACAAAAAAGCACATATTAGAATGATTTTTGCTAGAATGATTTGATCATGTGACACTGAAAGCTGAACATTTAGCTTTGCCATCAGGGGAATAAATTGCGATTTTAAATGCATTTTTTATATATTATATTACAATTAGTGCTGTCAAATGGTTAATATAATATGTGTGTGTACTGTGTATATTTTCTATGTACATATAAAGATGTACGGTGGCCGAGAGAGCTCAACGCGCTGCAAACAGAAAAAAACACATGCAACCTGCAAATTCTCACAACGCAACCAAACACAGAGAGGCTCTGCAAACAGCACAGACCACAAAGGAAATGTTTCAGGGGGACCTCAAAAGGTGACGAACCTATCTGGGACCTGATTATTTGTTCAGTTTTTTTGTGTTTATTTTAACAACCTGATCATACGGCCTTTTGAATATTATTAGACTAATCTGACGAATTATACGCTTTCTCGAATTACACGAGCTCTCTCGGCCACCGTAAAGATGCACGCATACAGCATATATTTTGAAAATATTAAATTTAAATATAACATATTTTTCTTAAACATACATGCATATACGCAGCACACATATATATGATGTAAACAAAAATAACAATGAATCATTTGACATTTAAAATGTATAACAGTTATCTACAGTTGTTATAGGATTACACAGTATTACTCTTTTTTTATTATTAATTTAAATTAATGCAGCCTTTATGAGCATAAGAGACTTCTTTCACAAACATTAAAAAAAACTCAACAAACCTGTTTAGGTCACACTTTGAAGGACCTCCGAGACTTTTTACAAACACAAGGCTTATAACGCCTGTGCACACAAACGACACAAAAAAATGCAAATAGGCCATTAGGTACCTGTGTCAGCAAATCTCTCCCTGTCCTCCTCAGTCCAAGCACGGCGACCCTCCAGCAAATATGGAGTATACTGGATGAAGAGAGACACCACATAACAGCCGGAGGGCGCTAGAGTCGGATCCAGCACTGATGGAATGGTCATTTCTATCATAGGCCTACACAAAAACACCAGAAGATGAATCGGGATATCATGTAAATCGCTGTGGTTCGGTGCACTGAATGGAAAACCATCACCATAAACCCTGTCCACGAGCAACAGATGTGTTGTCTGTGAAATTCTGGTCATGACTTGCAAATTCAGTTGTCCCATGCTTTCATGTGTGTAATGTGCAAATATTAGTTGTTCCATTATAAGCACTATCGCAGGTTTTGCTAACCTGGAGGATGGGCGTCCCTGCTGGCCCTCCCTGTAGGCCTCCTCTAGCACCTCCACGCTCTCACAGTTCAGGTGGATTGAACACTGATGATGGGGACCTGGTTTTCCATCCGCACTATTAGGAGCAGCCAAGAAATTTGGAAGCTTGTCTACAGCCACTGTTCATTTGGACAGAGATTACAAAATATTCAAAATGAACAATTACACAGGAAAATACTAACTGAACTCCATTAAATACAGTTCTGGCAACCCTAGCTAGCAAAAGTACATTCCAAGAATGATGTACTAACGTTGCCATTAGGTTATGAATATGTTATTTCTTTGAACCTTCAAAATTGTTCAGTTTTTTTAATGTTTTAAAAAGTCTTATGTGAGTATTCAAGTATTTTTTTCATTGAATCATTTCGCAAACATTACTGGGTCGTTACATTTTTGAACGTTCTCTCAATGTTCTGATAAGTGGTAGCCTTTCAAAAACATCAGCTGCATGTCTGAAGACGATGTTCCACCAACAATGTATAAATAATGTTTTTGTGCTAATGTTGTGAGAATAACGTTGAACAAACTTTCTACTTTCTGTAACGTTAACTGAAAGACGTTTATAATTGGAAGAATCTTGCCAGAATGTTAACCAAAGCCAGATGTTCTCTGTTGCTGCAATTTTTTATATTCCTCAAAGTAATATATATATGTGTATCAAAATGAATCAACTTTAAGCTAAAAAAATATTTAAAATAAAAAATATTTGCAAGAAAAAATATATGTCAATACAGTAAGAAAAATATGTTTTCATTCACACACTGCATAAAAGCTCAAAAATCCATAATTGGGGAACTTTAATAATTGTTATAAACATATTTCATTTATTATTAATTATATAATGTGTGCTAATTTAAATTACTTTAAATAATTTAATTATTAGAATAAATTTAAATGATTTTTAAACTATTGACTGATTCCAAATAAATGCTCCTATTAGCATAAAAAATGATCTGGTCTCGTCTTGCTTGCTTAGTGCCAAGACAACAATAGGTTCCTTGAACAGAACCTAAGCATTAAATATGAGCACTCTTGTCTTGCTGCCTTGCAAGCACATTTTTTTTCTTGAAATGAATATTAAGTTTGATGAAATGAAGCATTAAATTCTCTGTAATCTTACCATTTATCTTGGTAACAGGAGAGGTGTAGTCAATCTGATCTACAGCCGTGATGAATGCCTCTGGCAGGACATCCTTTACCAGGACAACCACAGACATCAATTATTCAGACTTGTCATTAACATTAAAGTGAACAGTCGTTAATTTTTCAACATTACTATTATTATTATTATTTATTTTTTTTACATTGGACTGATAAAAATAAGTCTCACTGGATTCTCAGTGTCGTGTCTGTATATATCGACACATAATCCTGCTCTAAACTGAACTAACTCACATGTGGACAGTGTTGTCAGTCAAAGAATAGGGTCACTCCTTGAGTAAACACAGATAAAGTGACTCTGGCTCAAGGCTACAACAAAGTGTTGACAGAATAGGATGACATTAACAGTGAATGAATGTCCTACACGTAGAAGCAAATAAACCTGACAAGGTCTCGGGACTTCAGCTCAGTACCTGTGGTGTGAGCTGCTTGAAGGTGATGTAGGGAGTGGCGTTGGACAGAACCGCTTTACTCTGGACTTCAGTTCCATCTGTCAGCACAACACCCTTGGCAGAACCATCCTGACCAATAAGGATTTTTTCAACATCCTACAGGCCCCCAGGAAAGCCACAGATTAATATCTGTGAGACAACCGGTTCTTTTGAATGAATGTGCCATGCACAGAAACAATGGCTTGAGTAAACGGCTACACCTACTTCCTGAATACTAACCCTGTTTGTAAAAATATCTGCTCCGAAAGACTGTGCGGAGCGAGCGATCGATTGAGACACTCCACCCATTCCTCCCTCCACATAACCCCACGCTCCTTTCTCTTTCTCCAGCTCACCCATGACATGGTGCAGCAGGACGTATCTACAGGATTAAAAATACAGTACCCGCAACAACAAGCACAACATAGCCAATCAGTTCAAACACATAAATGTCATCTATCCTCACCCACTTCCAGGATTATTTGGGCTTGTGTTTGCACCAATCACAGAGTCAGTGGCTAATGTGGCTCTCAATGGCTCTGATTCAAACCAGCGATTAAGCACCTGCAGAAAAATAAGACTTAAAAATAAATAAATTGAATATAGAAATAAAATGTTTAAACCAATAATGCTGTTAATTTCATGAATCACATCCTTGAACCCACAAATAGTAAATTCCTTAGGAAATGCTCATTAAGGCAAAAATTAGAGGCATATTTTGTTTCGTATTTTGTGCATTTTTCTGATATATATATATATGCAATAAAATATTTTGAATAATAATTTATTTTAAGTTATTTTTTAAAGACATCTCATATGCTCATCAAGGCTACATTTATTGAATTAATAAATGCAGTAAAAACATTAATATTATACATAAAAATTACAGTTTTTTAAATGTAATGTATTCCTGTTATAGCAAAGCTGACTTTACATGTAGATGCAGTCAAAAATGAAGTTGCCTTTCTATAGTGGCAGATGTTTTAACTTGAGCGCAATCCCAAAAAATCAGATAACAATACTGAAAATCTGATATATGAGCAAATGCACATTTACATTGCAAATAATGTACAATGTCTTAAACTTTTAACGAGACCCTAAGTTTGATCAGAATGTCCTGTGTATCAATTCTATTGAGGGCAGGAGGCATAACCCACCTTCATAACTGGAGCTGTAACAAGTTCATAGAAATTTGGTATATTCTTTCCCAATTTCAACCCTGTAAGCATTGAAGAACATGGCTTTTCTTTAATTCATTAGTGAACAACAGCAGAACAAATGAGGAAAATCTGGTTTATACAATCATTACCAGACTTCATCAAAGGTTTCAAGCTCCCCAGGGCAGATATTTTCTTTCTCAGAGAGCGATGAGTCAGTCCTGGAATGTCAACAGGTGGAGCGTCTAAAAGTGGGTGGATGGCACAGGCCAGTCTTTCTAAGTAGGATAAAAATTCAGGATAGCCCTAAAGCGATAGGACAGAGAAAAAATCATATTAAATAATATAAATGATGTATATTTAGTTCATTATTTGAGGAAGAAGTGTGTGTAGGCAGTTTTCACAACATTTTGCTTTTAGTGTCACATGCAAGTGGAGGAAAGTGCAAAAAAATTTAAATTCCTCTTGTCAGTAACATTGAACCTTGGCATCTTTCTCTGAGAATTTGCTAATCTCTTGCTGGGTCTTTGCCATGTCAGCTCCAAGCGTTAAAGACCGCGGTGGTCGCCCTCTTACACCATCCTCCAACATGGGGGTAAACGAATAGGGGTCCCTCATGTACACCTTTAGGCCATGTTTCTGCATAGAAAGACACACTGTGGAGAACTGCTGTCGTTTTAGCTTGAAAGGAAAAAGTCATTAATCATCTGCCACTTGTTTCTTCTCCTTGTGAAAAAGAAGAGTGCTTCTTGTACTGAAAGCGCATTTGTAGTGTCCTTCAAATCTTAAATATATATATATATGTTATACTTGCAGATAATGACTAAAAAATAAACTTTTTTGAGTTCATGACTGTTTCACACCTAAGTGCACCCATAGAATGTATGTTATTATGTTAAAGATTAAAAGCTATTTGAAACCATTTGAAAATCTGGAATTTGAGGGTGCAAAAAAATTTGCTTAATGTCCTAATGATTTTTTGCATAAAAGAAAAATCAATAATTTTGACCTATACAATGTATTTTGGCTATTGCTATAAATATACACCAGTGACTTAAGACTGGTTTTGTGGTTTAGGGTCACATTTTAAATCACAGTTTTTATAATCTTCTGTAATTGCTTTAAAGAAGTACATTAAATATAAAAGACATATTATATAGTATATTTTAGTTTGCCATAAATGCTTGTCAACATGCTTGGCAATACAATCATATTTTAAACACAACACAAGTAACTCTGAAATTACACTACCATCCAAAAGTTAGATTTGTATTGCCTCTTATTCTCATCAAGGCTGCATTTATCTTATCTTTTATTTTCAGTAATATTGTGAGATATTTTTATAATTTAGTTTAATTTTAATATGCTTTAATATATCACTTATTTCTGTGTGAATCAGCCATTACTAGTCTTCTAGAAATCAATCTAATATGCTGATTTATTATAATCGGTAGAAGCATACTTGATGTTTACATTTTGTAGTAATATGTAATGTATGGCCTAGTGCAGCTTTAGGTTTCCAGGTAAGGAATTACGGTCTTACTAAAATAACATTAGTTCTGATAAAGTTCTATGAATCCACTATTTATTAAGAATATGTCAAATAATGTAGATTATTTTTCAGATTACTTCATGAAGTATTAACGAATGTAGTAACTTGGCATTCTGATATAGTTCACACTCTTATATTAAATGTTTTGTGACCTTAGATGCATTTAAACCTGGGATACTTATGAAGATACATATTAGAACATATTACCTGCTCTTTAAGGTGTAAAAAAACATTCAAAATCATACTTATCCCAAACTTCTGAACCAACTGTCCAAGTCCTACTTATGTATAATAAAAATAAACTTTATATTTTATTTATAATTTTATATTACTACAAAAAACATGCAATTAAAGTAATTAAAAAGGATTTTAAAGTGTACTTCTGTTTCACAATGTTTGTCAGGTCCATCTGTGGCACAACACCATTGGAGATGGGGTGAGCTGATCAGTTTTAAACATGAACATAATAGAGATGTAACATCTATATGAACATCACCTTGAGCTCCAGGTCCTGGCAGATGTGTGGGCGCAGTAAACTGAGTAGATAGGAGGCTCTGGAAAAGTGGAACCCTGAAATAAACAGCCAAAGCCATGCAAACTGATTTACAGCTGAAATGTAATATATCTTCAAAGTCAATCTGCAATCTAGACTTAAAATGCTTAGATTATGTAATATGTCAGTAGTGAATTTCTAATTAATGATAATAACTGAGTGCTTTGAAAAACTGATCTTTGGTCAGCCTGTAGTGGATCTGGGTGATGAATTTGCACCTGAAACAATCTCTTCAGATACGGCTGCTCCTCCAAGCACATGTCTGCGTTCCAGGACTGCTGTTTTCAGGCCTCCCTTCTGTAGATATGCTGACTAGGCAAATCACAACAGAAGGTTGCACAACTGGTGCGGTCACGTATATGAGACAGGCTACATCAGATTTGGTTTGTACTTACAGCAATAAGGCCATTGTGACCTACAAAGAAAGAAAAGGATTGTAGGTTTGTTCAAAGGAGTCTAAATCCTACAATTACTAGATAGTGAATAATAGCCTATGGTTAGTGTACCAATATTCTCTCCAGAAACATGGAGGTTATGAAACATAAATGTGCAGGAGTTTGCAACAACATATGTGGACATAAGGATAAAAAGTAGAACACTTTGTACATAAAAACTTTTACTCCTGCAGAGGACGCATGCAGGCTCAGCAAAAAGAAGTCCCTATGGAGCTGCATTTAATCTTTGGACGTTTTTGATCTCATTGGGATATTTGAAAACAAAAACCCTAATCGTTTAAAGCTCTGAATTACAATGATTAGTATTGTTCACAAATATACATTTCCCCTTGTTTCGATTAAATTATTTGAACAAAAACAACCCTCACGACGACGCAAACACGACTGTGATTGGTCCGTTCAGCCCAGCGTTGAGAAAAGTAACAGGCGTCACGTGACCACATGGTCTACGCACTGCTTTAAAAAGAATGATAATTTCTATTTATAAAACGACACTGATAAATTGTAATAACAAAAAAAATTAAGTTAAAGTACAGTTTTAATGATCAAAGAAAACCCCACCCATTTAGGCACTTAATTTGTTACTATAGATACTTGTTTTATAGGCCGTGCATTAATGTCTGTAGCCTACCTGCACCGATAATAACTGCGTCATATTGAGGTTTGAGGGCAGTGCTGCTGTGGCTGCTGCGCCGTGTCACTGACATAACCCCTCTCTGCCATAACCCTGCCCTGACAGCCGCAACCATGACGAGTCCTGACAGCCCTCAAACCCAAAGCTCAAACTCCACAGCTTCGCCCCTTCTACAGAACAGTACTCTGGACTGGGGAAAACTCCCAAGTACAAGGTACTTTTCTCTTCTTGGAACACTCCTCCCCCTCATGAAAAAAAAAGAAAAAAGTAGGGGGTGTTTAGGGGGGGTCAATGAAAACGTTTAGAGAGAAACAGAGCAAAAATATGAAAAAAAATAAATAAATAAACTATTAAACTACCTAAAATAAGTATTCAAATAATAAAAACAAACAGTACAGTAATATATTGAGTACCCCCGTATGTATAATATTAATCTGTAACAGTATAAATTGGCTAAATGATGCTATGATGTAGCTTAGGTGCAAAACATTTTAAAATGCAAAACAAAACATGCCATATTTTTGGACATTTACCATAGTATTACAGTGTATTTTAAACCAGAGCTGTTGTTTATATTCACAGCAGCCAGGACAAACTTGTGTGTGACACCACTAATGTAACAACACACATAACCATAATATCAAACTTTCTTTGCAACTTCTGACAGAAGGCATTGTTGGTTTTATTGCTGTTTTCCAGTGACTCAGTTCAGCCATTATTCATCAGACTAAAAAATGTACAGAATAGAGTCTAGAGTATGGAGAAGCAGCAGCAGAAAGCTCAGTTAGAATCATTGTAATATTAACAGTCTCTTGGTAAATGGTTATATGGCTAAGTGTCTGTTGTTTTGCGCGTCTGTTCAAAGTCACATCTTGAGAAGATTTTCAGTGTTAGACCAAGGTCCAAGTTAAGTAGAGAGTTTGATGGTCTAAGGGTTGTTTAAAGTCTTTACATTAACACAGTGGTTCCCAACCACACTCCTGCAGGCCCCTCAACACAGCGGGTGCTTCTCAAACGAAAGGTTGCATCCTACCGAGGCTGCGTCCTTTCTACTTCACTCCTTCTAGTAGGCTAGAGTCCTCCTCAGCATATAAACGCTAGAATGAGACAGTCTAGTAAGTGCACGTGGCTACGTCACTAGATTTGCAGCCTTTGTAGGATGCATCCTTCCATTTAAGAAGCACCGTGCATATGTCTCCTTAATCAAACACCTGATTCATCTCGTCAACTCATTAGTAGAAACCTGTAATGGGTGATGTAAAATGTGCAGTGTTGGGGGGGCTCCAGGAACCACCACATTAACCAATAATACATAACCTTGTTTTATCATTTTTTACTTTAAAGTAGGATAGCCAGCTAAAGATAGGCCTCAATATACACACTTAACAGAGCGAGAGTGTTCCACTTCTTTAAAAGTATGCAATGAAAGTTCATATCAAGACAAAAACAAGTTACTTAAAAGAGCTTTTATGCCCTGGCACAAGGAAAAATCACAAGACAGAGGCAAATGATCTCACATCAGAGCCACAGTAGCTCCATTGTATTGAGCTGAATTTAAAGCAACTACTGAGACCAGTGTGAAAACTGATTATGAATAAGATAAACAGATATCACCTGTTTGCAGCATACCCGCTATCTCAGAATGTGTGGACAAAATTATAAGTTGTTTTCTGTATCTTCATCATTTCTGTATTCCACTACAGCGTGAGAAGTCTGGTGTTCTAGAAAGAAAGACAAGCATCAGTACAATACACTTTATTCCAGTAGGTGGCGGCAAAGACTTTAAGTTGTCATAAAACAGAGGAAGCACTCTAACCCCCAGTTTCACAGACAAAGCTTAATCTAGTCCCAGACTAAGTTGCACGTTTGAGCTGTCTCAGAT
>JAUMHR010000063.1:17336624-17348033 GCA_032361145.1 Enteromius fasciolatus
TCGATATTTTTAAATTTATTTAAACCTATTTAAAACTTGACTCTTCTGTAGTTGCATCGTGTACTAAGACTGGCGGATAATGCAAAGTTGTGATTTTCTAGGCTGATATGACTAGGAACTATATTCTCATTCCGGCGTAATAATCAAGGAATTTTGCTGTCGTACCATGAGTGAAGCAGGCGCAATGATATTACGAGAGTATAGTTCCTAGTCATATCAGCCTGGAAAATCACAACTTTGCATTTTCCGCAAGTCTTAGTACACGATGCAACTACAGAAGAGTCAAGTTTTAAATAGGTTTAAATAAATTAAAAAATATCGAAACTGTTTAGTCATTGTATAGTGCGACGCTATTTATGCTAAGCTATGCTAATTTTGGGACCACCAGACCCCGCGATCGGCTGAATGGATTCAAAAACGGTAAAACACATATGTATTACTCTAGGGATGTTGGAAAATGAGCCTAACGTTATTTCCAAAAAAAGTGGAGTGTTCCTTTAAGTTGAGCCACTGTTTTACCTGTGTTTTACTACATTTCTGAATCAGGGATAATTTCAGTTGTGTTGCTGTTTATGGAGGGTATCATCAAAACTTTTACTAATTTAATTGCAGTAACGTTATATATCTGAAGATGAATAAAGGTCTTATGAGTTTGGAATGACATTTTGTAGTGCAGTAAGATGCTTTGGAAAGTATAAAAATCAGCTATTGTATTCGGAGCCTGATTTGAGAAAGGGGATTTTAAAATAGGGATTTAAAAAAAAAAACACTGGGCGGATTTTTATCATTGTGTACACATTCCAACACACATTTATGTTCAAACAAGTTGTAAAGCGAATTTTGCATCTAATGACCCCTTTAAGTTATTAGATCTAAGTTTTGGAATGTAGTTAAACAAAGCTTGAGGTCATTGTAAATGGTTTACAAATTAAGACTCATTTGTCTAAAATGAGTCTCAAAAAATGATTCACATGGAGCAAGTTGTTTTTTTTGTTGATTTTCACTTCTAGAGAATAGCATGCATGTTTTTTTTTCTGGAATGTAGTAAAACAAGCTTTGAAATAAAGTATAATTTGAGATAAAAAACTAAAAAGTAAAATACATCCTTACTGTTCACCAACTATTGATTGTTTGATATGAGAGCCTCATGCAGGTGTGATTTGAAGCTTGCTCTCCCTGAGGCTGACTTTCCAACTGTAGCTGACACCTTGTCTTTTCATTTGAACTGACAGCTGCCTAACATTAACCAGAGCCTTCTGTGCCATTTAAATGATCTGCAACAGACACTTGCAGCAAGTAACAGGTTTCCAAGTTGTGATTTATTCTAATTGGTCTTGTGCTTTGCCATTACAGATGTGTTTGTGTGTTGGTTGACCTCTGATTGTGACTGCGAGACCACTTGACTGTGAACTTTGACGTGGTGGTCATCTTCTTGTGGCCTTTTCCACCTTTGTGTCTCTGTAAAAGCACACAGTCTTTCCTAATCTAAACTATTTAGTCTGGCTGTAAATTCCTCTCAGCATCAGTGCTATAATGCAAATAATGACTTTTTATGGAGGCTAGAGCTATTTTATGCCAGGTTATTCTGTGACTTAATTCCAGCGATCGTCGTTGATTTGATTGCACGGATACGATTTAAACTAAACTGAGCTGGACAATGACCTCTCTGAATGCAATAATGAAAAATTGAGTGTTTAATGACTTGTTAACCCGAAAAAATAAAAACTCTGTCGGCCCTTTAAATTTGGACCATTAGTGTATATCTGATTTCCGTTATTTATTATTGTTATTTTCTGTTTTTGGGGGTTGGCGGGTTAATGCTGGATGATGTTACTAGGACGCTCAGGTAGGTATAGGATACGTATACTTCTACTTTTTTGGCATTAGTCGACCACAAGAGCCTCTGATCTTGTTTTTAGTTATAGCACCACTTAGCAGTCATGGTGAAAGCGTATGATTAATCAGAGAGACGCACTCTTAGTTTTGACAGCAGTAACTGGCAGGCCTGCAGGCTTTGAGGAAGCTCTTGTGTTTATCCAGTTTTCCATCACAGATCTGCTTTCAGACCCACACACAACTCCATTTGTTTTCATTCCCTACAGCTGACACCTCACCTCTCCAGTCCATCTCTCTTTTCTGATTTCTCTTCTTGCTTTTTTTGCAGCAGTCATGAAAGTCCTCATTCCTTGTGAACTTGACTGACTTGTGTCACAGAGGTGGAGACTTGATACAAAGCTGAAAACCCTGAGGTGCTTGCGGTCCCTTTGAATGATTGGGTTTGTTCCCTTTGTGTGTGAAAAATCTGCCTCTGTTCTGTGTCCCGATGATGTACTATTGACAAAACCAGAATATAATCAGAATATCACCCAATTTGAATGTCTTTATTCATTAATATTAATATTCATTAATAAAGTCTACTCGTCAACATGATTCAAACAGAAGCCACCTTTACTGATATTTCACTGTAATCTACATATTTTGTCTGTGTTTGTCACATGACTTTTTCCGCTCATCCACTATATTTGTATCTACAGTGCAATATAAAATAGCAGTGACTACAAAAACTCAAGAACAAAGATACCTAGACAAAACACTGATCGTTGGATATGATCGATACAGGGTCCCAGTAAAACACATTTACAGCTCTCCAGTTAGCAAAGAGTCAAAGTTACCAAATCAAACTTTTATTTTTTATTATTCATACATTATTTTCTTCACTTGGCAAACAATACATTACACTTACAGATAATTAAGTGTTTTGTAAAACATCCTTCCCTTAACCCACCTAAATTATATTATATTATAAATTATATCATCATAAATCCAATAAACACAAATAAATAAGCTTAAAGTAAAAAAAAACAGTAATAATAATAATCTCTTTCCGCCAGTACTTCAGCATTCACCAGTGTTAAATGGATTGTGGAGTAAATATTTGGTAGCATCTGTGCCGAATGTTTTCTGATATCTGATGTGAAACAAATTTCATTATATTTTACACAGTTTTTTCTTGGCATCTCAGTTCTTGTGTGTATTCATCA
This sequence comes from Enteromius fasciolatus, assembly GCA_032361145.1. Taxonomy (NCBI): domain Eukaryota; kingdom Metazoa; phylum Chordata; class Actinopteri; order Cypriniformes; family Cyprinidae; genus Enteromius; species Enteromius fasciolatus. The sequence goes on from JAUMHR010000063.1 coordinate 17,339,666, forward strand.
CCATTTATGATTACACCCCACTGGTCATCATAAAAATGGTGGATGAGCCGAAAAAGTCATGTGAATTATTATTATTATTATTCATAATTTTTTATTAATATTTAATAATAATTTAATGATTTGTTCAAAAGATACTGACACTGGACAAAGTGCTGCAATTAAATTAAATTAAAAGTTTGCTTTTTTAATTTTACATAAAAACCAAAACTGATTGATAGAACCCAGAAATTGCTCCACTATTTATTATTATTAAATTATTAAACTTATTTATTACTCATATACAATATTTTAATTCCACATTCACCAGCTTGAAATAATGTAGTTGTTTCAGGTAAAGTTTTAGTAATGAAAAATAACTATTGGTACTTTGAAAGCATGTAACCATATTTAGGCTAATAGCTGGAAAATTGTCCATATTCGTTGACCACTGGCTGAAGTGGGCTAATATGATTTTTTCGAGTAGTTGCTGGATAATGTTTAGCTCTCGTGTTGAATGTGATAGGTGAGAGGCAGTCTTTCCTTTGGCAAGGATTTTGATCATATCTTCCTTCTCTCACAGAAAGCGTCTTTTGGATAGACAGTATGGCGCCCGGTTGCTTCTGTGTACATTACGGACAGACGTGAAGCTCTCAGCTGAGAGGGGAGACCTCCGCTGGATCTGGATTCTCAGAGCTGCTCTGCTGAAGAATCCCATTGTCTGGCTTCCCGTGAGTAGAGAGCGGTTCCCAGGACTTGGCTTGTCTAAATAAGCCATGACAGAGTGGACTCCCTCCTGCAATAGCTTCTCTGACTCACTTATCTCTGGCAGACGCACTCTCAACACAAACCAGTGCCGTCTCTCTGTCACACAGCCTAATCTGTAATGTCATGGTTCACTGATACACTCCCACTCTCTCCGAAAACTGGCACGACCTCCTTCAGCACTCTGATGATCCAGTACGATTTATACACTACCCATCAAAAGCCTGGGGTCGGAAAGACTTTTCTTTATCGTTTTTGAAATAAGTCTCTTTTACTGACCAAGCCTGCATTTATTTGATCAGTACAGTAAAAGTGCAATATTGTGAAATATTATAACAGTCTTATTTTAATATATTTCAAAATACCATTATTCCAGTGATGCAAAGCTGAATTTTCAGCATCTTTACTCTAATCTTCAGTGTCACGTGATCGTTCAGAATCAGTATGATGATTAAACCAAGCAACAACTTGTTGTCTAAATAGTTGTGATGCTTAAAGGCACAATATGTACGATTTTTGTTATAAAATATCTAAAAAGCACTTGCACAGTGATATATATTTCAAGCAGTTGTTATCTCAAAAACTCTGGAGGCTTTGTAAATTCAAAGAAATTCCACATTTAAAGTGCACCTATTATGCCTTTTTAAAGGTGGCTAATATTGCTTTATGAGTCTCTTAAAACAGGTTTACATGTATGCAAGGTCAAAAAACATTTTAGTTTTCTCCAAAAATAGACTTAATTTTACCACATTTCTAAATGATTCGTAAACGACTCGTGTGAAGCAGTTCGAAGACTAAGTCTGTCTAAACCCCTCCTTCCTGTGAGCCCTCACTGCTGTGATTGGTCAGATGGCACAGTCCTATATGATTGGTCTACCGCTACAGCGTGTGTCAGAAAATGAAACAAACAAAACTGAATGACAGCGCAGGATACAGCGTCTTCTTGACATGATGTAATCCACGTGGAAATTGTACTCTTTGTGGGCGGGGCAAGTTGTTTGCGACGTAGAACGTGGGCGGACATTATGAAAATATGTTACTTAGTGACATGAATCCGTAACAGAAAAAGATTCAAATTGCTGACGACTCGTTTAGGCGAATGTGTGCCGACTCTTTTTTGATAGACAAAAACTTCATTTATCGTGCATTGTCGGCAGCACAACTTTGCAGATACGAAAAGAGATTTATGTTCACATAAAGCTACATGATACACTGCATGAAAGATCATATTTGAAAAGGCATAATAGGGGCACTTTAAATAATGAACAGTCCCTGTTCATTGTCACCTATTTTCGGTTTTCGCCTGTGACACAGCACGGCAACGCGCTTGGACAAATGAGGAAGTGGTTGGTATTTATTGTGCATTTCGATATCATGGATCATGATTATACGGTCCACAATCCCAAAAAACGTAGATGTACACAAACTGAGGTAAGAAGATATTAAACAAGAACAAAAACAAATTTCTATGTGGTGTTTCCGAAATGAAGAGAGCTTCGCGAAAACGTCGGATTGGACAGAGACTCTGCTCTCACGTGTGTTTTAGTCGACCAGTAAGCAAATATAGATTATTCATTGTGCAAATAATAGTCATTAGGGCTGGGCGATATATATCCAACGATATATTATGTGCATCCCATCAGTAAAGCCGGTTCTTTGATTAGCGGTAAATCTCCATTAGCTGTTTTCAAATGCAGCGCCAGTAAAAGCACAGAGCCGTAGATCACTGACAACCAACGCAAATAAATCAGTGATCTACGGCTCTGTTTATCAGCTGGCGCTGCATTTGAAAACAGCTAATGGAGATTTACCGCTAATCAATGAACCAGCTTTACTGACAAGATGCACATAATATATCGTTAGATATGTATGGCCCAGTCCTGAGTCATGTACAGGTGGTTATAAACAGATATAAATGAGCTTTTCATCCATGAACATGATTTGTGAAAACGACATCTCCCAATGTTCAACGTCATTGCATCATCGACATTCGCCTCTGTTATTGTTTTGAAAAAGCGACCTCTAGTGGCGAAAACTTACATATTAACATTTCGAGGGAATCTTTGATAAATAGCAAGTTCAAAAGAGCAGCATTTATTTGAGATAATAAATGTCTTCACAGTCTCATCTGATTCATTTTAAAGCATCTTTGTTGAAAACAAATATTATTTTTTAAACCTTACTTGGCCCCAAACCTTTAAAGTGTATACAGTGTATACTAGCATAATTTGTACACCTGATCAACCGTTTCTGTGGGGGGAGGCTTTTAGCAGCTAAAAGCTATTAATATTATTACATAGAAAACAAAATATCAATATTTAAGATACTAATTACTATATATATTTTATCACTGAGACATATAGTTTTATTAATATTTAGAATTAGTTTTATATTATTAGTTTGACTAATTTTGCTGTTTGTTTTCACCACTTTTAATTGTTTCTTTATTATGTACTTTTATTTTTTATTTTAAGTTTAGTTGTAGTTGTAGTTCTTTAAGTAAAACTAAATAAAAATGAGCAATTTTGCCTGGCTAAAATAAAGTTTAATAGTAATTATTTTATTTCAAGTAACTGCTTCAGTTTAAGTGTTAGTAAACTAAAAACAACCCTATTTTATATAGTAAACTTCATCTTCAATATTTTAAAAATTGAAATTAAGAATAAATAAAAAATATTTCTTTGAAAGTTGGACTTATATTTTATCATGTTATGCAATGACATTCATAATTTTCTTAAGTGTGGCTTAATTGTTCAAATACTTTTTGTCCCGCCATACTTGCTCAATTGCAACCATTTAGCAGTAAGTCTATAACCTTATACTAGCCACACGTCCACACAAGCACACACTCTCTCAACCTCTTCCCTTCTGTTGTGTGTCTAAGCCGATGTTTTGGAAACATAATCTATAGGTCAGAGCCCCTCAGCGTGTGCACCTGTGGAAGAGGCCATTGACAGCCCAGGTAGAGTAAAACATGCTCCACACCTAAAAAAAAGAGAGAGAGAAAGCAGCAATATCCTAGAATCCTCTGCTGATACTGTTGCCTTGCTTTATAGAATCTCTGTTGACAGACAGCTTGTCTGGTCTCATGTCTATTGGCCTGTAGGCATGAGACTTTATCCAAACTGCAGTTCTGCAGTGTGTTTACACACCAGTAGTCAAACACTTTTCCTATTATACTGTTGACAATCAGGAGACAGTGAATCATTTCGGTGAATATTAAGTCTAAACTTGACAAATTTCTTTCTAAGTCTTGCTGTAACACTCGCACGATACTTACCGGGTGAGATGGGCACATGACAAGTCTACGTTCTGACAGATTACCTGAAGCTTTGTGGCTCTGTGAGTCAGGCAGAAACCCTGAAAGCGGTTTGAAAACACAACCTGCCCTGCCTTTTTCCATCCCTTCTCTCTTTCTGCAACACTAATGTTCAAAAAAGTTGACTCCGCTCACAAACGTGGCATGTTTTTGATCAAAAATACATTATGTAATTCATTCCTTTGTTGTCAAAGCTGAATTTCTAGCACCTGTACATGATCCTTCAAATTAAAAAATCATTAAAGGGTTAGTTAACCCCAAAATGAAAACTGTCCTTAATTACTCACCTTCATGTCTTTCCAAACCTGTAAGACTTTCGTTCATCTTCAGAACACAAATTAAGATAATTTTGATAAAATCAGAGAGCCGTCTGACCCTCCATAGATGGCAGCACAACTGAAATGATCCCAGATCCCTTACTCTTACTAAGATCACTTACTCAACCTTTCTTCTCCCCTGAGTTATGTCTTCCTCCATTTTAGAGAGTATCACAACGCATGCGTACCCTTTCCTCTAGGTATAAACAACCGCAGATTACGTATGTGCTTTCCCACGGATGTAAACATGGCTGATTATGTTAAATTCGTTAAACCATGCGTATGCGTTGCGTTGTGATACTGAGGAGTTTCTGAGGGATGGAGAGGGGAAACACGCCATGAAGTTCGCTTCTAATCATTTTGGGACGCAATGGTTTAACATGGCTTTCAAAAGTTTCAAAAAACTCTGGTACGTTTTCAATCGTATTAAAAAACATTTAATGACATGACACTTACTTGTAAGTGTCATGTCTCACCTGTAAGTGTCTTTGGATAAAAGCGTCTGCTAAATGAATAAATGTAAAATGTAAATGTACTTGCCTAAAAAGACAGATTTATCATATGCATTGTTAAGTAAGACTATAATTAACCTTACCCTGGCGAGAGAAAAAAGTTCTGCTTTTTTCACAAATCGCTTTTTGTATACACATATGTGTGTGTGTGTTGCTGTGTAGATGTATTCATCCACTAAAAAAGGGTTCAGTTAGTTGAAAGTTCATTGCAGAAGATGGACAACAAGAAAATACCTGTTTTATGTTTCCCTTTTGTTTAATGTATTTTTTGCATTTGAATTGGCTAAAACATTTTTAGGGCCACTGTAACAATACAGGCCTGCGCAAAACTACCTGACTGTTTTTTTTTGTTCAGTCTGATGGAATTAGAAATCATTAATCCTCTCATCACTGTAAAGATCATGCGCATCAGTAAAGCCTGAATGGTATGTGGCTCATGGTGTTTCTGCGAGTGAAACTGAACTGCATGTTCTTTATCTGAGTGCCTAAATATTCACCCAGTGTGTGTGTGTGTGTGTGTTTGGATTTTGTTTTGTTGGTGTGCATGAAGGCCTGTGTTGTTTTGTGCCACTGGTTTAGGCTTGTGAAACAGGATATTTCACACCTTTCATGTAATAAAAGAAACTCATGCAAGGCTTGCTGTGAACAGAGAGCTTCCCCTAATAAATCCAGCTGTTTATAGTTCTGAGACACTCTTAATGGCCTCTAGTCTTGAGAGCACAGTGCACCGTCTTGCACTCACAAAAGTGATATATTAATACCACACAGAGTGTTGGCATTTACGCATGAAGACAGTTGTGAAAATGAAAGAAGGGATTGGAGAGGATAGGCTGCTCTTATTTCTTCGAGATCACTTACACTTAATCCAACAGAAGAAAACAACTGAAAAGGCATGACATGTTTGATGTTCTGATATTATTTTAAACATGCTGCTTGCATGGCGATTTTTTACTTAATTGAAACTTCAAATAAATCCGTAAATAAAGAATGGAGTTCACAGTATAGTTCACCCTAAAATCTTTTTATCGTTTACTCGCCCTCATGTCTTTCAAAACCTGCATGACTTTTTGCTTGAGTGGAAGGCTAAAGGTGTTATTTATAGCTGACAGTCAATTGCTGCTCTTTTCTGAACAATGAAAGTGAATGGAGACCAAATCTGTCAGGCTAGGTTTCAAATAAGATGTCAAATTAGTGCTTAGTGAAATAAGTTCATTTTGTTTGAAATTTGCAAAATTTAAATAATGATCCAGTGCATCATATCATCCAAACCTTGTTTCTGCCTTACCCTGAAGATAGTGACATTATATTTAAGAGCTGTCTGGACTTATTTCTTGAAAGTATACGTCCATTATTTGTGAATTTCTTATTTATGTTTAACCTCTTAAACATGATGCTGGCTTTTACTGTGCCGATAGGGGGCGCTGCAAAGTTTTTATCATTTTTTCATAACCACTCGCTTGACCAGCACAACATAGGGGTCATTTTAAAGCATTGATTAAGGAAAAGGGACAACTGTTAGCTAGTGCTCTTAAAATTACTGAAATATTAAGGGTGCTCCATTTTCATAACATAAAGAAAAAATAGTCTACCTGAAAATGTGATCTGTAAAAGCATCGGCCTTAACAGATAATCTAGTGTCATACATTGTTGAAAAGGTCTCATCTAGCAGAATACAAAATGCATATCTGTTTCAGTTAAAGACTAAAATACATCAAGTTTTGTATGTAAAATTGCCGCAGATATGTATACTTTCGGCTCAAAACTTCGCAAAACATTTGTGAACCACAATAGCTTGCATAACTTTATTTAGAGCAGGTGATCTTGAAACAAACAAGCCCACACACAACATAAAGCAATACGTAGATCCTAAGAAAATCCACACTGAGTGACATGAAATGCTGCTTGGCTAAAGCTATTTTGACAAAGATTTTTCCAACGCCATTTGAAAATTCAGCAAATGTTAACTTAATCTCAGGTATGGTGTGTACAAACCAATAAGTGTTACTTCATTATACGCCATAGAATAGGAATGCACACTGAAAAAGCACTGGAAGATCATCAATCATCGATTACTATCTTATAAGTTATTGTTATTTCTGTGTAATAATATATATTTGTACGTTTTATTGTGGCATTTACACATGTAAGTAGTTCCTATGTTCAGTAAAAAAAAGTTTTTTTGGCTACCTTGGTTCCAAATGCCATAATTTTTGATTGCTGGGACAAAAAAATTGGCCCAAATGTGATTGATATTATTGTGAACACGCTTAAACTTGATTTTACCACCAGTCATTGTCATCTTGTCAAGCCTGAATAATAACAAAATAAATGTAGCACTTTTTTTGGTTTTCTCAGCAGGTTCGTAACATATGAGACATATAAAATATATTTTCATCAAATTTGAAGAGGTTTTCTGTTAAATGAGACTATGAAATTAATGCTATTTTTAAAATGTATTTATTTATTTTTGTAAGTTATAAGCTTTTTCTTTTAATTGCGTGACTTGGACATGTAATCAGTAAAAATGCTTCACGTTGCAAAGAGTTAATAGAGGCAAGAAGGACAGACTACTGAGGCTAAAAGCAGTTTAAGTAGGCCCAGCTTGAAGCCAAAACAAATGAGCCTCAAACCGAAAAGCGTTAGCAATCAAAAGAGCAAAAGCGACAGTTCCCGTAATAAAACACGAATCAACATAGTTTGCATAGCATCAAATGAGCTGTGCACTGACTATGTTTTCACAAAACAATGTTTTTCTTGGTTTCAATGCCGATCTCTAATCCACTGCTTTGGTCTATTTGCCTATAAATAGCCTATAGGCAAGTTAATAGTTTCCACCAATTTACCTTATCTGACATGAATAGCAATCGTTACGTCTAACATCAACACTGCCAAAGTTTTCTAACGTTGCATTTAAAGCAGTTGTTTTCACAACAGCGGCATTTAAGCCACCTGCCCTTAAGGCCTATTTTTGGATATCTGTTAGGCTAAGCTCTTTCGTTAATGATATTCACATTGATACAGTGGTGCACCTCAAGCCATCAGAGTCATGTAATTCAAACTCAGGTGATTACCAAAACTATATCAACCCATCATATTTACGTAATTCACATTCACGTCATCACCAAAACAATGCGTCTTATTCACCAATAATTTTGTACGTTTTTCGTATTTATACGCACATTTGAACTTCTCACTACAACCTTTGTCATAATTCACAACAACGCACATGAGCTTGTTCTTAAACTCGTTCTTCTGTTAGTGAATCTGAAGTCTTCTAAATGAGCGCCCATGCACACAAGGTTAGTAATTTGCATAATACACACCCAAACCAGCTCCATATAAGGACTTTCCGCAAAGTGGCACTCGTCCAGAAAAAGACAACTATGGCACAGAAACAAAAGATCTCCTTATACCTCTAATTATACTGTATTATAAAATTTTTATGTCTAGTTATGTTTTACCCACCCTGTAAATAACAC
>JAUMHR010000063.1:17350342-17366719 GCA_032361145.1 Enteromius fasciolatus
ACTCAAATGAAGGTGTAGAACCATCTCAAGGATGATCAGAAGAAATGGACAGCACTTGAGTTAAATATATGAGTGTCACAGCAAAGGGTGAGAATACTTGGGACCATGTAATATTTCAGTTTTTCTTTTTTAATGAATCTGCAAAAATGTCAACATTTCTGTGTTTTTCTGTCAATATGGGGTGCTGTCTGTACATTAATGAGGAAAAAATGAACTTAAATGACTATAGCAAATGGCTGCAATATCACAAAGAGTGAAAATGTTGTACTGTAGTTGTTTTAGTTTATAGTAAAACAGTACCAAAGTCCATGCATCCTTTTAGTCATAAAACAGATCATTTAAAAAATACAAACAAAAAATCAAGTACTTTCTCAGGAATACTTAATCACTATAGCATCAGTTCAAGGTTGGGTACTCTTCGATCTAAGCTAGCAGTCATGCAGGCCTTGAATGTTTCAATTTTACCTGTCTGACAATAAAAGACCTGATTTGGGCAAAGTAAGAACAACAGGACACCATTCCAGACAGTGGAGGAATGGATGTATGCCAAATCAGAGCTGGTGAGCAGCCCTAAGAGGTTCTAAGTGGAGGTCCTATCTCTGCTCTGATAAGTGAAGTTGCCTTGTGTCAGTGTTTTTCAATGCACTCCTTGTTTTTGCCTTATCTGCGATAATTAAAACATTGAAATTCCTTTCACGGAGCCCAGGGAGTAAGACCTGTTGGGAAGCATCTTGTGGAAATGTAACAGGTTGGAGCATATCAGAGCCCTTAGCAACCCATCTATGGCCAGAGGAGTGTAAAAATATTCACACACTGGTGCCAGAAAACATCACGTTCCCACACTCACTCACAAGGCCATCTTTCAGCCCAAAAAGGGAAACCACTTTTGTCCATCTTTTTATGGTAAACAACAACTTCATGTGCATATTTTGAAGTCAGTATGTAATGCTGTTCATTTGCTTTGAGTTCAGAGTTTGTAAACCACTGCAGAATAACATGTAGAGGAGAGCAGGGCTAGTTTTAAAACACATGGTTTAAACAGTTGTACATAAGCTATCATGAAGAAATTTCTGGAATTACCATATTTATATTATATAGTGAAAAAAACTATAAAATTCAAAAACATATCACTGAACATGTAAATACCGATAGATATTGTTTACACCCTTTAGATGCTATTTATTCTAAGTGAAAATAACATTTTCTTATAGCAATAGAATCTATTTGTGCGAATAACGGAAAGGAAAGGACATGTGGCCAGGTATGGTTTCCCATACTAGGAATTTGTGCTCTGCATTTAACCCATCCAAGTGTACACACAGAGCAGTGAGAAGTGAACAACCACACGGAGCAGTTGGGGTAACAGTGCCTTGCTCAAGGGTCTCACCTCAGTCATGGTATTGAAGGTGGAGAGAGTGCTGGTTATTCACTCCCCCCACCTACAATCCCTGCCAGACCTGGAACTCGAACCCACAACCTTTGGGGTTACAAGTCCAACTCCCTATCATTAGGCCATGACTGACTCTTAACAGTAGATTCTATCTACACTAAGTAAAGCCAGCAGATTTTCTTAGTGATATTCTATTTAATTTCTCGAAATAGCAGGTCAGTACCTCAGTATTGTAGTACATTGTAAAACATTATGCAGTAATAACTTATTGAGTGTACATTTTTATTTAAATTCAAATGATTAAATATGCCACGGTTGCCACCTTATTGGGACAATAAAGCCCTCCCTGCACCTACCCTAACGCTATCCGATACTTAACTTTTTGATTATTTTCTTCATTTTAATTGAAAGTGGCTGCTTTTCCGAAAAAAATTTCAGCAACAGGCGGATTCGAACTCAGGTTGATCCCCTCAAAATGAGTGATATACAGGTTTTTCCATCTGTGCCACTGATAGCAGACAACTGTTCCATGTTCTCAGTCACATGTTGATAGATGGAGTTAGAGTAAATAGCTACTACCAACAAGGTGGGCTATTTGCACGAAAAGGAAATGCGATTTACCATCATTGGAGCTCTTTCTTGATCGTTTTCTGTCAGTTGACTAGCCCAACCACATGTTTGTGAGCAGAGTTAGTGTAAATAGCCACTGCCAACAAGGGGGCCTTTTTGCACTTAGTGTATATAGGTAGTCCATAATTTTAATCATGGCAAAATGTGTTTATTTAAAGTGAGATCCATCTGTTTTTAACAGTTTTGATAGCATTAAACCATGTGAAAAACTTTCACACAAGATACATTTTTGTGTGTTATGGTTAGGTTTGTTTACGGTTTGTATATCTAAAATTGTTAATTTCTGTATATCTAAATATCCCATTCGAATGCGAAAAAGTATATAATTACGTGAGAAAATATTCTCTTGCTCAGACAAAAATGTCCTTTTTTATATTAAAAAACATAATTTAGCTAATTGTATCCTACCATAATCATATAACCAACCATACCCATGATTCAACCATGATTCATTTTTCAACCTTAAAGAGGTCATACGATGCAATTTAATTTATTTTTCTTTGAAGTATTACAAACTGTTAGTGTATAGATAAGATCCATGAAGTTGCAAAGATTAAAGTTTCAAAACCAATAGAGATATTCTAAGTTATGACTTGTAAACACCCTCCTCAAATGGCTCATATAAACACGCCCCCACTTTTCTACATCACAGAGTAGGTTTATTTTCAAACACTGCCCAATTTTTTATCCAAAGGAAGAAGGTGGAGCTTTGTGAAAGTGAAACTACTTACATTAAATTTACATAACTTACATCATGTAAACTACTTCTTTGTGTTTCCAAAAGAGGACACAACTAGAAAGCACTGGTATTCACAACACTGTTCCAGAACAGTTCAACACATATGTTATGGAGGATGGACTCCTAAAACGTAGAGAGTAGCCTATGCTGGCTGTGCACAGAGACTATAAAGTGGAGCAATTCTGCCTGACTCATAACCTTTAAGTAAGTTACAATGCAAGTTCTGAGGGGTCATTATAATCAGTAGTTATGTCTTCACCGAATGAAACAAATGCCTCGTTTGTAATGTCTTTTATTATTTTGGTGTTTTAGTGCCAGGATGCAGCATCATGTTATGTTAAGGGGTGTAACATTTCCGCCACATGCTTGCGGTATTCGGCCAATCACGGTGCACTGAATAGCTGACCAATTAGAGCACACTTTACTTTTTTAAAATGACGAGCTTTGTACAAATCGACCCTTTTCAGGAGGCGGGGCTTAGAGGAGAAACAAAAATAAACAGTATGTGGAAAATAATTAGCTTGGCAACATCAAATGACACCATTAAAAGAGGATTTTTTTATTCAATGTACATGACCTAAAACAACTTTCATTTACAGATGACATCATGAAATCCTTCTCATCCAATAGCAGCCACCTGCCCCGGCATTTCCCCTGGTATGTAATCACTCGAATTAATCTAATTAACAGACCAAGTCCTGTTTTACATGGTTTCTCTCATAATATTTACAGCAGCCTATCAAAAAGTGAAATGTATTTAATCCATCAACTGTCAGAAAAGCCAAAATCGCTACATCACTACACTTAAAACATTCTAATCCATAAAAGAAAAACATTCATGCTCTGAATATTTTTTGCATTATTTTGTTTCTAACCACACACTCATAAAACTCTATGCATTTAAATCCAAAGCCGTGCTTGTGGTTAGAAAGCTCAGTGTGTGTTTTCAGAGAGTTGATGGCTGCTAAATGCATCACACTGGAGGAGAGTTCATCTCTTATGGTTTTACTGTAAATGTTTACATTCCAGCATGCCGTGATGTTATCAGCTAATCGTTTTTGGAAGAGACTGTGGAGTCCTGTGGGTTGGATTATTGGTGGTGGTGTTGGGGGGTGATTCGCCTGAGGAGACAAGGTCAATGTGAAGCTGTGCTCTCTCCAAACAAAGGTATTAACTTTGGGCCGTTTCTTTCCTCTTTCATGCCCTTTCTATAGCCTGGATGAATGCATTAACGTCTCTTTCCACTGTGCACGTGTGAAAATTTAGCTTCATGTTACTTTCTCACACCTGGAAGCTTGATCTTCAAGTATATAATGAGTCATTAATGCATGTCATGGGTTCAATTACTTTTAATATTGAAGATGATATGTGTCATTTTCTTTCACCTGCCCCAGCTGGTTGATTTCTCTCAAACATTTTATCTGTTGATCTGTAATGCTGTCAAAACATTGCAAAATTGATTTAACCAGTGCCGTGAGGCTATGGTGGGACTATGTGTTAAATCTTTAGTTAAAGAAATAGGGAGTGTAGGGAAAAATGACTTTCGCAGTTTATTTTCCGTGACACTAATTGTGCAAAAATTAAACCATGCCTTTTAAAATACGCATAAACTTAGTCGTCATTGATTTTGAAATAAATTACCTGCTTTTTATAGAAGCCCATTTCTGCAATGGAATTAAAAACCTTTTTTTCTTATAATCTGAGTTTGCATTTTTCACAATTCTGAGAAGAAATATATTAATAATTGTAAGATATAAACTCGTAATTCTAATGGTCAGAATTGTAAGAGAATTCAGGTTCTTTTCACAATTTTGAGTTACATCTCACAATTGTTTTATTTTGTTTTCACAGAAGAAGATTATTACTTTTTATCTTAATGCTGACTTTATTTTTTAAATAGCAAGTGTATATCTCACAATTCTGGCTTTTCTTCTCAAAGGTTTATCATACAATTTGCTATTCTTTTTCTTAGAATTGTAAGAATTGTGAGATAAAACATTACAATTATTTTGATTTTTTGATTTTTTATGGATTTTTTAAGTTTCCATAGTTTTATGCTCTTAGCAACAGTGCTGGGAAGTTACTTTTTAAAGTAATGCATTTCAATATTGCACTTTTTAAATCTGGGCAAGGGTTTTTAATATAAAAGCTCTTTCACAACAAAAGTGAAATGAATAAACCTCAGACTGAAGGAAAAATAAATTCACATCTGTGAAGCAGAATGCAGAAGAAGATTGCCCATTAGTATGGTTGAATTGAATTATAGGTCAGTAGCAAAAACAGTGATTAATAAAATGGGATTAAATGCATAAATGATATTTGTCTTATTTAATATATTTTATTACTGCAGGTTTGTATTATATTCTGAGTTGCGTTTCACTATTTTTAAGCATTTTGAGGAATACTGGATTTTTTGTTGTTGTTTTTGGGGGGAGTTTAATTAATGCATGTTCACATTTATTCTAGAACTAGAGTAGAGTACATTTTTTGCAATGTAAAAAAAAATCTCTTTTTTTTATTGCTCATCAAGGACATTGTGGAAGTGTTTAGCGCTCTTTGTGTGAAATCCCTCAATCAGTGTCCTGGTTGTAGACATACTCTTTGTACGTGAACTGGGAGGGTCCGACTCATGGTTGAAGTATTTTGAATCAGTTCTTTGTCTCACCTATTTTAATTTCCTCACAGATGAATGTCAGAGTGAAACATGGCAAAATAACAATTTGAGTCTTTTTTCCCTGTCAATGCGAGGCTTAATTGCTGAGGGTTTTGTTGTAGCAGGTAATAATGAGCGTGCAGTGGGCGAACTCTCCCAGCTGCTTTTGTAGTCTTTGTGAGGGTTTATAAGCCTGCTCACTCTAGTGTGCACCAATCATCTGCTCTACTCAAAAACTCTGTTTACATACTTTTTCACGATACATTTTTTTTGTATAAACACAGACATCCATATGGTGCTCAACTGCGCCCTAATTCCTCTTCGGAAGCTGATCTGTTTGTTTCTTGAGCAGGCCTTGTGCATATAAAGGCTATCATTTAATACATTAGGTTTTTAATGAATTATGTACTAGCATTTTTGCATTTCAATATAGCAAACAGGTGACTGACTCTGTACTGATGGTACACGGGTGGCATAAAAGTATAATCTAGTACACTTGCACTCTGCAAGTGCACTCTGTTGGTGGATTGGAACGGAAATCCGTGTTTTGCCCTCGAATGGCTCTCGCGTAATGAACAATACATGGTATGTTACTATGATTTCATCCATGAATCTGGATTGACTATGTGTAAAACATTGCTGTAGTGGATGCAGGTCTCGGAAAGTGTGACTGCATACGGATGCTGTATTTTGGTGTTACTGAACCTTCTTTCTCTTGCCTTTATGAGGGTGTTGTCTCCTCAAGCGCTCATGATTAATGCGCTTTGGGCTTTAGCCAGACTCTGTTGTGCAACATAGACATGGTCTATTGACAGTATCTGAATCATGCAGATATCACGAAAGGGCTGCTTAAACTCATGTGAACTGCTTTATATTGTGATGGTTGAAATAGAAATATACTTCTCGCCCCTAACGTTTTTTTTTTAACTGCAATAAACAGCTGAATAATTCTTGGGTGTGTATGAAAGGCAGCACAGTCTCAGTCAGGAGGAATTACACACATCTATCTGAATTCATTATAATTAATTGGATAAATGAATTAAATTCTTAATTTAACTTATTTAAAATAAATTTATTTCATGCTAAGTACAGGCTAGTTCAAATAAATTAACATATTAATGTCATCACTATTGCATATTTCTTAATATTATGCTCAAAATGTGTTTTAATATCACGGTTAATAAGAATTGTGTGATCTCTATGTAAATGCAAGACATTTAAAGTGTTCCTGAACTTATTTGGACATACTTTCACACAATTAAAGCATTTTAAGCACAAATTAGTTTTGTTTTAGTTGAGCAGACTTTAAGTATGCAAAGTACGTATACCAAAAGTACAAAATAAAAGCAAATTAATAAACATTAATGTATTTCAATTACATATATATCTCTTTTAGGGTACTGAAAAAGAATAGTGTAAACATAATTTTCACTGCTTGTAAATTATAAAACAAATCACAAAGAAATGTAACACATTGAATTTAATGGGACATATTTAAGTAAAGGGACCTTTTATTATTATTATTATTATTAATTAGAGGTTTTTTTTAAATCCAAATCATGCATTGTATTTTATTTCATTATTTTAGATATTTAATTGATATATAAGCAAATTATATGAAAGATGAGTAGATGTTTCCATTTGTACTGTTTGCTATTGAAAAACGAATGTACTGTACCCTTTTAAACCCTTTCTATTTGGCACGTAAACAACACTTCATTTGTAAACGTGTCTGACCTTTCAGTGGTACTGTCCTTCTCAAACACAGGACTGCAGACTTTTCAAAACAGTCTGACCGACTTTGTTGTTCTTCATGAAAATGTACGGCAGTCTTGCATGCGAGGTCAGAGACAGGGCAGATTATAGATAATTTGACATTTCTAATGCCTCACTTTTCCTATTTGCACTTTCATAATGGTTTGAATAAACGATTTCGATGTTGGTTTATCTAAAATTGTATTGAATTATTACTTTAATGATACCACTGATGTATTCATTTTCTTTTATCTGTATGATAGTCTGTCACCTGCCATTATTTACAAAAAACCTTTGACGAGTTCTTCCTCTTAAATGATTGCCTTTAAGGCATTTATCTCTGTACGTTGTGTTGACAAACTCACTTTAATCTCTTTTGCGGTTAGTTTGTCTCTAGACACACGATAGCTTGATTCTTCTTTTTCCAACCTGTATTTTTCTGTTCAGTACAGTGACTGGATTTAAGCAGTGAATCAAAGCAGCTGACACATTTGAAGGCTTAGTGCACTATAGAGTGTATTTTCCATTGTGATGGAAATAAACAAGAACTTTAATGAGTGACAAATGCTAACAGAAAAGTATTTAAACTATAGCTAAATACACTCCGTATCAAAGCATTTACAGCAGACCTGCATTTGAACACTTAAGCAGCACTTCAACGCATGAATGCCTTCGCATTAGACAACAAACGTAAAGTTTTTTTGCAAACTCGTGTTTTCAAAAATCCTGTTTTTTCATATGCTGTTATGTTTTTGTATCTTTTGTTATTTTTCAAACTAGTCAACATAACCCGACTGCGGTTTCATTGGGATGCACAATAAAACAGTAATTTTTGAAAATTGTTGCTTTTGCAGGTCAAGTTATTAAACTGAAAAATAATAATAATGCAG
The DNA here is from genome assembly GCA_032361145.1 of Enteromius fasciolatus. Classification (NCBI taxonomy): domain Eukaryota; kingdom Metazoa; phylum Chordata; class Actinopteri; order Cypriniformes; family Cyprinidae; genus Enteromius; species Enteromius fasciolatus. Next base: position 17,358,400 of record JAUMHR010000063.1, read on the forward strand.
ATGATTAGACACTTTAAAGTAAGTAAAAATAGCATTAAACAGTTAAGCATCATTTGTTGGCAGATAGCACTTTTTGGTTTCATATTTTATCAATATAAAGCAATATGTTTTAAGTGTGCATATTTGTCCAAATGCATTACTGTACAACAAAAGACAGATATAACTACAAATGATAGAAACCCGTCTGAGTGAATCGTCTTTGCTTTGGCTTAATGATCATGACTGATATTGAACATCAGTATATCGTAATCCTCTTTTGGTTTCATGGTCATGGTTTATTATAGTTTCAGCTTTGATAATCCACGGAGGAATAGCAGTTTTGGTTTTATTTTGACTGTTCGTGTCTCCACAGTCACTTTCCACTTGATGCTACAACTCAGTACAGGCCACCACTTAAAGTGTTCCCTGAGATCCACGGCTGGAAGCAGAACATGTACGGATAGTAAGGGAAGGACTGGTATAACGGAGGAACGGACGGACTGGGCAGCTCCTCGGCGTTGTATTGCCTCTGGTCGTTTCTCACCAGTACTTTCACTGCCACTCTTTTTGCCAGGGTTGTCGTGGGAGTTGTCGCGAGCTCGGCTGCCATTTGTCGCCGTTTAGTTTTGTATCTCCTGTTCTGGAACCAGATCTTCACCTGTGTCTCGGTCAGTTTGAGGGCTCCTGCCAGGTCGGCCCGCTCTGGACCGGACAGGTAGCGCTGCAGGTTAAAGCGCCGCTCCAGCTCGTACACCTGCGCATGAGAAAACGCTGCCCTTGACCTTTTTTTGCTGGATTTGGGGTTGGTATCTTCAAAGTTGCAGCTGTGTGGTTTCTCTTGGTCCTTGTTGTGATCTGCATAGATAGATAAAAACAGCTTTAGACTCTGGAAAATCAGAGACTTTTGTGTACAGAAGCCCATAAAATTGCATCTTAAAATAATACTGTAATACTGTACTTTTTTCACTTTAAAGCATGCAGCGAGATATTTTTCATTTTAATTATCTGAGAGGAAACAAGGGCAGAGCTTTTTTTTTAGCTATTTATATTACTCTAGCTAACTGTATATAAATTTGTTTCATGTGCAAACGTTTTTTTAGCTCCTCTACATTATAATTAAAAACATGAATATTTAAATGTTATTGAATTTTTGTATTGTTGTAATCAAATACTTGATGCCACCCCCATTTCAATTAAAATATGTTAATTAAAAATGGTCACTTTTTTTATTTTTAAATAAATTTGGAAACAAATATAAAACTCATCCAATTTAGACAAACAATTAAAAATCATAAACACTGCATGTGTGTATTTGTTTTTACGCCTTATCTGTTTTTTTACACACATTATTTAAAAGGACATGATACCATTTCTCTCATTTAATTAGCTCTAACGTCAAGTCAAGTCATTTTTATTTATATAGCGCTTTTAACAATACAGATTGTAGCAAAACACTCTAACGTGATTATAAATGTAATTATACTTCTCTGTGTAAAATATTTACAAGGCAAAAAACTGAGGTTAAGAAAGTTTAATTATCTTATAAATGTGTGATAATGTTTATGCTAAATGACGGAACCTGTAGACTATTATGTGAATTAGTCTAACCTTTCTGTTATTTATTTTTGTTATATTGGACACACACAGCCTAAACAAAATAAGATTGATTATAAGCTTGTATATGAGCCATATATACGCGTGTATATAACGCGCATTTTAGTTATGTTAGACATTAGTCTGTTTTATTGATTTATATATTTGTTTTTAATTGCTTGGTAGGAATATATGTGTGCCGTTTTTTAATGAAAATGTTGAAGCTGAATTTGAGTGCTGCATAAATGAGTGCTGGAAAAAACCTTCGATTACCAGAGTGCCAAAAATGTCCCGTTACTGACAACAGCACTCTTACTGATGTTAATTTACACAGTTAAGGGTTTCTTAACTCTATTAATCTGTGGCGAAATTTTATCCAGGTTTGACGCACGTGCAGTGAAAAAAACCTGTGGTGACTAAATGTTTTAGACTAACACCGCCCAGTCTCCAATGTGAAGTTGTCTTAATGTCTCACCGTGCCGTCTTTCTAGTGAATTGTCTTCTCCTCCTGTTGATCCTTCCTCACATGAATGCTGGTCTGAGGATGAGGAGTCCAGCACGAGCACACAGGAAGAGATGCTCTCAGCTCCGGCGTTCTCCAGCGGCAGAGAACAATCCCGCGCCTCCTGCTCTTCTGCGTAATCCTCATCAAGACCGGCATTTCTCTCGCAATCAAGTCCTCGGTTTAATATGTTGTGAATGGAAAAGGAGGTGCGGTTATTCGCCATTTAAAACATAACCTACGTAACCCGCTCGTCGATTTCCGATGGCCTGCAGTTTTGCGCGTTTATCTGGGAAGCTCCAGCGCGTTCATGGCGGTGAATTGGTCCGCGGTGTAATTGGTTTCCTCTTTGCGTGTCATTTAATTGCTGCAAAACGTCTCCTGACCCAGTCAACGAGCAAAGTGTCAGAAAATGTCATGCGTGCATCAGTTTCCTCTCTTTCCTTTCCAGACGCGTTGCCAATGGGCTTACTGGAGCGTTTCGCTCCTCCCTCTAAAATAGACTTGAATACCCATCGAAATCTGTTTACTGCCACATGCTCTTACTGACTTTGTTGAGTTTGAGGACATTATTTTCGATTACAAACAAGCATGTCTGAGACGATAAGAAAAACAGCTTTTTATAGGCTATTTAAAACACATAGATGTAGCCCTATGTCTCCTTTGGTTTGGTTTCTTCTTCTTCTTCTATGTTGGCATTTTCTAAAATAAATAAACTCTTACAAGGTAACGTCGTTAAATCCCGCGATTTTGTTTACGTTTTATAAACATAAAAATTCTAGGCAACTCTATTCGACCAGATAACGCGCCTTTTAATAAATATGGTCAACATATTTGACAATATTAAGAAAAAAAACCTTGACACGGACTCATGAAGGTCTGAAGGAAAACCTCTTTATATTATGATTATTATGTCAAAGGACAGCAAAATTGTTTCCCGCTTGTTGGTTGCGCCACACGGACTCTGACTCGACTGACAACATTTTGACAAATTATGTCAAACAACTTTTTAACGACTTTTAGACAGTTGAATGTAGACTAGATATGATTGAATTCAATGGGAAATAACGATGCCATATTATTAGCGTATAAGAGTTGTATAATCGATTGTTGTTTTCATAGCCTATATTATGTATCCTGAACTTTATAACTGACGCGTCAGTGGCTCATAAGTTATATTAATTGCCTATATGGCACAATGATGAGGGTCATAATTTCAAAAGTGACTACTCGTCTAAAAATATTAAAATATGCAAAACATACTTTTTAAATTTACAACCAGCACTTAATATTTGTTTTGATCTTTATTTTTAATGTTCAACATTTGTGTTGTTTAGACTGTAGGTTATGTTTAATAAATAGAATTAATGGGAAGTTTTTGTATCTGATCTGATGCAACAGAATAGGCTTAGCGTTTCACGCAGTTATTTGTGTCCCGTTAGCTATGATTCTTCATTTAAATTCTAAAACACATTCATTTAAACTCAAATACGAAGCTGTATTTACGCTTGGAGAACTAAAACATTTTCTTCCCACAGCTATTCTTTTACTTCAGATGCAAACGTTATTATCTCCTCTTGCAGCTTGTATTGGCTCACACTGACTAGCATGCTAATATAAAGAGCTCAAATAGCCTAACTCAAACGTCATTTTTTAATGTATTTATTTATTTAGCAATGGGATTTTATTTTTGCATCTCAAATTTAAGCATGTAGTTTTAAATATTTTTCTTCATATGCATATTTTTTTGTAAACGTTTATTTGTAAAGCACTAACACTGGTCATTTCAATTCAAATGTCTTGTGTAATGCTCTTTAACCTGAAGCTATAACTCATAGCCTTTCTCTCTCGGTTCCTGACAGGTTTGAAGGAGTTATGAGACATCCCAGTGAGTGTGGGTATTTCGATTGTATGACGTTATGAAGTAAATCTCAGCTTGTTGTAAATGTTTCTCAAAACCATTGTTGTTGTTTTGAAGAAATACGATTGCAGCGCCTCCGTGTGGCCAACTGATGCACTGCTGTGTGTTTAAGTGGATTTTCCGAAGGCTTCGAAATTATTAAATGAATACAAATAACATTTTCAGAAAGCTAAAATTAATCTTTCAGCATTCGTAAAAGCCTTTTATTTAAATAATTCTGTGATGACGTAATTTCATGCAGTCCGATAAAGACAGCGTTTTTAATTATGAAAGCCTACTGTTGTGCATGAAACAGTGGTGCCATACATAGGCTTTTTTTTTCTCAAGCATGTAAATATGCATTGATGTATACAGTGACATATTACACTAACTGCACCTTTCATTTAGTAGGCCTATAGATTCGCTATGTTTTTGCTCACACAAATTACAGATCGGGATGGTCAACAAGGATAAATTACGCTTGGTAGAATATTCTGTTTTCAAGATATTTCTAGCTATATAGGCTATAGGATATATAAACTTCTGCACGTGTATTTAGGCTATTTGGTGCAATAAGTGCTCACAGACCAAACTGAGCCCGATCTCGTAAAGTGGTTTATGTTTAAACCATTTTTAACAACAACTTTAGCAGGATGCTTTTCTTTTGTTTGCACTTCCACGACGGTCATCCAAATAAATATTACTCTGCTGTTGTTTATGTCAAATAGCCTTAGTCATATCACCATATTGGGAGGTCTGCAATGTTGTAAATGTTTTTTACTCTGAAGAAACATTCTTTTTTATCATGTCAGATGAGCAGGGAAAAAATAATCTGGGCGCTTACACATCAGACTAAGTTTATTTCTCTTCTTTGCAGAAGTCAGTTTTATTTCATTTTGTATCGTATAATACACAAATGTCCTTAAAAGAAAGACAATCTTGTCAGGTGCCTCGTCTTAATATAGACATATTAAAACTGTTTTTTTTATATTAAGAACGTGCGTTTGGAGGACGGATGTGACGTGGCCAGCAGGGGGCGCTTTCCACCCAGAGCTCTCAGTATAAAGGTGCTGACAGTATAAATTACTTTTACGATAACACCCAAAGCTGCAGTACTCAGCCTTTGTGGATTTCTCTTAAGATATGCCATTTATCACCTTGAGATGTGTGACATAATTAAGACGTGTGAAGAATTCTTTATCTGCAAATATCTTTCCTCCTCAGTAAATGTGTTGTTCTTCGGCTGGGCTACATCATTCAGATTGCGATGTTCAAGATATGAAAGCAAAACATTCATATGCTGTGGTGGAAGCTTATGCAGCTTAATGAGTTCATACTCTTTTGCTTTAACTAACCTTATTTTCAATAGGCTAATTGTCATCGGATGTGTGTTTTTTTTTTGTTTTGCCCGCTTTGCAGTTTAGAAGATGAATTCAGTGGCCTTATAACTTTGACCTCATGTCTTCTCGAAATAATTATTGTGTTCGTAATCATCTTTTTTCCTTCCTTTTTATCTCTATACAGATAGCCAGTCCATATACTCTAGATATTTGCTTCCTTTCTACCTCCTGTGAGTAAGGACTACTGATATTTTAGTAACAGTGATGAATTTCAGAATTCTAAAAATAATAGAATTTAATATTTTAAGCATACGTGGTCAAGCCAACAGCTTTTAGCTTGTAGTCATCAGAAATGGCCACGCAACTACTAACAGCCTATTTGGCCTGTGACACACTGTTTAGGGGAACTTACCGCACCCTGTCCTGATATTCGTCCAGAAATCCTCTCTATAGATTCATATCTGTCGTCCAGCACTCTCTATAGCGGCTCATCCCGAGGCATCGCCGCTCTGTCGCCATGAGTATTTACACTGAAGTGTCTGGGCTACTTACCCTGACAGCAGGTATGTCCAATGGCCTTGCAGTAGCGAGGGAAGCTGTTCTTCCTTGCTATTAGTAGATACAAACCCCCGATGACTCTGTTTACTTTTCTATTAATCTTCATTATTAGAGCCGGAGCTCCACTGAACCCGCGAACGCCGCGCGTAATGGACGAACACACACTCGTTTCAATCAAAGCTTTATATTTGTTATTACGAAATCACAATGATGAATTATGTAGTCATGAAATACAGTAACTGAAGCCCGTCATTTCTTTTCTTTCTACTGCTTATTTCACGTCAATATTTTAATTGTGTGTTGTTGTTTGTGTTGTACAATTTTTTTTATCGTTTTATAGCCTACTGTCAGGTCAAATGATGCTCAGGCCAACAATCCCGAAGATTTTTTTTCCACTACTCGAAAATTGCAAGATTGTTAGGAAATAATAAAAATATAATAATAACAATAGGCTAATAATAATTCCATGTAGCATCCGAATTGTTTTACTCAAGTGAGGTTTCAATATGGCCTAATATATATATATGTATATATATATATATATATATATATAGGCCTATATATATATATATATATATATATTGGAAAAACATAAAGACGTTTTGCTTGTGATGTGTAACATATTCATGTTTTACATTTATAGCTTGTGTGTTTACTCAAATTTAGCAAAAAAAACAACAACAAAAAAACATGTTTAATTCAATGTGTCATGGCCTTCTAAATAAAACCTTCTGAAAACATAGTTGTGTTAATTTGGTTGATCTACTTACTTTCATACAAGATGAACCTTCACTTTGCGTTAAAGAAGACATTGAAAATGTGTCACTGTTGCCAACATGCTCTTTGAATGTTAAAAAAACACACGTCTTCTCAGTGAAAGCCAGATCAGAAACATGCACTGACCCATAGATGAAACCTGTCCTGCTTCCTCTTTTTCAGAAGGAGTGTTTTCAGAACCAGCAAGGGCTGTAATACCTGGAGTAACGTGGATGGTTTCCACATTAATCTCAATGTTTTTTGGAACTGTCAAAAGCATATGAGCTGCTCATACGCCTTCTTTGAGTGAGTCTGTTTCCAAAAAGCCACACAATAATGTCTTTAAATAATCAGAACTGAAGTGAATAAACACTGAACTTGTTTCAGCCCTAAACAAGTATGTTTTTAGATGTTGATGTGAGAGGACAAATGAGAGTAACTTTCCACTTCACAAGAAGTTTAGTGATGGACTGAAGTGGTGTGGTTTTTATCAGCTCTGTTTGGACTCTCATTCTGACAGCATCTTTTGGTCGGGTATGTGATGTAATGATAAATGTCTCCAAATTCTGTTCTGATGAAGAAAAACAAAACATCCCTATCTCGGATGGTGAGTCTGTTTTCAGCAAATGAATTTGTTTGGGTACACAACAATCCCTAACAATGTATGATAGGACTTCTTTAACAAATATCTTATAAGATCCTGAAAAAAACAATAATGATGATTTGACGTGAATTACAAGTACTCCCACAGTGAGCATGTTTTTTTTTGCACTGGCATGCTTGTATGCAGTGTTTATTTTCTCAAGCATCACTTCAAATAACTGATCATGCATGCAGCCCATACGCTGAACTGACTGCCTTTGTGTCAAACAGCTGAATAGGCATTGAGAATGTGAATAACACCATGCAGCATTACGTTTGTACAATACTAGACAAAGCAAAGTCTTATATACTGAGAATATATTCTGAGAAACTCTTGAATCTGTGCAGAACTGACAGTTGTAGAGGCTGGATGCAAGCATGACAAATGTGTTTAGGGCTTACGGGACAGTACACAGCAACATGGACGTCTCTGTTTGCCGATTCCTAAATTTTAATTACAAATTTGGGGTATGTCAGAAGTACAGTTCCGCTACGTCTTCCAAATATGTTGGCGGCACTAACATGCTAATAAGTAACGGCACAGAGCTGTTGGAAGTTGGAAAGTAACATGAATACTGATAAAGGCGCTGATTGATAATGAAGTACTCGCGGCATAAATATTCAGCACTTGCAGATCACTATGGATTAGCGCACTTCTTTCAGCGGTGTAACTTCAAGGCATTGTGGGAATTATGAATTTCAGTTTGGTGCCACTTCACATCAAGTGAGTTGGTGATGTGAGCCCCAAACTTCATGTGAGAAGTCATAACAGAACGTCAGTGGAATAATACGGATGGAAGTACATGCATGCATATCTATAAACATCTGAAATCGCTCAATAGTTCGTGATTGTGTCTTGATGATATAATTATGTTGTAAGGGAAGGAACATTGTGTCATAAAGGGCACTTTAAGCTGAAGTGCACTAAAAGTGGAGAACACAAGTACTGTAAGTAGTCAATTATCAGATGCTTTTATACCAAGCAACCTGCAGCAAACTTATTGCAGTGACAAGCCGCTGGAGCTCCTGCTGTTAAGTGCTCTGCTCTAG
>JAUMHR010000063.1:17387192-17410189 GCA_032361145.1 Enteromius fasciolatus
AAGATAAGGTACGGCTTAAGGTACAACTTAAGAACGACGTAGCGTTAAGGTGGTTTCGGAGAACGCAGCCCAGACTATGATGTTATTGATTTATATTCCAGTCCGTTTAGCTATTATTCTGACGTTTGTCACGCACACTTCCTGCAGCTTATAATTTTCCTTTCAATTGCTCACTTTTTATCCATATTCTACCAATACATTGAGCTACTGCAGCACAGCAAATGATTTAGCCTATCCTAAATTCTCCCATCCTACAAAATGTTTACAGCATGGCGCTTTAGTGTTTAAAACCATAATTATCCAGTATAATTGTTAGTAGCCTATTAAAAAAACCTTCTGTATCGTAGCTACTGCGTAGTACCCAAACACTGAGGTACCGAAACGATTGCGTGCCGATGCCAGTCCTAAAGAGAAAAAAAGAAAAAGGTTTTAAGCCTATGTTTATGTAAAGGAAGAGCCTGTTTCCTGCACCTAACAAAACCCAGGCCTGAGCACCATGACAGTGAGGCGGTCAGCAGAGGGAGGGAGAGGCCAATAGATCATCTTCATCTGGACACTGACTGAGGTTAGATGTAGAGGTACCAGAAGTGGGTCAAGGGCCTGCGTCTTCTCGGACCATCAACTGCTCATTGACATCCCAGCATTCTGTACAAACTCAAATGCTGTGAACATCAGGAGAGTGTTCAGGCTCAAATCCAGTGAGGATAGAATGTGAATTCATGTTTATGAGTTGAGAGTAGGTTAGAGTTGAGATGAATATTAGCATGGTTTTAAAGCAACTGTAGGTAGTGTAATGTATTTTTGCGACTTTAGAGCCCCCTACAGTTAAGTGGGAGGAATATTTACTGCCGTAAATATGCTATATCACTGTCGCAATTATCTGATACTACAACTCTTTGAGAGTAGTAATCACAGATACCAAATAAGCTCAGTACTATATAAATAACTATATAATACTAAATAATAGTTTTTCGCCTTTACAGTATACAGTTTGCCATTTATGGTGATGTCCTGTTTTTTTTTTTTTTTGTGGTGACGTAAAACAGTCCGCCATTTTCATGAAGGTTCGTACCCGCCTAGCAAACTTCCAAAACACATGTTTGACGTGGAGAACGTGGGAATGGGGAAAGAAACAGAAGCCATATTTGCCTTATTAGAAGTCAATGTACCATCAAAATCAATTCCAATGCTTATATTTATAAATAGGCCTACATCCAGTTGCTTTTAAAAATATATGCTCCAAAATGTTTCATATTTGGTTCCCCAAAGAACCTTTCAGTGAGCGGTTCATAAAAGAATCATATTCAGTTAATGTGAAGAACATTTTAATAATCAATTTTTTTCTGCTAAAACAAGCTTCTGTGGAACTGAAAGGTTACTTGGATGTGAAATGCTCTTCACCGAACAGAAGGTGCCAATAAAGAGCTGTTATTTTTAAGGTCTCACGCAGGTAAGGACTCGTTCGCAGTGGCCAGCTAGAGGAAATTTCCTCGCACGGTTCTCAACAGGCCCAGAAAACCTTCCATATATACAGAAGGCATATCTGAGGAGGTGCAGATCCTGTTAGGTCCCGGAAGGTGAGTCTTATCAGCTCCTGGTTTCAGGCCGTGTGCTGCGCCAGGCCTTGAGACCTCGCCGGGAACCATTGTGCGTCTGACCCAGCCGTATGACTGATAGCCTTCCCCGTTTCTGCCGCAGACGGGGAGGAAAGGAGGGAGGCGAGGCACTGCAGCACCAGACATTCCCTGTCACACCAGCGCTCTGAGTTAGGGAGGTCTGGTCTGGAAGCCCGCTGACGGAAGTCAGGCCAGGAGAAATCCACATGGCCTCCTGGGACTAATAAATTAGACAGCTGTATTTTCCCTCATGGCCTTAACCCTGCAGGTGTGTGTTTGTATACATGTGCGCAAATTACCGAGCGTTTAGCCTGTAATGTGTGTGACCTACGCCGTGGGTAATGTGGTGAGAGAGGAAGGCCGTAACCTAAATATTCGATTACAACAGACAGCGGTGATTAAGACACAGAGTAGCTACACAAAGTCTTCGAGTGGGATGTGAACGGCTAGATTTCCTCTTTTTTTGTCTAAACATTCCCTGGGCCGTGCCAGAGAGGCAAAAATAAAAGGAAAGGTTGCTTCAAGTTCATCTGACCGCTGGTATGCGCACAGTTTACAAAGATTGTCATTCAAACAATAATACAATTAATTTTATTCAGATTTATATGTTGTTCATTTGGGGATGCACACCACATGACCTTCCACTGGATAAACATGTTGCGAGCGGGGAGCCTGTGTTACTCAGTCCAGCCAGTGTGGCGTCTCCCATCAAACTGACAATTTGTTTCTATTCGAGCATGAGATCCCATTCATTCGCCGTCGCAGCTGTAAATAAAAAGGAAGCTCGTTTCTGCTCCTACATTCGCCTTGGGTTTGGAAAGGCTCTTTTCTGTTGGGAAATAGGCTGCTATGTGCAACCCCTGAGATTGTAGTCCTGGGAATCCCTTGGTTTGTGCAAGCAGGCCTATAGTTGATCGATTGATGATTGTGGCCGTGGTGCCGTTTCCACCGCCACCTACGACATTACCCCAATGACGTTAGATGATGCATGGTTACCAAATAGACAGCTGTGGTCTCAAGAAATGTGAGAACGTGAAACTAGAGAAGCTGAATATCGCTTATGAACAGAATATGCTATTCTGCATTGTTATATTTTGGTCAAACATTGCTTTCATAGGTACAAAATATGAAAAAAAGAGTTTATTGCATTCATTTTGGATGCATTATAGTTAGATATGAAATTACTGTAACAGCTTCTTTCCCCCCAAAATAAAAGAATCGGTAACACTTCAGAATAGAGGTCCAAAATAATGCATTAGTTAAGCATTAATTAATGGTTTAATTAATTAAGCATTAGTTGAGCAAAAACACACTACTAATTAATCATTAATTAGTAGTGTGTTTTTGCTCAACTAATGCTTAATTGTGAACAAATTAACCTAACTAATGCATTATTTTTGACCCCTATTCTGAAGTGTTATCTAAAAAATAATTTTTTTTTCAAAACAATCATGTGGGAAGACAAAATTGAAAAACCTTTTTATTATTATATTAAAAACTCTTATTAATTATAATGAATGATTATACCATCTTAGCATATTAAAGTCTAAAAGACTTGTTGAAATGAGATTTATTACATTTAATGTCTTTATTTGCTTCTTAAGGGGAAAAAATGGCAGTGTGACAGTGTAGGCTAAAAGAGAAATTCTCAGAAGTATTCATAGCAGACATGTAGGAACTTGCAATCTTCCAAGTTGTCAGGCGCTGTGATTGCGATGGATTTCTTTCATTGCCGTGACTTTACTATTTATTGCTGAATAATCAGAAGTATTAGCGTGCTACATTTGTAATCTCTGAGACCATATAGATGCGGTTTCTTGTCAAATCTGCTTTGCAAATATTTGTGCGATTACACATTTGTCAGAACTGCTAATTCAAACAAGCATAATTGTGTGGTTTCACAACCTCTGAAAAATCATGGCGGAGAGATTCAGTTTGTTGTGTTTGATGTATTTTTTTGCGAGTGACAGTCCCAGCGTTGGTACGAAGGCTCTGAATCTGGTGACTGAAGTAAATAAAGGCTAATTGTGGACAGCTGCATGTATCAGCTATGTTTCTGCTGCCATTTTGACATGTTTGTGGTGAAGTATGAATTACGAATGTTTGTACGGCCCTTTCGTGTATGTTTATTTGTTCTTTTCAATAAGACGTAAACCAATTGGTGGCAGCAGACTTGTAGACATGAGGTTGCACTTCCTTCCATTGTTTAAAACGGTCAGATCGAAAAGTAGTCGAGGTCAAAACTGGAAGAAAAGGAACATCTGTTCAGCGTGAAGACAGCCGTACGCATATCTGTGTTTTGCTACAATGAATGTCATACTAGTAACTGTGTTCGTTCTTCAATAAATAGGGTGTGACTTGTTCTGTTTGCACAGAACTATAATGGATTAGCCTTTCAATGAGTAATGACACTTTAATCACACTTAACAGCACTTATGCATCATACTTTTATTCATGTTGACATACAGGGCTGTAACCACCATAGACACTGAGGAGGACACTTCATCTCAGCGTTCAGATTAGTACAGATTTGGTAGATTTTTTAGTTGATGGTTATTTCTTCAGTATTTATCTCCCAAGGGTTAAGGAAGATCACATTTAAAATGTCTATAAAATTCAAATGTCTCTCGTCCAAACCTTCCATCTTAAACTGTAAACGTTAATATTGTATGTGCATATAATAAACATTAAGGCCTGGTTTCACAGACAGGTCTTAGACTAAACCAGGATTAGGCCATAGTTCAATTAGGACATTTAAGTCATTTTGTGAACGTGCCTAAGATAAAAACATTACTGGTAAGCATCTTTAGACAAAACAAAGACAATTAAAAATGTTAAGATAAGTCAGTGCAAGTTTATTTTAGATGAAACACCTCAGACGTACATTTTAGGCTTAAGCCTTGTTTGTGAAACCAAGGGTATATGTACAAATATTTGCTGAAATTACGACAAATGACTGATATTTGTAACAACTAACAACTTTATTCTGAACCTTATATATATATATATAAATTACCAAACATATTTCTCTGTGGTTATGAATATGAAAGAAAAATCTATGTAAATACTCCAGATAAACATGTTATTCTACATTACTATCATGTATTTAGGTTAATTGGCAAAATAATGTCAGTTTTCTATGAAAAATGCATATGTGATAGAAATGTTTCTTACATCAGAAAAATGAATTTCCCTTTCTTGAAATAAAATAAAATTTAAGTGAACTTTTAAGCTTTAAATTGATGTAAATATATGATGTTGAAATATGTTTAAATGTAATAATTCAGTTATAGTAGTAATAATAGAATAGATACTTGCCATGGAATTATTGTTTCCCCAATCCTGAATATGCTGTTATATTCTTGCTAAGAGAAGATGAGTTTCGGTGCTGTGATGAAATATGTGTTGTTGGACATTACGGCCCATTTCTCCAACTACATCATATCTCTTACCAACACGTCCCTCATAACATGCCCACTCTGGATCTCTCCTGCTGCATTTTTTTCTCCCCTCTTTCTTTCTTCTCTCTTTTCTTAAAGAGTGACTCATGATATTTAACCTACTTACTGAGCTCCACCTATAGCTGCTCTCTTTTGGTCTCGGTAATAGGAACGTCTCGGGTCCGCAAACTCAGAATGCGGTGAAGGGAAAACATGGTGGTCTTTCAGTCAAGTCCATCAAACAGAATTGATGAAACGGGCAACAGAAAACAAAATAACTGACAGAGAGTTTAGAAAAGGCCCTCACTCAGCGAAGTGCGCTGACCCTTAGCAGGGAGGCTAATGTAACACGTGAACAACACGAGAAGGTCCTGCACTGGAATGTCGCTCTGTGTACATGTTTGGTATGAGTTGCTGACTTTCCGTCATGGTCCGTGCATGTTTTTGAAGTCAGAAAGATTTCTCAAATTCTACCTTTTGAACACTGTTTTGTGTTTATTTGTGGAGTTCATTACAACAAAGCTGATCGTTAATGCGAGATCGAATGCGTTCAGATGTTTGTTGATGTTTTTGCAAACTTATAATGTTCCAGTGTTGTCGTATTTGTTGAGGCGGGTCTATAATGAATGTTCTTTGATATGGTATTAGTTGACAGAAGCTGCAAACGTTTCCCCAGGAGGCACTTGTGTCATATGCTTCTGTGGTCTCCGCTCTTCTCTCAGCCTGTCTCTCTCTGTCTGTCCCCAGGCCAACAAACCTTGTGCTAGAAGCTCCAAATCCCATAATTACAAAGCTGACAGTTAACACACAGGTAAGCTACCCTTACTGACCGGCAAAGAATGCAAACATCTACTGCACTGGAGTTGAGAGACAGAGATGGAGGCCATGCTGCAGGTGTAAAAGTTACTCCTCCATATCTCCTGGGGGTTGTAAGACGCACAAAACTGGAATGGAGTTGGGTGAGTAATCACAAGCATTATGCATCTAATATTTTATTTAAAGCAAAGATTATTTGTGCTTCCTTGAAGATTTTTTAACATCTATTGGACCTTTCAAAAGGTTGTTTTTGCAGTGATGCCAAAGAAAAACCATACTTGGTTCCCCAAAGAACTTTTCAGTGATTATTTTAGTATTTTTTTATATATCATTTTAAAAATCAGCTTTTTTTCTAATAGAAATTTTTAATTAATAACATCAATAGGTTCTTTATGCAACCAGATATGCCAATAAAATAGTAGGAAAATAGTTCTTTAGATTATTAAAATGTTCTTTGAATTAACAAACGTGTTGTTTTTTTTTACTGAAAGATGCTTTGGGGAACCCTTGGTATTATTGTGAAATCCCCCCTTTCGGAACCCTTATTTGTTTATTTGAGAGGCAGAAAAAGTACTTTCCACGTTTGCATAATTTAATAATTAAAATCTTAGGATATTGCAAGTTATTTAAATGATCTGCTCACTTTCTCACACAAAACAATCACAGTACTTGAAATACAGGTATGGGTTGTGCAGGTGATTTGAGGTTGATAAGTTATCTGATGGTGCTGCCACTCTCTCTAAGAGCAAGCTGGCAGTTTCATATCTTTTCAGGTTCATATCTTTCGCTAATAGCAGGTCAAGAGAAGTAAAAGCATGCAATCTCTTAAGCTGACAAAAATCTACATTTTTAGGATGCGCCACGCAGGCTGCCTGGAGAGGCTTTCCAACAATCATATAGCTATCCTTTAAAAGCTCATGACCAAAAACAAATAACAAAACGTTTCAGTGTATTATGATCAATCTTTAGCTAACTTCAAAATAAGTATAGGCTAATGAAAAAAATAATGGAAAAGCAGTAGGAAAATGAGCAAGAGGTCACATGTTGTCTGAACATACTTTTTTAGAGACCTTCATGATATAAATACTACAGAACAGCTCATGTTTCCGTTTTTTCTCTTGGGCCTTAAATAATGATTCCATTAGAGACCTGAAAACATCATAAGTGTTTATGTGTGGGACAGTATGAAAAGCTTAGACCACCACCTTGTGGCCTCACGGGGACATGACATACAAAATCTTCTCTATGGCCTGTCCTAATTTTGCTGAGTTCGACATGTTCTTGGGTCAACATATTTTGTTGTTCCAGGGTTAACACAAATGTTGATCCAGGAACATCTTGTACTAAGTGTGAGTAGCCTGCATATCACGTGTCTTTTTCAAACGAAATACATGGAGGTAAGTGCACTGATACAGTGGTACGTCATAATGGCGGGTTATTGTGATGCACAGCAAATAATGACCGAAAATTCAAAGAGTAACCAAAAAAGTAACTGCCTTCATTTTTTTCTGCTTTGAAGATATTTCAATATTCATTCGTCTGAGTAATAAGTGTGTTGTAGGCATGAGGCCCCGCCCATTTTGCACAGTTTTACACGCCCATTTCTGGAGTTCTTTTCAGATCTAATGTGTGACAGGGGTTTCTGTCTGACTCCATCCCATCCCACCACACTTCAATTCAGCGGTATCTCCATCTTCTTGCATATAATTTGTAGAAATATTAACACAACGTCATGTCAATATTCGGTGAAGTCCCGCGAGCGGCTCCTGTGTCTCAAGTGAGAGCAGATTTCTATGAAGATCGAAATCCTAACAAGTTGATTCTGGGACCCGGAGGTGAGAGATGCGGTCTCTATCAACGCATACACACACGTACATATTAGGCCCCGTTTACACTAGTGGGTTTTCGTTATGGTTTCGCCTGTCCGACGTTTTTGAGGACGAAAACAGAGGCTTTTAAAAATGCTACAGAACCCGTTAAGTTTGACACTCCGGGGTTGCGTTTCAGTGTAAACGGAGCAAAACGGAGACTTTGGAAAACGATGGCGTGGCTGCCCATATTCTTTTTGAATAACCGTGTAAACAATAACGTCATGCTTGTTGATTCTCAACACATAATAGAGGTACATTCCCATTGGATCGCTCCAAGCACACAGACGCGGACTATATATTACAGGGAATCTACATCCACCTCTTTCCTCAACGCGGAAGTGAGCCTATGGGCTGTTCTCATTGTCTGGATACTTGTAAAACCTAACATAAAGTATTTATTTACAAATTTAATTGTAATATATTTGTTTTTATTATTACTATTCTATTATTCTCTCTATTTCTTGCGAGGAGTGATATTCAAACACATTTATTTAAACTTACTGTGTTGTAATTTGATAGCAATATCAAATTCAGTATTGTTTTTGATTGATATCTGGTTAAAGTACAGAGTACTGACAACATCATTAAAGTGAACTAAGCAGGATATTATAAAACTTTGTTTTCCTAAAAGCAGATAACATCCATAAATTGCACAACTTCCAATATAATCCAGATCTCTAGATATGGAACTCGAATAACTGTGGGTGTGAATGAAAACAACGCTGCCTATTGAAGCAAACGTAGCCCGCCCTCACTTCTTTATCATTGGTCAACAGGCACGTCGCTCTTAGAATTTCGAGTTGTCATTGGTCCCCGCCGAGTTGTCGAGCGCGTTCTTTAAAGACGTAGCGGCTTGACCTTCCAGTACTAAAAGATGATTGGGTAATATTCAAGTCTATCATAAACATCTGGGTTTCTATTGGTTAGTTTAGACACGCCTGTCCTCCATTGCCCAAACCTCACATCTGAAGGTTAAAGTCTGTCTGGCTGCATCACACCGCACTTCAATCCAGCGGTACTTGCGAATCATTCTCCCTCTCCTCGCTCATAATTTTTAGAAATATTAACCAAACACCATGTCGATATTCGGGGAAGTCCCTCAAGCGGCTCCTGTCGCAGTGTTTAAACTGACAGCAGACTTCCGTGAAGATCAGAGTCCCAGCAAGGTGAATCTGGGAGTCGGAGGTGAGAGATGCTCTTTATATAAACACATACACGCACGTGCACTTCGGAATATGCGTATATGAATGTCAAAATTTGTAAGTTTAATGCATGATTTGCCTATGCACACACAGTTATCCTCTTTGATAACAGTAGGCCTCATAAGAACAGAACAATTCACTGAACTGTAAATGCAGCTCATTGCATTTAAATGTCAATAGGCAAGTCATACATACACGTCTAATATTGAATTATTATTATTCTTATATTGGTATTGATAGACTAATACAAGCTTATTATTTTTATTTGGTCTCAATTAAAGGACCCAAAGTTAGAACGGCATGCTTAATGCATCCTTGAAATCCATTAAATAATTAAAAATACATATTTAACCTTTTATTTGCTGTTTGATTATTATTTGAAATAATTGATATATTAATTGAATAATAATTTTATATAATAATAATAATAATTTTTATAATAATTTTTTTCCATTAGTCTTGTTTGTTATTTTTGATGACTTGACTATTACTCTAAAATGTGTGTGTGTGTGTGTGTGTGTGTGTGTGTGTATATACATATATATATATATATATATATATATATATAGCTAAATGTGTATATATATATAAATGAATTGGTGTTAAATTGTAAATGACTGTATATTATATGACATTAAATTAAACAGTGGTCTGACTTTAAACTGAAGTCATTGCGTTTAGCTCCAGAGGCATCTAGGTTTCTAAATATATTAAAGGATAGAGTTACTCTTCCGGCATTGGTCGTTTCTATTGGAAACCAGGCCCATGTGCAGTGCTGTTAACTGGGGATGAATAGATTGTGTTACGTCGACAGTATTATTGTGTAGAAGCAGTTGTCATGTGTCATCTGCTGTGTAGTTATTCCTGATCCCAGTTACAGAGCTTGACCTCGGAGGATTATCTTTATCTTCTGCTTTTCCTGACACACTGCTAACACGACTCCTGAGGTTCGGAGACACGAGCAAAAGATGAAAGTCAGATCTCTGAAAATCCCTGAGTCATGATTGTGTGGACTGTTTTTGAATACCTCCCCCTGGCTTGTGGTCTTTCCTCAGATTGAAATGATTATCCCTCTTGAGCAACCCAGAACATTGATTTCATGTGCTTTCCACAGACATGTACAGTGTATGACTACATCTTGTCATTCTTCTGCAGATGGTGACAAAAATATGCATCTTTTTAAAAAAATATATATAATTATACTTAACTGGATATGTTGCACCATAAATAGATTATTAATCTAATTGTTAATACGTACAGACATGCAAATTAAAATCATAGCCCTTCATAATCTTTTGATTCAAAATCTTAACCAGTTTATGTGCAGAACGTATGTTCTATATTTGTGTAGGATTTTTCTTTCAGGAATTGCATAAAGATATGAACAGTACATGTTAATGTCGAATAAGCTAATTTTGCTCTTGGGTGAAAGTTCACAGATAAATCCTGATTATAGACAGGCCTGATAATATAGAACAATTATGCATGACAGATTAGATGGGAATTATGTACACTGTTCAGAAGTTGGGGTCTGTAATATTTTTTTTGTTCTTGCTCACCAAGGCTGCATTTATTAGATCAAAAATACTGTAAAACAGTAATATTGTGATTTTATTTTTGTATTTTAAAGTTTAATTTATGTCTGTAATTGCAAAGCTGAATTTTGATGTATTTGGCTATTTTTTGATGAATAGAAAACATATTGAAACCTATTTGAAACATATTGTTTTCTAACACTGAAATGCATATGCTGTCCCTTTTGATCAGTGTAATGCATCCTTGCTAAATAAAAGTATTAATTTGTTTAAAAAATACTTGCTCCAAACATTTGAATTAAACATTTTTAATTGTATTTTGATGCAGTCTGGTTTAAATGTTCATTCTCTTTCTGCCCCTAGCCTACAGGACAGATGAAGGTCAGCCCTGGGTTCTGCCTGTGGTGAGAAAAGTGGAGAAGATGATCGCTGATGACCATAGTTTGAACCACGAGTACCTGCCCATTCTAGGCCTGCCAGAGTTTCGCTCAAGCTCATCTAAGATCGCTCTGGGTGAAGACAGTCCTGCCATCAAGGACAATCGGGTCAGATAAGATGCTTAAAAACCAGTTTTTTTTATGTATTTATTAATTTATTCCTGTGATGGCAAAGAAGAATTTTCAGAAGCCATTACACAGTCTTCAATGTCCCATGATTCTTCAGAAATCATCATATTTTCATATTTAGCATTTATTAAGAGACCTTGTTACACATTTTGGAGGGGTATCATTGTAGTGTTTTTGTATTGCAGGTGGGAGGTGTGCAGTGTTTAGGTGGCACTGGTGCTCTAAAGATCGGAGCCGAGTTTCTTCGCCGTTGGTACAATGGAACTGACAACACATCAACTCCAGTTTATGTGTCTGCACCCACATGGGGTGAGCACAAGATCAATTTACACGAGGAAAATAATGTTAAAAAATACTGTCATTCTAATATAATGTGTATGTTAAAGTTTTGCCTCAAAAGATCTTAACTATTTTAATGCTGGCCTTAAGTTCAGTAATTAATTTTTTTATTCATTGTTGTCTCAAATGCTAAAAAAAAAATGTTCAGTTGAGTTTGTGGTTTTTCATTCAAGAAAACCACAATGCAGTTTTCTCTAATGCTGGATTTCTGGACATCCGTCCATACAAATACTGGGATGCAGGGAAGCGTGGGCTCGATTTGGAAGGTTTTCTGGGTGACCTAGAGGTTAGTAGTGATTTCGAAATGGCACTCTCTTAAACAAAACCATGTCTTCACAGTTACTTATTTATCAGTAATTGATAAATGTTATCTAAAAACCTCTGATTATAGGCAAAAGAAGTGTTGAGCGTGAGTATTAGTTGAGATTTCATGCTCTAGTGCCATTTTCTAATGGCTCTAAAAATGCTATTTACATTGATCTAGTTTGAAAGCTTTACAAAACTCAATTTATATACAATTCTAAATTTAAATATAAAATATATTTATTTACATTTTCAACTTTTTAAAATTATTTTTGCATTTAAATATAAGAAACAGTAAGGGATTTGTATTTAAAATTTATTGAAGTGTTTTAATTAAACACATTTTGGTAACACTTTACAAAAAGGTGTCATTTGTTAACATTAGTTAGTGTATTAACTAACATGAGCAAACAATGAACAATACATTTATTACAGTATTTATTCATCCTTGTTAACGTAAGTTAATAAAAATACAATCATTCATTGTTATTTCATGTTTGTTCACAGTGTGTTAACTAATGTTAACAAACACAACTTGTGATTTAAATAATGCATTAGTAAATGCTGAAATTAACATTAAGTAAGATTAATAAATGCTGTAGAAGTGCGGAAACTTCGTTTTGCTTCACTTTAAGGAAATCTTACCAGAGGTGAACTCGTCATTTGAAAGTTTGTGTGCAAAGGTGCAAGGTTGGCAGGAGTGTAATTCAAGGGATTATGTCGAGGTGTATAGAAAACGGCTACTTTAAGTATCACTTCCTGTAAATGGGTCTGCATGTCCCTGAAGGTTGTCTAACTTCAGAACTGTGACGTTTCAAGATCGTACGATTTAGACAAATGTTACAAGTTAAGGCTGCCTATCATCACTCCATCAGGACTCTTCCACTTTAATGTCGTGCCTTTCGGATTTAAAAATGCACCTGCAACATTCCAGCGGTTAATGGAAACAGTACTTGGAGAACTACGAGGAAACATCTGCTTTGTTT
Source organism: Enteromius fasciolatus (assembly GCA_032361145.1). Lineage (NCBI taxonomy): Eukaryota > Metazoa > Chordata > Actinopteri > Cypriniformes > Cyprinidae > Enteromius > Enteromius fasciolatus. The sequence goes on from JAUMHR010000063.1 coordinate 17,399,867, forward strand.
ACATCAATGATATTATTATACACTCACCATCTGTAGCTCAGCACTTCAAGGACCTCCAAACTGTACTCCATCGACTGCAGGAAGCTGGATTGACCATTAACCTTAAAAAGAGCAAGTTCTGCCTGAAAGAAATTACATTCCTGGGACATGTGGTTAGCATCAACAGCATTACAGCAGACTCATCCAAGGTTACAACCATCAAATCTTACCCAGTGCCACGCGACATCAAAGAGGTACAGCGTTTTCTTGGATTAGCGGGTTGGTACCACCTCTTTGTTTTCGATCTTCTCCAAGATCACTGAACCCACCAATGCACTGAGAAAGAAGGGATGTTCTTTTCACTGGTCACCCCAGTGCCAGGAAGCTTTTGAGCAATTGAAGGCACATCTCACGTCACCTCCTATCTTTGGCCATCCAAATCTCCAACTTCTATTCACTGTGTACACTGATGCCAGTGATACTGACTCGGTGCTGGGTTAACACAACGGAAAGCTCAGGGACTGGAGGAAGTATGCAAGCCGGACCCTAAACAAAGCTGAGTCGAACTACTCTGCTACAGAGAAAAAGTGCAGTAATATGGGCACTTGAGAAATTACCAGCATTACATGGAAAACAAGACGTTCACTGTAGTCACCGACTATTCTGCTCTACAATGAGTCTTGAGCTCCCAGAAGACCACCAGCCGTCTCATTAGATGGGCCCTACGATTGCAAAGGTTTGATTTCATCATTGAATACTGAAAATACCTCTCTGCTGAATCCGTTTGGGAGGAACAACATAAGGATCCTGAGATCATAAGAGCTTTGGCAGAGAACAATAACAGCGATGTCAAAGGCAAAGATGAGATTGTGGAGGATAAACTGTATTATAAGTCTCACCTGTCAAATTGCCAAGTCCACTACAGAGTGTACCTAGCAGTCTCATCCCATTTGTCCACCAGCACTACCATTCACATCCTTTAAATGGGCATGGAAACCTACAAGCGTGTACAAGATGTGACATTTTGGCCAGGCATGTGATCTGACGTGAAACGTCATGTCAGAACCTGCGTAAAATGTCAAACATTAAAAAACTATAATCAAAAACTGCTGTAAAATTGCAGCAAATCATTACCACTCACCCAAACCAAATGCTGGGAGTTGACATCATGGGCCCATTGCCCCGAAGTTCAAAACAAGATGAACACCTGCTTGACTATTATTGACGATGGGTTGAGCTGTTTACCATCCGTCAGGCCTCCGCTCAGAGTGTTGCTTCCATCTTCAGAAAATAAATTCTTACTCGATGGGGTGTGCCAGATTTCCTCCTCTCAGACAGGGTCGTTGAGTTCATGTCAGCTTTGTTCAGAGAACTATGTTCAAATTGGAGCATTACCCCCAAATTGACTACTTCTTAACACCTGCAAACCAACATGACTGAGAGAGTCAATGGGACCCTCAAAAATGTAATGTCAGCCTATGTGGATGACAACCACAAAAAGTGGGACCAATTCTTACCAGAGTTTCAATTCGCCCTGAACTCAGCTGTCCAACTCCAGCTTGGTAGAAAACTCCAATGGACAAAATGCTCCATGGCGTTAATTTAACTCCAGACTTCTTCCTATGATGTGGTTCATCATCTCCATCAGCTGCAGTTGCAAGCCATAGATAGTAGTCAAAAAGCCAAGATGAGACAACTCAGGAATTAGAGCATTAGAGTTTGAGCATCAAGAAAAGCAACAACTAATAAACCTATTTGAAGAAACCTCCGAGGATGAAGATTTCTTAGGGTTTTAAAATCATGTTTTCTCTTAAACAACCATTGTTTTTCTGTTTTTTTTGGACAATGTAAATAAATTCAAATCTCTTCTTAGTTCATGTTAACTAATATTAACTAATGAAGCTTATTGTAAAGTGTTACCCACATTTTAATAAATTTACATATAATGGAATATTTAATTTTGGCCCACAGCCCTAAAATGAAATGAATAGCTCATTGTATTAAAAACACCTCTTCTATATACAGTCCAAATGAAAACATGTCTTTCCTTTCAGAGTGCACCTGCTCACTCCATCTTTGTGCTGCATGCCTGCGCTCACAACCCCACCGGCACAGATCCAACCCAGGACCAATGGAAGCAGATCGCTGATGTCATGAAGGTGAGACCATCACAACAGCCCCACACGATCTCACTCAGATTAGAACACTGAAGCACATGGTACCAAAATGGACCCTAATTGCATATAATAAGCCATTTAAGCACAACGTGCAATTACAACCCACTGTTGTCTAAATTTAAACTCTTAGCAGTTTTATAAATACTGAGTTAACTATTGCATAATTGCCTAAAGCCAACATATCATATTAAAATTGTAGAGTCACGAAGGACTCAGAAAGTTCCTGAAAAGTTCATCAATGCAGCTGTAATTACCTAAAACGAGATGTTGTTATCTGACATTTTTTTTCTCTCTCATCTCTCTCTCTTTTCAGCGAAAGAGTCTCTTTGCCTTCTTTGATTCAGCCTATCAGGGTTTTGCCTCAGGAGATTTAGAAAAGGACGCCTGGGCTATTCGCTATTTTGTGTCACAAGGTTTTGAATTGTTCTGTGCCCAGTCGTTCTCAAAGAACTTCGGTCTGTACAGTAAGTGGTACTAATGTTGCAGATTGCTTTTTAATGCCTTGCACTGTATCTTTGTTCAGAACTATTTGATTGTAAAGAATAATCTGACTCTACAGATGAGAGAGTGGGGAACCTGACTGTTGTAGCCAAAGACCAAGACAATATGATCCGTGTACTGTCTCAAATGGAGAAGATTGTTCGAATCACCTGGTCCAACCCTCCGTCCCAGGGTGCGCGCCTGGTTGCCATCACGCTCAACACACCTGAGCTCTTCGCTGAATGGTGAACGCAATTCAAATGGATCTAGTTTCATGCATTTGGTTTTAAAAGTACAACATTTAATAGTGCAAGTATATCATTATTTAAAAAAATCCAATTAGTGTAATGTGTGTGTGTTTAAGGATACATTCTAATTGTTTTAGATAAATTAATTGATTGGGGTTTTTTTAATGAAATGTGACCTGAATGTGTTCTTGACAGATTTTGTGAGATTCACCATTGCATGTGTATGTTAGAGTTATTTATAGTCTGGAATTAAACCATCTTTCTACAGGAAGGACAATGTGAAGACCATGGCAGACAGAGTCCTGCTCATGCGTGCACAGCTGAAGGAAAAACTCAAAGCACTCGGAACACCAGGAACCTGGGAGCACATCACTGAACAGATCGGCATGTTCAGCTTCACCGGACTCAACCGTAAATATCTCCTTCTAGCGCTTCACACGTGTTTCTAACACTGCAGTCACTGATGCTTTACTTCATAATTATTACACATTACTGCAGCTGATGGGTTTCAAATCTTTATTTAAAGATTTTTAGGTTACAGGCTTTAAAAGTAAGAGTAGGTGGTTGTACTAAGTTAAAAAACGTTAAGGAAAAAAACGTTAAAAACCAGTACTGAGAAAATAGAATTTAGTACTGTGAAATAATAGTTAATGTTACTGCTTAAAACCGTTAAATGGTACTACTTTGAAAAAAGGTTAAAAGTTAGAACTCAGAAAATAGTTATAAGCTTAGTATTTAGAAAGCAGTTAACTAAGAAAATGGTTAAGAGCTAGTAATTAAAAATATTTAAAAGTCCGTATGGGAAATAGTTAGCAGCTAGTACTGAGAAAACGGGTAAACCCTATTGAAAAGTTTGGTTGAAAGTTACTACTTAAGAAAAAGGTTACAAGTTAGTAGCAAGAAAAAAAAGTTAAAAGCAAGTAATCAGAGAACTGGTATTTAGGAAAATGTTAAAAGTTAATGCATGAGAAAATAGTTAAAAAGCTAATAGTTAGAAAATAGATTTTTAAAAATCGTACTGAGAAAAGTTAAAAGCTAGTACTGATAAAACAGTTAAACTATACTGTAAAAATAATTTAAATGGTTAGAAAATAGTTAAAACAATAGTGCTGAGATAGTAATAGTAAAAAGTTAGTACTGGAAAAATAGTTAAAAGCTAGCACTTTAGAAATTAGGGGGAAAAAAATTGTACTGTGAAAATAGTAAAAGTTAGTACTGGACAACTAGTTAAACATTAGTACTGGGAAAAAAGTAGTTAAAAGCTTGTAATGGAAAAAGGCATATTTTATTTGCAGTTGCAACTTATTTTGTGAATTAATGCAGAGTATGCATTTTAATTTTGTATAAATTGCACAACCATTTGAGAATGTTTTTTGTTTTACAGCTAAGCAGGTGGAGTACATGGTGAAGGAAAAGCACATTTATCTAATGGCGAGCGGGCGCATCAACATGTGTGGCCTCACCACCAAGAACATCGACTATGTGGCCGAGTCCATTCATGAGGCTGTCACTACAATCCAATAATCCACCTTTACCACACTTCCTGTTTGTGTGTGTGTGTCCACAAGAACATAGATGTGCACAGACACACACCTTCACTCGTCAGCATTTCAACATTCTACTTTTACTAAAATTATAAAGAATTGAAACGGTTCCAGAAGATATATATATATATTTCCTTTCGCCTTTCTCCTATGTTTTCAGGGGAGAGTATGTTGAAATATTATCTGTGGTGACTCATTTAAATCTTGTTTGATGAATAAGCACTTTGTGGTGGGATTTAAAGTCAACCAAATGGCTCTTTCTGGATTAGCATGAAGGTCCAGCTTCACTAATTTTATGTTAAATTCAAACAGGTTAATGTGACTGGATCAGTTATACACAAGCTTTGTGTTAGTGCGTGAAACGGGTAGAAACTAGCCTTTATTGTTGAATTTTATCATGATGTGTCTGAAAATTTCACTGTATTGAGTGCTGAACCGAAGGACAATGTGACCATGTGTATTATTAAAAACATGCACAGAGACGGCTCTAGAACTTGAATAACTGGGGCATTAGATTGTTTCACTGTCAATTACTGACGCTCCTTCCTCAAATTAAATGACTTAAACAAATATTTTACCTTGAAATCCCGTTTTTGTGATTCAGTTTTCAGTTTTTTGCATCCTGGGATGTTGGATCTCTAACCGCTGAAAGAGAGTTGTGGGTTAAATATACCTTTAAGTTTTCGTCTTTGGTGTTCTGGAAGTTCTGGGCTGTGAAGAGCCTAGGCGTTGTTTTGTACTTTATTTTCTGATGTCTTTTTAATGTGCTGATTCTGGTCCATCACTTTCACTGCTATGTTCTTGTGTTCAGGCTCATTTGTGCACTGAAGGACCGTTTAATGATTGTGCAGCCATTAGTCTTAGTACATTACTCTCCCACCCAGCTTAGCCGCAAAAGATCAAACCTCTAGGAGTATAACAACTTACTGAGTACAAATATACTGATCAAAGTGCATTGAAATAAATGAAGTAAACTAACATGTTGTCTGGTGTTTTTATTAGCCTTGTCCCAGCGACTAGTGATAATATCATTCAGACGTTTGAGGTATTATTAAAAAGCAATACTTGTTTTCAGCAAGGATGAATTAAGTTGATCAAAAGGGAAAGTTTTCAGCTTTTCTGGCACCAAACAGTCACTAAAGTAACAAGATGAAATTTGTTAAGGCTTTTGCACCTTCAGTTCTTTTTAAACTCTGTAATGTTCATCTTTGTAAAGTTATAATATGTGATTTATTAACTGCACACAGAGGGTAATTCACACCAGACTCTTGTTATCTCTCTGTTGTAATCTTACTGTGACTTTTTCTTTGCTTAGCAGTAGATCCTCTGTGGTGAATGGGTGCCGTCAGAATAAGAGTCTCACTCCAGTCCATTGACTTACATTATGTGACGTAAAATGTTGCATTTTATTTCGCTTGTAAATTATGCTTAATCTGTGCATATTTCTCTCCTGATTATGGATAGAGAACTCTTATTTTAACTGAAAGTCACAGTTTAATTATAAAAATCCTTAAGATTTTATTTATTTGTTTTTTTAAATGTGCAGCTTTTCGCTTCACAATTTACCAGTTGATTGACTCGGGTCGTGTAGATGACTTGTAGATTATTGTTTTTAGCAGCTGATAAGCATATTCAAAGAATGTGTTCTGCCTCAAAATAACACTCTCCAAAGGTTATCCTCCTGAAATAGTCCAGTAGTTGTTAGACCTCAATGAACTTTATTTTCACTCATGTAACTGAAGTAAAATTGGTTGGTCTTCCATAACGGGACTATAGCCTCAGGAACACCTTTGGTGTTGTTATATTTCCTAAAATTCTCCATGCATTTGAACAAAAATGAAGATTTTCAAGACAAATTTGAGTCAAACCTTAATTTATTGGGAGGTCAGTGGTACTTCTCATTTTAAAATACCACATCAAGACTTAATAGAACATTTGATATTCTCTTTATATATATATGTGTGTGTGTCCTTATATAATCAGAGCATTGTATTTGTAAAGTCATACACAATTCATCAGGTGTTTTCAAATAGAATTCTTTGTAAACTCTGTAAAAACATACATCTATCCTTTAGCGAACTCACTGTACAGAGAGCGAAAGCTGGAGAACCCACAGTTTAAGGCTTAAATGTACACACGTCATTGAATGTGTTGTCTTGTCTCAAGCAGCTCAGTCAATCAGTGGATGTGTTTGTTTGGAGGGGTTGATCCAGACGTCAGCATGCGTCACTTGGCCCACCCTGCAATGCAGCAGCTTGGCGTAAAAAGTGCTGCCCCCTCTTTTTTCCGTCTTTTTTCTCTGTCAGCATGTGCTCTCCGTACAGTGACTTTAGCTCACAGTATTGCACAACTCCAAGTCTCCATGTGACCTGAAAGCAAGCAGGCACATTCAGTTCACTCCAGATCATCAAGATGCAAAGCAACTTTATAAAAAGGGCTAGCTCGGTTATTGCTATTAAATATTTGGGATAAATATCAAGGGGAAAGAAACAGACACCCAGTGGTTTCCAGCCTGAGTCTTTGTGCTTTCTGTGCTCGACTTCCTGGTGGTGTGGTAGGTCACTGTTAGCATAGAGGAGAAAAGAGTCTCGCTTGTGGCTCTACATATCACCAGTGTCTGCTGGGTGCATGCAGGAGAGAGGTATTAACTCGACATACTCTGTAGAAAACAGCCTTTCATGCAAAACACATCCTATGTTTAATCCCCTGGCATAATGTAATCATGTGACCTGTTGTTGGCAGGTATGAGCTGATTGGTTAGTTTGTCATGAACACGGCATGCTGGGAAAGTCATGGCAGTGTACCAGTGATGGCAGCTCAGATATTTTTTTTGATGCTTAAATGATTGCATACTTCCGGGCAAGTTTGAGGTGAGTAAGATTTTTTTTTGTTTATGAAAAAGTCTCTAATACCCAATTTAAAATACAGTAAATACTGGGAAAGGTAATTGCAAATTACAATAACTATTTTCTCTCTAAATATGCTTCAAAATGTATTTTATTCCTTTGATGCAAAAGCTGAATTTTTAGCGTCATTACTCCATTCCTCAGTGTAAAAAAAAAATCAAGAAAAAAATATTCTTATGGTTAGTTATTTTTATTAAAGTTCAGCTTTTTTTTTATTATTTATTCTATTTATTTGAAATATAATTTTTTTGTGTGACATTAATCTCTCTGTCTATTTAATGTACAGCATCCTTTCTAAATAAAAGTATTAATTGCTCATAAAAAAAATCTTACTGGCCTCAACCTTTTTAATGGTAGTATGAATGGCATTTAAAAAAGGCTCGCGAGTTTTGAAGCTTGAAGATGAAATTCACGTAGCAGCATGCTTATGAAAGGAAAAATGGGTGAGATTTGTTGCAGTAAATTATTCTATTGTTTTCAAAAGGGCTCAAAAAATACTATATAGGCTTCTTGCATGTTTTGGATATTGCTTATGATTTTTATATATATATATATCTGAGGTGACATTTTAGTGTCAATGCTTCAAGTTTGTTCAAGTTATGGCTTGCGCATATCCTAACTATCTATATTTCATACAGTAAACACAATGCTGTTCTAATAATAACAGTAATAACACTGCTGTTTGAGAAAAGCATGCCGATATACTAAATGTTATTATTATTAAACAAATAATTCTGTTGTCAAATACGTGTGCTTGGACCATTAGCACTGGCATCTCTGACTATTTTTAAAAACTACTGAATATGGCCTAAAATAGCTAAAAAGAAAAAAAAGCCATATCTTTTTGTACCCTGTGCTCTCGGCTGAAAGGAAGTGCAAAAATCAAAGCAAAATGATAAGAAATCAACATAAAATATTCATACTTTGAACACAGAAAATAGAAAAAAAAAAGATTCTGACAGCTTTTACCTAATATAGGTATTTTTTTCTGTCAACATCTCAGCTATTCAACAGAATATGAAATAAATGGGTCTGATCTGTCTCAAAGTGCGCTGATATTAAGTTCCAGGCACAGCCTGACAAATACCTCTCATTTAATATGATAGAAAATCTGACAATAAACACTTTGTTTCTACTGAAAGATGACCATACTAAAGGTTCTGCCCTCTCATTGGTCAAACGGTTGGCTTCAGGTCTCCAGGCTTGTGCTTGCTGGCTTTGCCCGGGGGTCAGAGGTCAGAATGTCATTACCACAGTGACTGGAGATGACATCATCATAAACCGCCATCAAAACTGTAGTATATCAACGGTTATGTAGCATCTCGCCAATGACAAAAACAATATGTGTCTTGCTGCATGTATGTTTCAGGTTTGTTGTAACAGTATATTCCTGAAGGCAAGGTTTTCTGATGCTACATCTGTTGTGGTGGTCTTTGTACACTGGGTTGTGCTTTCTCTCGCTCGGGATGCAGAGGAAGGATGATTTCACATTTGTGGGCGGAGCAAGAGAGAAGCAAACCCGTGCGGTGAATGCTAGGTCTTCATCTGTGATTGTTCAGGATTGTCTTCCAAAGGTTTATCTCCATCACGAGACTTCTTTCTTTTTTTGTTGCCTGGAGAGTAGAAAGTGAAATGTAAAATGTGTAGTTTTGAACTGAATATTTAAAAAAAAAAAAAAAGCTGTCAACTGATAAGTATGAACAAATGAAAAAAACGATGAGGACTGTGATTTAGCAAATAGTGCATGTTTCTGCCAGGGTTGTGCATCGTTCAGAATTAACAGTAAAGTAAAATGTTGCCAAAATTTCAATGCAAGTCCAGAATTTCAATTAAATCTCAACTAAAACAAGATTGCAATTTACATTTGAGTTGAATTAAATTCACATAACCGTTTTTTCCCACCTGGAGAGTAAGGTTTGTCTGTACTATGGAGTTTAGCTTGACAAAGGCATATTTAAAATAAAAAACATATTGACAATTAAATATTATATATCTTCTATTATTATATATGTATACTGGAAATTTAAAGTAACAATACTATAAATGTACAACTTAAATAAAAAAATAAATAAATGGAAAAGCCCTTGCAAGGTTTTCTTTTTTTTTTTTAGATATTCAAGAAATAATAAATAAATAAAATAAACAAATAAATAAAAATAATTCATAATAAATGTATTAATTAATATTAAATACTATGTATATATACATATATTATTGAACATATAAACATATCTATACAAACAGTATAGAAGGATTTACAAGCTTATATGAAGTTATAAGTTTGCTTCCCATTGAGGTACATCAAATGCAATCTGAAGTGGTTTATAAAAGTGTCTCCTAAATGCATGAAATGAAAGTAGAAAACTATTGAATCGACGACGTTGACTAGTCTGATTGGTTAGGCTAGTCAGAAAGAGGCTTTGCCAGAACAATTTGTTAACAGCATGAATGATTTCTTGATAATGTTTTTCCAGGAGCAACACAGTCTGCTGACCCAGAAATATATCCTATTTACGTAAATCACATTGTTCTGAGCGAGTGGTCTTTTTTTATTAAACAGATGGGGCTGCGGTTTGCCTGGCTGGTTGCTAAGAAACAGATGGAGTTTGAAAATGCAGACTGTGTGTGTGTGTGTGTTTGTGCAGCTGTAAACGCAGGTGTCGTGTCATTACTGGGCAGATTCACAAATTTGTGATTCAGTCAGGTGCTTGGCAGCTGATACACACTGAGTTTCCGGAGCAGTTTTTTCCCCAGGTTCTCATCCGAGCCGCCCAGAGAGTGAGAGCTGATGAGCTGGGATGTAGACAGGCCCGTCTCCATGGGTACGGCCATCACATCTGAAATAGATCGGACACACTATGACAATGGGCCACGATCACATGACAAACTGAGCTGGAAAGTCATTGGTTAGTTGCTTCTCTTCTCTTCTCTTCTCTTCTCTTCTCTTCTCTTCTCTTCTCTTCTCTTCTCTTCTCTTCTCTTCTCTTCT
>JAUMHR010000063.1:17412324-17423474 GCA_032361145.1 Enteromius fasciolatus
AGTAAATATTTTATTTCACTCTTATTTAATTTGATTCTTCTTTTATTTTTTAAGGTCTTTACGCTCAAAGGCAAGGGGATATTTACGCATTTTATAGGCCTTACTTTTATGTGCACCTTTTACAGCTTCTCTTTTTACGACTGGTACCGTATTATGTCTCATTATTTAGGAAAGCACTAAAAAGCTGGTATGTATTTATTTAGAAAGGAACGAGCGTGTAGCGCAACGGACTGCAGCTCTGTGTGAAATAATCTGCTGTTGATTTCATCACTGCGGCCTAAAACACAATCATACATTACGCTAAATCTGATGAACCCCAGTCTGAGAAAGCTACGCACCAAATAGCGAAAACCAGGTCGCTGCTAACAAATAAAAATAAAAAAAATCAAATAAACAAAATAGAAGTTTTTAATTATTGATGAGCTTTGAGATAGCATGGTCTGCTCTGAAAATACAAAAAATAATTTTCTCGTGTCGGCAATAAAATAAGACACGGCGTCGCATGAAGTGTATGCAGTATATACTTTATTACATATTATATATGCATGATGTGTTTTTAATGTGTGCATATACAACCCAATATAAGTTGAAAGTATACAAATCAACCTTAAACAAAAAAGTCAGCTTCAGTTCACACTCATAGTGTAAAATCATAAAGAAAAGCTCTCTTTATGATTTTCTGCACTGTACAATGTCTAATCAGGTAATCTAAATAGCTTCACAAGGTCAGTTTTAAACTAACATGTCTTATGAAGTAAAAATATATAACTAGATTTACTTAACTGCATTTAAAAAAAAATAGGATTCATTAAAAATAACTCCTTTTGATTGGATAAATTAAATTAGGTGCAGACAGCTCCTGCTAATATTTACTTTGCACAATTCAGCTGTAGCACTTCGGCTTTCTCTGAGTCTTTGGGTCTGTGATCTACATCTTTCTTTATCCACAGCTCCAAGCGCTTAGTCACTCTGGCACGGGGACTCTCTCCAGCTTATTTGAGGTTTGGGGGCAAACGGACCGACTTTCTCCAGTTTCATAACCTGAAGAATCTTGCAAAGTTTAGAGGGCCTGGACCGGACTATTACCTCAAAAACTATGAAGATGGTGAGGTCTGATTTGGTCATTTTTAATTAGGCAGGTATTTTGCACATTGATTGAGAAGTGCTTTGAGTTTTGCATGATTTTGACTCAGAAATCTTGATGTAACTGAAAAATGTAACAATATTCTAGAAATTCATCATGATATCAAAGCGCTGTTATTCCATACTGTGTGCATGTATAAATCTAAAATATATCTGAGTAAATATTGATGCATTTCATTTATGTAGTGCATGCCTGTTGAAAAGAAATGGCTTTTTAATTACCCAGACTTTTTACCAATAAACATGGAAGAGAAAGAAATACATTTTGAGTATCTGGTAAACATGTCCACAATGCAAACCACATGCATTGCACTTTTAGTGGTTGGTTTGTCCTCTCGTTTGTACTCCAAAAGCATTCTCGCGGTTTCCGTGCAGACATAGTGCGCAGTGACTTCGCTCTGGACAAACAAAAGGGTTGCAAGCTGGCCAGCCACCCAGACATGATGCTGGAACTGCAGCGGGAGAAAGCGGCTCAGATGCAACAGGTCTTATTGAAAGAACAGCTCTCCAACATCTACAGCGATGTCACGTTAACAGGTAGGGGATTACAACAACATGCAGATGCTGAGCCTATATCACGTTTAGGCTTTGGTTTTTTGCTTCAGAGTTTCACAAAATAGGCTACAACACATGCACTCTCAGACAAAAAGGTACAATGCTGTCACTTGGTTGATACCCTGTACAAAAGCCTTAATGGTTCATATCAGGATAAATATCAGTACCTTTTGAAAGTGTATTGCCCCAGTCAATCTTATTTTATGGGAGTGTAGGTTTTTAACAAATGTGATTCTGGTCCGCAACATTTTTTATTTATTTATTTATTTAATTTATACATCATCTGAAAGCTGCATAAATAGGTTTTCATTTATGTATGGTTCGTTAGGAAAGGTATATGGCTAAGATACTATTTCAAAATCTGTAATCTGAAGGTGCAAAAAAATATTACTAATCAAAAATTAAGTTTTGATGTATTTCGGCTGTAAATACAGAGCATTATTTTTAATTAATATCCAAATTATTTTTGCCATAAAAAAAAAAAAAAGTTAATTTTGGCCCATACAATGTATTATTGGCTATTGCTATAAATATACCATGTTACTTATGATGTGGTCCAGGGTCACAAATGTATTGAATGGTGCATGTTATTTGTGACAAAGTTGGCTAAAGTATTTTTAAAGTCAGTAGGAAGCTTTAGTCCTGTAGTTGCTATGTTCATGACTGTGTTGTCTTGGATGCTTTCTGTGTTTATGGTTTGGTTAAGCTTGTCTGAACTATGTTGAGTTGTTTTGTCTCACTGATGTCCAGGATTATAGGTACTCCAACAAATGCAGTGATGTAATTGTTGCTGCTTGTTCCAGAAACGGATAGGTTTAAAATGATGAGAGACAGGACGGTCAGCCAAGCATATGGTTTTATTGATCACTTTCAACAGCTGTGCTTTGCCTGTTTGTAAATCCAGTGTTCAATTTCAGATTTCATAGTCACACACACACAGACATTGTCCCAAATGTTCAGATCATTTTATGGGGGAATAAATGTTTGAAAGGCAGAAGTCTCCGAGGATTTGTCAGAGACCTTTGTAGTACCGAAAATGTCAGATCAAGGATTGAATGAAGCTGAATGATGACATATACAAAAGGCCAGCTGACAATGATTTCAGAAATGTCACTTTGTAAAAGCACTTGCTATACAGCAAGAACACGAAGGTTTCTGCATGCAGATGCAATCAGGTCAGTAGTATCTTTTCTGTGCATATTTAAAACTCAAAAATGTGTTATGGTTGGATGAGCTGTGATATTTTGTTTGGATCACGCAGTGATTTTTTTCTTGTTGTTGATTGAATTCCGATTCTGAGCTGAAAGAAATTACTTTGGGCTTTTTCTTTAGCAGACCTTTGCGTTGTTTTATTATTATAATCGTTGCAGTAATCTCAATGTAAACTTAAATCACTATCAGGTACAGTCAACCAGAGAGAGATTATTTGTTTAAAGCAGGTTTTGTGTGGAAAGAAATTTTTATGTCAGGCGCTGTGCGAGTTCCAGTGCGGGTCACGCTGCACATTTTCGTATTAATATTGATATATAAGCTCATTTCTGAACTGCACTTGGCGGCAAACAGGCAGAGTGTTGTTCGTTCATATCTTAAACCGTTACCGTTACTTCATGCCAGAAAGCACTCCTCTAGCTTTCACCCTTATTTTCCAAACATCTTCTTAAGCACATCTGCGTTTGACAAGGCGGCTGTAAGAGGAATTAGAACTAAACACACTTAGCGAAGGAATCTCTCTCTCCGTGGATCTCAGCATGTGTGCTGTAGCTAAAAGCCCGCCGTGTGCATGACTGATTGGTGAGAATAAAGACACCTGGGTGGACGGCGTAGACAGGTCTGTTAGCAATCAGGACGCCCCCTGCGTAGTCTCTGGCAGGTGGCAGGGGAATTGAAGTGAGATAGCCCTGCCCCATCCATTTCCACTCGCCACAGGTCAGCTTTTCTGACCCTTTCTCATTAGAGCTATCAGTAATAGGCGCGAAAGCCCCCTGCCAGTTAAAACAAACCGTGGTGAGACAAGCTCAAGGTCATACTAGTTTTCACCTCTCCACTCGCTACAGTTTAGTCCAGTTTAGTTAAAGCAAACCATCTGAGACAAGTCGAGGTCAGGGCGCTTAAAGCTGTCAAATTGCTACAGTTCCACGCCACTTTTACGTCCCATGAATCTGCCTGCTGTTTAAGTTACTTTATTCACTGCATGCTTTTTCAGAATTTAGTCACTCTTATTTTGTTATATATAAAAAAAAGAAATTTTAAATTTGCACATTTTTAAAAAAAAATTAAAAAAGTGAAGTAAGGTAAAGTAAAAAACTTACTGCATCATATTCAACAGACACGTTTTAAAGGCCTCTAAATTATTGACTTCATTAAAGCTTTTTTTTTGCTGAATTTGTTTTTGTATGCAAACTACTGCATGTTTTTTGTAATCTAACAGTTTATACTTTATATATAAAGCAAGTAAAAGGCATTTAGAATAATTGTTCAGTCCACCTTCAGGTTGTGCTACACCGTGAAATAATTTCTTTGTAAAAGTTACTTCACGGATTAAATCAACTAATATTTTATTTATCATCCATTTACCTTTCTTTAGAAAAATCATATCACCAAGCTTTTGAGGAACGTTAATTGCATTGCCTTCCCCCTACTATAAAAATGAAAGAGCTTTGATTATAAAACTAAGCATTTAAATGTCATCTTACTAATATGATTCAGTTAAATAGTGATATAAATAAATATCAGCATATATTTAGTCCTCTGAATTAAGTGTATACTATATGAGCCATAAGAACCTGATATGGTGTTCAACAAAATACATAATACAATGGAAATAAAATACACATAAACATATTTTAATATTAAACTGTTCCATTAAAACAATATATATTATTATTTAATATGTCAGGCTTATAGTGTTAACTGGTCATTGATGGGCTGCCATGCTGAGATTATTTAAACAGCAAAATATTACTTGGCAACTGCTGATAAATAGTTTGACATTTTTAAATTTAACTGTTGCATAATATTAAGTGGCATATCCTTTACCTTCTTTAGACTTTTATTCTAGGTAAAAAAAAAACCTACATTATAGCTGTTTTGCAGATATCATGACACCAAGTACATTTCCTTTGGGTGTGCACGGAAATCAGTGTGCAACGTTAGCCATAATCGGCAATATAATTAAATAGATTTCAAAAATAGATGCATTTCATTATGCAAACTGTAAAAAGGAAATCTTCAGACTGACATTTTAGTCATTTATCAGCCATCTATACATTTAATCATGTCACAAATATTAGCTGGTTGCATTAGGATGATGCCATCACTTACATTTTGAATATTGAACATTACATAATTGGCATAATGAGAGATTTTAACGTTACAAAAAACAACCAGTAAAACGGATTAGCACAACTAAGGCTGAAGTGACCTATACGACACATAGGCTAAATTGTTTACAGAAATTGAATACTTAGGATTGAGTGTTTAAAACAAACCCAAAGCAGAATGTTTGTGAAATATCAATCCTGTGCATTATTGAATTGACTGATAACGGCCAGTGAAACATTCACCTTTAAAAACCATGTATTTCATCAGTGTGTTAGTTTCCAATGCTGATGGATTCATGAATAGCATAGCATTCATAACCCCACTGCAGATGTATATATCATTCAGTACAAGCAGACATATTAAGTATGATGAATATCAACAGTGCACCTCTCTAAATGACTTATGCTCATTTTGTTTGTATCCCATTCCTGGAAATGTCTCTTCCACATGCATTGAGTGAAGTGTCAACTGATATGCAGCTAAAGGTAGTGAAGGTAAAATTCCATGGTACTCTCAGAGCTCGGCTGTAGAGGGCTTTATAGTTGTCATCGTGTGATTCGTACTGCACTTTATTCGTGAACCGCTTTGCCAGACTCTCCGGAGAGCAGCATTCATCATAAATAACTGTCAATTTTCTTGCTTTCGCTCTCCGCTCAAAACATTTGTCTTACGTTTACTCCAAGACGTGAGGAAATCTATCTGCGCGATGCTAGCATGTTAAAATGCAGCATAGCTAAATTCGAAGCTATTTCCTGCCTGTTTGCTCTGAGACAAATGACAGGAAGTTGTCCAGTGAGGGCAGTTTGGGTATTAGCTAGCTGACGGTTAGCCTTTAGCCTCTCATTTTCGTTGACAGCAGTAACTGCTCGAGCCCTCGAATAGTCATTAGAAGTAAGGAAATGTCGTCAAAATGGGCTAGAGGTGGGGAAACCTCCTATAATCATTCTCCATGCAATAAGCGCTTGGAATTGATCGCAAACGAGGAGTGGCTTTGACCAGATGCAGTCTGAAGTGAGATGGTGCCATTTCACAATACTGCGTCATTTGTTTTCCCTCCACAAGTGTGGGTAACATGCCCATGTTGCTCCGAAAAGTTTTTTGGCTCATGGAGCCAAAGTTTTTGTCCAGTTAGAAACGATTGCTCCAGAGTTGAGGCGGTTATTTCATTGAAACGATTGCTGGAGTATTTTGATGAATACCGCATGGCAGAATTTCTTTTGCCAGTCGTCGAATAGTCTTCCTGTCCTCTTCTCTCTTCTTGTGCTCAAAGTGACACAAAGAGTTTGGAGACTTTTTTCTCCTCCCCCAGCAGCAGTGAAAACACACATGTGTGCACTCAACACAAACACAGTGAGTGCACGTAGAATAGTGTGCTAATGATAGATCTGAGGCTCTGACAGATGTTTCTGCCTGTGAAGGAAAACATGATTTTTTTTTCTATATCTGAGACATTAAGCAGATACTCACACACATGCTCAATATTCTCCAGAAGAGCTAAGAGAATGTATCTGTAGGCCATACAAAAGCAAACGTGAAGCATGCTTGACTCGCAGTTCCTTTTCCTATAGCGCGTTGCACCACGTTTTACGTTAAATACACATTTTCAAAATTTTGGTTCATTTAAATACTTTTTGTAGCTGAAACCTAAAGGAGTAGTTCACCTAAAACTCTTAATTAAATGTACTCATCCTTGGGTCGTTTAAGATCGATCCTCTACATAGATCCTCCTTTACCATGAAAGAATCCATTTGGGACTGTTGTAAACAGTTTTTGGTTTCAGCATATTTTTTACCAGATTCAGAAAAGGCAACTTTCTAATTGGAGAAAGCATTATTGTAGATAAAGAACTTGAATATTAGCCAGAAGCAACAATTTGACGTTAAAAACATCTTACAGTACATGCAGCGTTTCGCTTTACATTAATTGATGGACTTGGGGTTTCTAGGAATAAGGACATAGCAATTAGCAAAGAGATGATCACTGCTCTGAAATGTCCACAGCCATTGCCTTTTAAATAAATCAATATTGTTTGCCACTGTCACGATCGCTAGCTGGAGTGCCCAGGAACTCCATTAGAGGGCATTCCACCCTGGACCCTTGTATTGCATGTGTCTTGTTCTCATTGTTAGGTTCTTACTTGTGTTCCCCTCACCCTATCTCATTACGTTGATTATTGCAAAGCCATACTGATGTTCCTTGTTCGCATGTCTTCCTTGTTTCATTCTGTTTTTGAACTTGGACTGTTTTATAGTTTTTTGATTGTTTGCCACCTGCCCTGACCCTCACTTTGTTATTGGAATGACTTTGCCTGGATTGTACTGTTTGCTGGTGTTTGACCCTGCCTGTTTGACTACGTTTCTGAATAAAGCTTTTGCACTTGGATCCCCACTTGACCCTCAGTCTCTTCATAACAGCCACATTGGATCTGTTTCACCAAGCTTATTACAATGCTTAATGCAATTGCTGACTACTTTTAGGAGCCGCCTTTAAACATTAAAGGGGTCATACGGTGGTACATGCACTTTTTCAAGCAGTTTGGACTGAAATGTTGGGAATGTGTGTACACAACCACCCTACAATGATAAAGATCCACCAGTATTTTTATTAAATTAAAAGAAGAATAAGTTGTCCCTTCTGAAATCAAGCCATTCTCAAATGCATCACACCGACAGAGGCCACTCCCACAATAGTTGATTGACAGCAGTGTGTCACACACACTGAACTGGTGCCTTACTTTAGACCCGTCCTGAGTGAGCCGTCATCAGACCGAGACGCAGAGACAAGCAGGACTCCTAAGAGATTGGGTTGTTTTGTTGTTGAATGTATTAATGAACATAGCAGTAGTCATTTACCCCGACATCTGAGTGACTGAAGACGCAGAGGATTAACGTTACGTTTGGTTCTGAAGGGCAACGCCCCCTTGATCAACCGAAATGCGTTTGTTCACGTGAATCATTCATGATCCAGTCTCACCTACAGAAGCAGTGATGATAATGTCTTTTAATGAATCTTTGCAAATCACCTTTCCTAATAATGTGCTAATTAGCAAGTTTCACTATTCATACAGCTAAAAAAAGATCCTTTGATAGTGCCTCGGAAAAGAGGGGCGGGGTTAGCGGAGCTTGTGAAGATTTAAAGGGGAAGTACACAGAACAGAGTAATATGACAGGGTAAAATGCGCGTTTTTTACACTATCTTTGAGACATTTTAAAGCAATCTATATTACAAACTTTCCACTAAGATCCTAAAGAATCATATAAGCTTGTGGAAAATTGCCTTTGTATGACTCCTTTAAGTTTGCTATAAAATGTCAAGTTGTAACTATAATGCAAATAAAATAAAATAAGGCAGAGCTTATGTTATTTTCCACCTATTAGTATTATTATTTAGCATTATTATAATTTTTTTAGAGAGAAAGATAGGGAGAGAGAGATGTTGGCAAATGTGATATGAACATTTACGATCTCAGTATGTTACGAGATAAATAAACGAGACATTAATATGTATTACAGAAAGTTTCCACATTGGCCATTATTCAAGGTTTTTCAAATGACCATAAAGCAACAACTGAAAAGGAAAAATAAAATGTGCAGAAGAACATGAAAATGGAGAGGGCTCTAGACATCTCGTAAATGTAACAAGAAGCTGTCAGACCCCATGACTCAGACCGAGCTATATATTGCTGTTCTATTTGCCAAATGAAGTGACAAACTAGCCTTTAAATGAATTTGCAAGTAGAAACAGACAATAGCAACATATTTACAATTTTCAAAATAATGAAAATAAACTGTTAAGAGAAAACAGATGTTTACAATGCTTGGAAGGAGACGAAATTCCCTGCTGGGTACACAAACTCAATCTAATAATGATGTTAGCGTCAAAATTATCTGATGTGTTTAAAATGGAGTTTCAGATCTTAAATGCCTTGAAAATGAATTGCGCTTTTAGAGAATGTCACTTGGTGAAACAGTGTTTTTGAAGTGAAAGAGATGCTAATGATTCTGTTATTGTTTGTCAATTAAGATCATCTTCATAATACTGTGATGAATTGCTGAGACGATGGTGATATCTTATTTGACCGTAATGCACATTATGATACTTTACAGCTGCCACGTTACAATAACCCCGGCAGAACCAACATGGCAGGAGAATATAAGTTTATTCAAAGTCTTTTTTTCTGAAAAATAAGGTTGGCCAGGAGATTTTGCTTCAGTTTTCTTGCGGAGATAATATTTCTACGGTTGTGGCCAAATTCTGAGCCAGGACTTTGTGGGAACTGGACGGGCCACATTTTACACTTTCGCATCTAGCAGTTCCCTTCAGTATCAAAATCTAGGAAATTAAAGATGACATGATACATTAATCTACATCTCTTTAGCGGTTTACCAAGTCACACATATTGGAGTTATTTGCCTGGCCCTCACCATGCAACACAAAATTCCAAATAATAATCCAAGATAATCCCAGCGAAGGAGTTTCCTTTCCGCTGATTGTTATTAAGCCGTGAGCTTTTAGTCTGTGAAGTTTCCTTTTCATTTGATTCATTCATTTGATAGTGGAGTCATCAGTCATGCACTCATTGTGCATGAGAACTGCACTGCAGCAGCTGCGGGTAGTTTAATACCACCCCTTCATAAACAAATATTAAACCTCTGTGATTCCCGAAGACATCTGTGTTCTTACCACATACGTTTCAAGTGCTGACATGACTAAAACCTTTATTAAAAATCAATAAAGAATGTAATTGCATTAAATGCTTTAACGAAATCACCGTAGCAATCGCAAAATCTCAATGGGCTTCATTCATGAAACACGAGCAGAGCAAATTTCTGTGCAAATCGTTTGCAAAACCGTTGCAACGCAAATTGCTGCATTTAATTCAATTGGATTTATGAATGTTTTACATAGAGATTCGTTCTGCATGTGTTTCATGACTGAGGCCCAAAGGATTTCCCACTGCACACTAAAATGCACTTACTTTTGTTCTGGCACACACATTTTTACTTTCTTTTGCCATTTGGAGTCCTAGCATTGTTTAAACTTTGCCAATTTTACACATCCAAGATACAGAATTTCAAATTCGAGTTAAAATATAATCTCATTTTAAATAAATGTTTTAGTTCTGTTTAAAAAGCAATCTTCCGTTCGCTTTCAATTCCGCGCTCAAAACATACGTCCTTCATTACTTACAGACTCGTAGCATTTCCCTAATTAAGCTGTCAGTGGATATTCACGAGCTTTGCCCCAGAGCTCCATTATATTCACTGTTTTTTAAGGAATTAGCACTGTTGGACATTTTGTTAATAGCCGACATCACAAAGACTGAAGGAAGTGATTGTTGTGGCAGCTTGGCATTATGTGAGGTGAAGTCGGGTTATATATTGCCTTGGTGATTTCACCTGGCAGCTTCAGTACTCTCAGCCTGGTTGGACATTGATTTAACTAGTTTTAATGTTCCAAGGACCATCTGGCTTCACCACAAGTTCACCCTACATGTTGAACTTTCTCTAGGAGAACTGCATATGTTTTAAAGTCAGGGTTGTGGGCCATTCTGCATAAAGTCAATTTTAAATTTAAGTTCATTTTTTGAGATTGCAGACAGGATGAAGAATTGTAATATCTATTCAGGAATTATGCTTTTTATATATATGTGTGTGTGTGTATTTATATATATGTATACACACACACACACACACACACACAAACACTGTAAATGTATTTATACTTTATGTACATACAGACACACAAACACATAATCCTAATTTTAAAAATGTAACGATATACAAATTGTTAGACCAAATGTTTAGTTAGTCAACCTTAACTTAAAAAAAAACTGTTAAATAAAAAAAAAAAGTATTAAATAGAACATTACTCCTGATTGTGTGATGCTGATTACTGAAAACAATGTAGTGTATATTTTGTGATACTATAACTTTTGCCCAGTATTGAACTTAGTTTAGAGATATTTTTAACAGACAAAATGTATATTACATAAGCAATAGATAGAATACGTAGTCAAAGTTATCAATACTTTTTGGCACAATTAGTAAATAATTTGGTAACACTTCGGAATAGGGGTCCAAAATAATGCATTAGTTAAGCATTAATTAATGGTTAATTTGTTCACAATT
>JAUMHR010000063.1:17456821-17470782 GCA_032361145.1 Enteromius fasciolatus
TTGTAGCTAGCTTCATTAAAGCAGTAGGAAAATGTCTTTACTTTAATTACTTCTGCTCCGTTTTTAAAGAAAACCTGCCATGAAAATTTCTCGCAACAAGTCAAACAATTGTTGCTGCTCGGTACACGCCATGTTTGAAAGCCAGTATGGTTTACGGTCACAGATCACTGATGCGTCATCGCGTTACACCCGCCTCAGTCGTTCCGGGGGGCCGACTGGCTTTGCCAGACTAACTTTGCTCGCGAAATGAATGTAGCGTCAAAGGAAGTATGGGCAGGCCCAGGCTATTGGTCTTTGTGATTTATTTGTTTAATGACATGGGTATGGTATTACAATTTAAAGGTGGTGTATGAGGTCACTGCCAGTGTGCCGTAATTTAAAAGGCTTAAAAAATAGTGTGTGTTTTTTATTTTATTTAAAAATGCACAAAGATTCCTGAAGGGTAGGTGTAAGGTTGGTGTAGGGCAATACCACATACATGTTGTACTGTATAAAAACCACTACACATATAAAGAGCCCCTTTAAACCACAAATACCAACATGAATGTGTGTGTGTGTTTGCAAAAACTATATGTTTTAACAATTCTCAAAAATCATGTTTTTTCATTGCACATACAAGTTAATCTCAATCAATTTTGGGTTGCTTTATTTTAATTAGGTTATATGTTTTTAGGTAAATATCAAAACAATGCAGCTAACTAGCACAATAAAAACTTGTGCTAAACCCTAAACGCTAACATAGTGGTGCTGCCCGCTAGAGTGATTAAGTGCACGCAGTGAGATGGGGGAGATATGTATCAGCTTGTGAAATTTGAGGAAAGAATTCAGTAATTTTCCTTTAAGTTACTGAAATCTGTTTTGTATCTTTGTAATACACTGATGAGCATTAAATGCAGACGATGAGTCACATGATGAACCAAAGCCCATCACAAGCAGCTTATAAATAAGAACATGTGTAGAAGGAGCTCAGTGTCATTCATGCAAACACTAAACACCATCATGGTGAGACTCATTAAAATAAAATATACAATAAACATTAATTTAACAACATTAGGGCCCGGTTTTTACAGCCAGGACTAGGCATTAGTTAAATTAAGATATTTAAGCAACTTTTACAGAAATGCCTTTATATAAGAAAATACTACAGGTGAGCATCTTAACACAGAACAATGACACTGACATGTATCAGCAAGATATTTTCATCTGAGACAGCTCAAACATGCAATTTAGTCAGGGACTAGTTTAAGCCTTGTCTGTGAAACTGGGGTGGATGTAGGCTAATATACAATCTTAATAAACATAACTGATAAGAAAAACTAAGAAGAAACATAATTATTTTAAAGATACAACATTAAATTCAAACTAAATTCGGTAATGCAATGTGGGGAATTCAATTTACGTTTTTTCCGTTTATTAATTTTCTTTTAACCATTTAACATTTTTTTTACTGTTAAAATCATGGTAATTTTTTATATTAAAAAAAAAAAAAAAAAAAAAAAAATATATATATATATATATATAAACATTTTGTTTCATTATTGAATAGATGCTATGAAATTCATTTTATAATAAGAATGTTTCAGTTCGAGTTTTAAAAATGAAAAAATACTTTTTTACTAATATTCAGTCATATTGCAATAAAATATTACAATATAGGCCTAATTGTCATTGGAATTTATATTATTACTTCTTTTACTGTATTTTTGATCAAATAGATGCATTAGATTTTTAACAGTAGTGTATACTATGGTGTATTAATATCTAAATGTATTTTTAAATATGAATATGTTGTACATATTGTACATATATGTACATATTGAAACAAAAATGCTTACATAATACATGTATGTGTACCGTGTATACTTATTATGTACATATTTAAGACAAATATGTTATGTTTATATATTAAATACATCATATTTTTCCCAATTATAAAGATATAATTTAAATTAAACAGTAATCAACTTATAAAGATGTTCTTTCATGTGTGCAGTTACTACATTGACAGGCGGGTGACCAAAGTAGAAGACTTCATGAAGACAAGACTTCTGGACACTCTGTCTGAGCAGATTACCAAGGTGTTAAAGGTAAAGGTCTTTTGATGACGCCCAGCCTAGATATCTTTTGTTTTTGAATGTGTTAGTTTGAGATGTGCTGATACACATTAAGGTTGTTGTTGTGAGAGTGTGTAAGTCCCTACAGTGCTCATTAACTGTGTTTATCTCAAGGGCCCCAGGTTTGTCCTCAGCTGCACCATCCAAACAAGCTGTCTCCGGTCTGATAGGTGGCCTACCGTAAAGGGAGCATGGGTCAGGGCACAGTAAAGGAGGAAAGCTTTTGATTGGGTTTACAATTTACAAGTTCCCCCATCAGCCTCATGATGCTCTGGGAACCATCCCCTTTCGGTCTAATAAGCAGTACCAGGTTTCACAACATTTAAGACTTCCCTCAGGAGGCCCAATCTATAAATACACAGCTCTCCTGTTTTATGTATCTCAAACTCACACATCTGGTCCAGTGTACCCCTAAAAGTGAAAGAGGGGGAAAACTGGCCTTCCTCGCAAATATCAAACAAAAGACGGCAAGGTTCACTCCCAAACCCAGTGGGATGGTGATTAGAGCCTATTACATGCGTGATGTCAGACAAACAAGTGCTTATTCCACTTTTTGACTTCAACTCCAAAGGTCATTTAGCATAAAATCAGTCATAAAAGATGGAATTCACATCTGCAGGTGTTCTCCGATGGTTTGGTGACTACCCTTCTACAATTTGTCAGATTTTGTTTTGAGAGGTGATTTATGCTCGAGAGTTGGTTCTCTGACTGTCATTTACTGCAGGACTAAAGGTTCATAGAGTATCTGAATCAGAAGTAGAGAGTATGAGAGGCTTTCTTTGGCTTATTTTGGAATATGCCTAATACCAGACATGTGTTCTATTATAACCAGACTCTGACCCTGCAGCTGGACGGCAGTCGGTTGAGTATTGTGCTGCAGAGTTGGGATTTTATCTCAAATCATGCCCGTGGACATTCATGGACAGTCAGGAGTCAGGATGCAGATTTTTATCAATCACCTGCATGGGGAAAAAGTTGTATTTGCGTACAGTACCTGGCTTTTAAAAGATAACAAACATTTGTTGTTCATTTTCGATAGTACATATCAGTTTATTATTAGATGTTTTATTTGTTCGTTATTTTTTAGTTACATGACTATAGGAAACATTGAGGTAAATATTTTTGAAAGAAGTCTTTTATTTTGACCAAGGCTGCATTTATTTGATCAGAAAAAAATAATTATGTTATTAAAATGTAAAATATATTTTCTGTTTTTATGTATATGAAGAGTTCACTTGCAAAACAGTGTTTTTAACAATTCTCAAATAGGTTTTTTTTTGTCCATGTTAATCTGTCAAATTATTTTAGCTAGGTTAAAAAATTACTTTAAAAAAAATAACACAATAAATGCATGAAATATAATAAAAAAACAAGATTTTTGTAAATGTAAAAAAAAAAAACTTTTTTTTTTTTGCAAATAAACTTTTCATACTTTAGATTATAGCCTAATTCATTCCTGAAATGACAAAACAGCCATAATTACAGTGTTCAGTGTCCCATGATCCTTAAGAAGCATATTATTCTAATATACTGATTTGCTGATCAAGAAAAAAATATTTTTATTAATGTTGAAAGCAGTTATAATCAGTTATAAAACAGTTATAAAGCAGTTATAAAGCAGTTGTAATCCATGATACAGTTTTTTCAATATTCTTTGATCAATTGAAAGTTCAAAAAGAACACATTTCATTTGAAATAATATTTAAGTAATAGTGCAAATCAGCTTTACAGAAAATGTTTCTATTTTGAGGTTTCTGCATTACTTTTAGTAGTAGCTTATCAGTGGTGGCTATGTCAAGTTGAAATAGAAATCTTTTGAAGCATCTTTTTGTGACTGGATTTCACATTTACCTGCTTAAAATGACACATTTTAAGTTGATCATACTAACCAAAGGATTTTACTATTCAAGTATGAATCCTGCCCAACTGTCCATCACTCAGTTCTAAGTTATTGATGATATGTCTCATCTGATAAGCATGGTCTTTGTTTGGTTTCAGATTGTTCAGACTCATGCTCCAGAAAAGCGTGTGTGGCTGGGTGGAGTTGGTCCGGCTTGGGCAGGCGGCACCAATAATTTATCTGATACATTCGCTGCTGGTTTTCTGTAAGTATCTTCATGTAGTATATAGGCACTAATGATTTTGACAATCTCTGTATAAAAATATCATAAATATCATTGCTGAGCACTGATTAATCACATCAAAAATAAAAAGTTTTGTGCAAGTAATATATGTGTATGTTCTGCGTATGTTTATTGTGTATATTTAAAATAACACACATGCATATATATATATATAATATTAAAAACATGTTTTTTATATTTAATATATTCATATATAATATAAATTATATGACTATAGAAATATGCATGTGTTCTTAATATATACTGCGTGTATGTATGTATACATAATAAATATACACAGTACCCACACATATGTTATACAAACAAAAACATTTATTTTGGATGAAATTAATCACGATTAATCATTGCCCAGTACTTGCGCTGCTTTACAGGATTTCATTTAGGGTTTACAGGATTGATCTAACCTAAAATTTATGATGCATGATCTGTAGTAGTCAGCAAAGCATTAATCTCTCATTTGCTGTTAAGATAAGATGTTTTAATAGAACAATATAACAGTGAATTTAAGTTGTGACACAGTTAAAAACACTGTGCATTGACGAGTACAATTGCTGTCAAAGCACTCATCCTGGCCACATGAAGTCAATCTCACTCATGTTAAAGATATTTTATACCCTTTTATCAATACAAAGTGCTAATTTGAGCATCCCGAGTTCACATCCTGGCTCTTTGCCAATCCCAGCCCTCTTCTCTCTCCTACCTCATTTCCAATCTACAAAGGAAAAAATGGCAAAAATGGCAAAAATTAATGTTTAAATGCTTGCAGTGCTTATTTGCCTTGTATAACCTGCGATTTGCATTGGAAATTCCACTACTGAAAGTGCTTTAAGATGCTGTAGAAAAATGGCATTGCGGTGGCACTTTATTTTAGTACATGAACGTGTATTTACAGTAAGTACACTTACTGTAAAATAAAGTGCAACCAAGTATTGTAATGTAAAGCAGCTACATGGGCAAGGTTTCGGTGTAGGTTCAGGGTTAGTATCTAGGTGTTACCTAGTCATTGTAATTGCTATGATAAGTGCATTTTATGCACGAGGAACAGTACTGTACAATAAAGTGTTACCGGCATCACTGTGAAGAACAATTAAATCCACTTCATTTTTGTTTTTTCCCAATTAAAATGGATTTTTAAATACTGAAAGGAGATGTAACTGTAAAGTTGTCTGTGGAAAAATGATCTCAATGTTTTTGCTGGCTTCAGGTGGCTCAACACTCTCGGTATCGCCGCAGCTCATGGGATTGATGTTGTACTCAGACATTCTTTTTTTGATTATGGATACAACCACCTCGTCGACCAGCACTTCAACCCTTTACCTGTAAGTTTAAGCACATAAACAGAACCCAAATCAAAAGCAGCCAAAGCTGTTTAACACTCAGACATTACCTGCAGACAGATTCGAGTCATATACCACACGCACTAAAGGTTACGCAAATTAACACCATACGCGGTGATCTGTGAGCTATGCTTGTTACCGTATTGTAAAAACCACCTAAAACGAATCAGTAAAAATGACCCAGATGTCATTTTTTCCATCATGAAGAGTATGAAGATAGTCTTAGACAGAGTCGGTCTTTAGCATGTGGCTCAGGCACCTTGCGGCTTTTCCCGTGGGACCTATTAGCCAAGATGAAAGGTGTTTAGTGGTGTTGAATACTGGGCAGCTGAGGCGAACTGCACTGAAATTCAAGCCTGAGAGAGTGTCACCTGTCTCCCATCCCCTCTACATGTGTGCCCCACTGTGTGGAACAGCCAGATGCTGACAGCACTGCAACCTGAGCCCAGGACACTCCACAGGTATCCCCGCCCTCCAGACCGCTGCCAACTTCATCCTGAATTATGTAGACCTCACTCTTTCACAGTGTCTGCAGGTCAGCCCCCTGGAGACAGGACGGACAGAAGACTTCAATTAAATTTCAATTTGATTTGTGAACCCGCATAAAAGACCATGACTAAAAGAAACTTAACCCTTGTGTTCTGTGGATCTCTGGATCGCTCTGGAAACATGCTTAACGTTGCATTTTGGTACATCATGACTAATATTGTGAGATCTGATTCTAAACCGTATTTCAGTTCGGCAATGTTAGATATTTTACGCATATTTTAGGCATCTACTTCAGATATGAAACATGAGTAAATGGAATAAATTACATTTTCTTCTTGGTTTACAAGCTCTTTTTAAACCACTTTTTTAGCGGTTTTTCATTTTATATATATATATATATATATATATGTGTGTGTGTGTGTGTATTTTATATATTTATTTATTTTATGTATATACATATAAGTGTGTGTGGGGGGGCATATTAGAATTGTTTTTTTTTAAATATGTATAATTGAAGTATAATACATGCTTATATAAAAAGCTGAGTTGAAAGACATCTCGTTTTCACACTGCCTATAGCAGATGCTGCACAATGTACACTGCCGGAGCAAATTAAGTTAAAACATGCTTATATATTAAAATATTTATGTATAATTTAAATCATATGAATATAAATATATACATGTAAATATTTTCAAAATATGGACTGTACATGTATGTATTTATATATACATAATAAATATACACATCATTAGAAGAAAAACTTTTTATTTTGGATTGATTAATCAAGATTAACCGTTTGACTGAACTAATAATTACATTCATGTTTTTATTAATATTTATATCTTTTTAATTGTAATAAATATTGCATATTCTATTTTTCATAGGAGCATTTTAAAAGAATTTAGGAATAAATAGATTTTTTTTTTAAACTTCTAAAATGTCTTTTTTGGGACCCAAAAACATACGATCCATCTAAACAGAACATAAAATGGAAATTTGAAACTAATGGTGACATTAGTGACTATAAATCAAAAGCAAACGATGTACTGATTTTCATACAGACAAGACCAAACTGCTGTTCCCCCTTTTAACGTTGAAGCAGACCCACAGATTTTAGCCTCACCTGCAGATTACCTTCTGGTTCCTACACGCAATCCTCACTGACTCTGACTCTGATAGATACATTATCTGCTCGTGGCCCTCTGTTCTTTTACAGCCCACCAGCAGTGGAGAGCCAGACCTGTCGACCCGCTCAGGATAACATATGTTCCTGTGCAGGCAATAAAACCAAAGGAAGACATAAAAAGGAAAAAATACAGCAATGGTAGAAATTCTTGATTATGCAACATTTCACCGAAGGCCAGTCTGGAGTTCTCAGAATCTCAACAGGACAAGAGTTCTTCCAGGACAAGCCAGAATGAGCATCTTTCCACAAAAAGCACTTTGAGCTGTGCTTTCGTCAAGCACTGCTCACAACTTTCAAAACGGTCATCTTTTTCCCCCCTGCTTCTCGTTCAACATCTCTAGTTATTCCAAGGACCAATCGCCCCCTGCTGGGATCGCAATGCTTTAAACATAGCTGGATATCTGTGGGAACTGCCAGAAGCCCCATTGCGAGAATTCGCAACAGCCGCAACCTGTCGGCCTGCGTGGAAAATTTACGGTCCAACCATTTCTCTTTAATCCCTAACTGAGTCATGTCTCAGTTTCTTTCCCTTCACACCTCAGCAGATGATCTCATCTCCTTTTCTTGCTTTGCTTTTTTTAAAACCCATTGTCTCTTGCTGTTTCTTATGTTTTCAGCCAGTCTTTTTGATTGATACCAATCAGAAGCAGGAGATTTCAGAAATGCACTAACAATGTAATTCCCATGGAACTACACATGCGCCGCTTTAGACTGAGAAGGTGATGTGTGGAATTTTTAGATGATTTTTAAAATAGTTTCTAAATCCAAGTTCAAGTCTTTTTATTCTAGTAAGGATGTTCAATAATTAGAATATTTATTAACTTACATACAGTGTGTTGGGTGAAAGCAATAGCACTTCTCTGTAATAATTTGCTAATTTATTTAATCAGTGGTCATGTTATTAAACATATTTTGTGTAATTGAATGCATTTGCTTAATCTGCACAATAATATGATTTTTGTCAATATTAATAATGTGTTTTCTGCTGGATGAAAGCAATAACACACTTTTTTTCAATAATATTCATTTTATTTTAGTTTTTCATCAGCTAGGTGAAGTTAATAGTGCAACTCTCCTCAATAATCGAATAATTAATATCGATATGAATTATTCTCAAGATTCAGATTAATAAAGATATTGTTTTTCACAAATCACAAGTTGCCCTTACACATATCTCAGATCAGAATAACAGAAACTTTGAATCAGGCTAATAGGCAACCTGGCCCAACTGCAACATGCCCAGCAATATGTGAACAACACAATATCATCGAGCCATGTTTGTGGGCTTGATCTGGGGTCGTGGCAAACTGCAGCACGGCAGAATGTCTTAAACTGGCAAAAACCAGTCCCATTTTCTTTAAAAAAAACGACCCGTCCAGTCTTTTTTGTAATTCCATTTAGTGTCAGTGGTTAGTGTGGTGTTAAAATGACATGCTTCACCTTTAAATATTATTAAACTGTAGCTCTTTATTGCTCCCAGTTGTTTATTATGTGGTTGAAATTGCTTCGTTTTTGTTGCACACTCTCACGTTAAGTTAATATGTGTCTGTCTGTCATTATAGGACATGGCATTTGCTTATATCCTGTTGGTATTAAAGACAAGTAAGTTGGTCATATCCTTTAATCTCTCAGGTCTTTAGTGGTTTGACTTTAATTTATTCATTATTAAAGCGGTTTCTATGTTATTCAGTCATTATAGACCCTGCATAATCCTCCTTACTGGGAGGGCTGAGAAATGCTTTCTAAGCGAAATAACGTGCTTTGACCTCTAAGAAAGTACAGTAAGGAAACCTAAAGTTGTTGAGGTGAGCACTCCTGAGATTGTTGTCATTTTTGTGAGTGCACCTGCATAACATTTTGGTGAAAAAAATGCACAAATCTTTCAACGGACCCCAGTATACACTAGTTTGAAATCCTGGAATCTAGACTCTAGATTGTTCTCAAGCTGTTGTTTTTGTTGACATTAGTGTTTAAAATATATATATTTATATATGTATATTCTATGATAAATGATTAAATTCTTGTATAATTTTGACCCATTGTATGGGTCAGGTGATTGATTTTTCGTTTTATGCCAAAATCATCAGTTTTTTTTGTAAATTTCCTACTATAAATATATCAAAACTTCATGTTTGATTAGTAACATGCATTGCTTAGAACTTCATTTGGACAACTTTGAAAGCGATTTTCTCTTTTGGCACCTTGTGATTTCAGATTTTCGAATATTGCCCTATCCTAACAAACCATACATCAATGAAGAGACTATTTATTCAGCTAATTTATGATGTATGAATCTCATTTTCAAAAAAACTGTTTTATAAACCTATTACTGGTTTTATTGTCCAGGTTCAATATATAATCTTATTGCTTTCAAACAGAAAATGTAAAGCCTCACTGCATCATATCAAATTGCAATATTTGAGATATGTGTATTTATGTTTTTGTAAAATTGCAGTTGAAAGAGACCCACCCATTCCCCGATCTCCTTTTCCCACTGCCTATAGCAGATGCTGCACAATGTACACTGCCGGAGCAAATTAAGTTAAAGTTTCCCTGGAAAAGAAGCCTTTAAATGCTGCCATATGCAGGATTGCATGGGAACTTCCTGATGCACACATGCTGCTTTGAACCAGTTCAATTAGGTGTTGAATTTAGGAACTGATGAGAGGTATAAGGAGAGACCTATTGCAGTCATGCATGTGAAATTCAGGTAGCCATCCATGCAATAAAATCCATGTAATCATGTAGGAAATAGTTCTCTGGTAACACTAAGCTGGTTAATGTCCAGTTGAAACTCTTGAAACGTGATTATGGTTTTAGTAGCTTAAATGTGGTGATAGCATAGATTGATTTTTGAACTAGAAAATGTAGCAGGATAATATTTTGCATGCAAAATCATGAACACACATGAACACACAAGTTGAAAATTCATGCCAGATTTAAAGCAGGTATTCTAGGAACTTTTAGGACACTTTACTGAAGTACTCTTTGCACATGCACCTTTATCAGTTTTACTTTTCCTGTAAGAGAATGTCTAGAAATGTGCTTTCTTCCCTCTGATAGCAGAAAGCAGTGTTTATCTTTCAATTCCATGAGCCATTCATTTATTATGGTCAAAAAGATTTTTTTTTCTTTGTTGTTTCTTAGTTTTAACAGAAAAAGCTCTCCATTCAAGCATCCAAGAAAATGTCTCTCTCAATAAAAAAGTGAAGCACATGTGCATTTCTTTCTATCTCTTAAAAAAAGAACAGTTTTTACTAAACTGAAGGCAGATATGAGAAACTTATGTTACGCCTCCATTTTTTATTTTTTTCACTTTTCCAATTCAGCTTTCTCTTTACCAATTCTAAAATTAAAACTCCTTTGAAAGATGGAGGGATGCTGGAATTCATTGGATTTGTGCTGGCGGAGAAATGCCACATCTGTCCAGTGTATTTAAACCAGAATCATCTTGCATGAATCATGTTTCTTATGCAGAGGTGCACCACACTAACACGATTCTGTGGCGGAATCGCTTGACCTAACATGCATGTTGACATGGCAGATCTCCAGTAAAAATGGCTCAGTGATGCTTTTTATTTTATAACATGTGTTTTGTGTGTTGGCATTGTAGGATTACTGGTTATCTCTGCTCTTTAAACGTCTGGTGGGCCCGAGGGTGCTTGCGGTGCACGTCGCAGGTCTCCAGAGGAAGCCACGGCCTGGACGGGTGATCCGAGACAAACTCCGCATCTATGCGCATTGCACCAGCTTTCACAAGTAGGTCCTAATTAGACTGTCTGATGTAAGATCCATTCATTCAAGTATGTCAGTTCTGTTTCAAAACCTAGTAAGCAGCCTTGGTATCTGTAAAAAATCAGAAGTTAACAATTCAGTCCCCTAATTACTATAGGAGGCTATAACCGACATTATAAAACTGGTCTGGCAGCCCAAGAATCAAAAATAGATCTAGTATCAACTCCTTGGCATGATCACTTACCGAAATGCATTATACATATTTATAGAGAGCAGGTCTAGTATTCAGTTTTATCAAATCTACTACTGAGAACATTAAATAACAGACTCACTGACCTTTTACTAGGTGTCTGAAAAAGTATTTTTTTTACAGGAGACAGACTTCTTTTATAACATGATCAAGTATCTTTGAAAACATACTTTGTAATTTGTAAAAAAAAAAAAAAAAAAAAGAAAGCTGACTAATACCACCCAATATTTAAGCCTTGCGTAATATCTGTCTGGAAGAAAGTCAGGATTGTTCACAAGTGGAGTGAGAGCAAAGGTTAAATAAATTTTATAAAATTGAAAAAATAAATATGAGCACTCACTGTGTTCAAATGCTTTCTCCACATTGAGCCACTAACCCCTCAATCTCACACTGTTTAAAAGTTTGTATTGAATTAAGGAGATGTCTTATGTTTTTGCAAGATATTAAAGTCTTATAAAACCCACTTGGTCGTTCTTTAGTATGGCAGCTATTACCTTCTCCAAACAAGAAGACAGGATTTTAGTTAACAATTTCTACCTTTTCTAACAATTTTTACCTTTCTTAGAGAAATATTAGCTTCTCTCAGAGATTCAGGATACTGTCTAACATTAAATAAGTGATAAATAAATTGTGACATTTTTTTATTAAATTCATAGCTTATCACATAGAGCCTGGCACTTTTTCATTCTGTTTTTTTTTTTATTGCTTCAAGTAATTCTCACTGAGCTAGGATCTCTACTTTTCACTGAAAAAGATGAGAAGGATACTTCATTAAAACTTCCAGTTTCATTTTAGCCACCCTGTTTATATTGTAATAGCTCTATACCAGTCTTCTCTTTTCAAAACAAAACCTTCTTCCTTTTTATAGGATTATAAATTCCTCTGACATTCCAAGTTGAAATACCATAGTCACAGGCCTCACTCGAGAAACAGCTGTATCGTAACCTCTTTGAACAGTGGAGATAGTGACCTAAAAGAAAACAAAATGCTGATCTGAACAAAAACAAACAAACAAACATTTTCCAGAACTATGGTACAAATAACAAAGAATAAGAAACATGGGAACCACCCTTCAACCATCTCACAAAGCTTTCCAAGCAAACGTTGCTGTGATGAGAGACACAAACATCTTCACCAAAACTCATCACACCATAAATCAGGCATCTGCAAGGCTGCCAGTCTGTTCTTAATACAATGGAAATGTATTTCAAAGTGTAGGCAAGATCTGCAGAAGAATTATTTGGTCACTAATCCGGCACTAGTTGGGAGTGAATTTCTTGGGGCAAAAATTGTGTGTACTTCAGCCTTTATATTTTAAAAGTAGTTTAGTGTATTCCAGGCTTTAATGTTGAGGGCTAAGTGTTTTGAGGTGCCATCTTGCTTTGCTTGTCCTGGAAATGATGAATTTAAACAATGATAGGTCAGGGACGGTGGTCTTTAACTGGTTTTGGAGTGAAGGAGCAATGGGCTCTTTACAATTTCAATTTGCCCGCCTTTGTGTTCCAGTTGAGGTAATCCGGAATGCATTTTTTTGACTCAAGCAAATGACCATTTTCTGTGTCCTCAGGTACGACAATAACATGAACACAGCATATTTTTTCCACAACCAAAAGACAATTTTACTAAAATCTTGCACCAGTGCAAACCGTATTTTGGGGTTAAAATAGTATTATCAGGATATAGTAAAGATGTGCAGTGAAGAATTAATGCAAAAATGGTGTGGACGCAGTTATTTTTGCATCTGACCTTACTGAATATGCATTTGTTGGAGTTACCTTTCAGAGGCTGGAGCAGGGAAGTATTAAAATGAATCACGCAACGCAATTTACTGACATTTTTGCTTGCCAAATTACTGGTATTTGCATAATTTAATGCCTAGAAAAAGCATATCTTAAACTATTTTGTGCCATGCAGTGTCACAAGTAGATCACCCATCCCTGATACAAATAATCACTGACTCTGCTTATTTGGAACTACACAAATTTGCGCTATGCTTGGTATATTGCGTTAGTCCATATGTAAAGGAGATGTAGCATCTGTGTTTTTTAATTTCTGCATTATCAGGAAATCACCTGCAGAATTTTCTTATCCACCAGCGCTGTTTTAGAATTGCTCTCACGTTAATTTGCCCTGTTTAATAAATCTTGCCCCAAGTCACCTACCTTTTCTATGAAATCATGTATTCATTTATCCTGAATCTTGTTTTTCTTGGCACTGCAAGTGGCTCCAGTCACTTCAATTCTGTACAATGCTTTAAATTTTAGATGAGTGGTTATATATTGGTTTGTGATCCGTCGAGAACATCAGTCACTGCCACTATAACCTCTGCTATGCTCTTCATAGCTTGTTTAAGGTTAGTGACAGGAATGTTAGCAGCATCGTTAGCAATGATTTTTGTGACCTCTCCATCAGGGATTAACTGGGTTCATTTAAGTGTTTTTCTTAACGCTTTTCAGCCAAAAACAATACGATTTAATCAAACAATTGTTAAAATGAAGCATGCCACTGAGCCAGTTCTCGATGCAGAAAGGTCAACACAGTCTCACGAGCAATTCGTACATATTCGCACGAGGTGCCAAATTTGTGCCAATTCGCACTAATTTGTACGACCTCACTCGTACATTTCCGTACGATTTGTCTAAAACCACGTGATGGGTAGGTTTAGGGGCGGGGTTATGTTTAGGTCATTCGTACAAATTCATA
>JAUMHR010000063.1:17488929-17500845 GCA_032361145.1 Enteromius fasciolatus
TTCAGGTGTGTTTGATTAGGGTTGGAGCTAAACTCTGCAGGACACCGGCCCTCCAGGACTGAGTTTGATGACCCCTGTCCTATACTATAACATTCGCCAACTTTTCAAATGATGGAAATCACTAACATGCTGATGTTGCGCTCTGTCATGCAGTTTGAGGAATGTCTGTACATCGCTGTGAATGGAGACGGAGATGAGACCGAAGATGATTTGAAGAGAAAGATCCATGTGATGAAGAAACTCACAGAAATCATGTTTGGCATGGTGACGTTCAGCGGTGCCCTCTTGAGGAAAGAGTGAGAACTGCATTTTTAGTTCAAAACCGGACTAAAGAAATGGAAATTCTGTCATCATTTACTCACCCTCAAGTAGTTGCAAACCTGTATAAATTTCGTTCCTCCATAGTAGGAAAAAAAAAGTCAATGGTGACCCAAAACAGCCTGCTTACAAACCTCCTTTAAAAGATCTTCTTTTGTGTTTAGCAGAACAAAGAAATTCATACAGATTTTGGAACTACTTGAGGGTCCCATTTTTTGAGTGATCTATTCCTTTAACCTTAATATACTTGTAGATTCACTTTAATATTATTATAATTTTCCACCAAAGCCTTTGAACTGAAAAGCAAAAAAAAATCAATCAAAAATGTTTAAATGGACTTTTTATTTTGTCAGATTGCGCCCTCAAGATACAGAGCAAAGGAACCGCTTGTGGAAGAATCTACGAAGCCTTTTGGAAACATACAGCCGCTTACGAGTGAACGACCAAAGCTTTTTAGTAGAGGTGTGTGTGTTTGTTTTTTAAACTGTTGCCTGCTAGTTTTAGATCATGTACGATAAGTTCTCTGCCTCTGTTCAGGCGGTGGAAAGGTTGATCCACCCGACCCTTTGTGAGCAGTGTATCGAGTTTCTGGAGCGTCGTCTGGTTCAGCAGATCAACAGCAACATGGACAGAATGGGTGAGGAGGTGCTACACGCTTTCATACTGGTGAACACCAAACTGCTGGCCTTCTACTCTAGGTACAGGAAACGCTGATTAAGACCATGATATTTTGACCACAACATCAGAATGAAGTGACAATAACAGGAACTTTGAAGGGATCTCAGATTTCTTATTTCTTTGTGCAGTCGAAATGCCAGCAGTCTACACACCTCTGATCTCCTGGCTCTGATCATCATGGTGCAAGATCTCTATCCCAGCAAAATCGACCTAGATGAAACTTCTGAGGTTTGATATCTTCACAGTTGCTTCACAGTCATTGTTTTTTTTCATGAAGGAAATGAAGAAAATTCTGTGTACTTAGGAGTTAGAGAGCAGTTCAGTCCCTGATGTTTTCTACACACCTGAACCCTCTCCTCCTGAACGAGAATCAGGTGACAAAAATGCATACTACTGCATCTGTCTACTGCAATTTATATTCAGATCAGTTTTCTAAAACACTGAAATGCTCTAGGAGTGATAGGTCTTCTGTACTTTTATCTTTTTAATGCATAGTTCGACCAAGAGGTGACAGTCCTCCTGTCTTCCAGTTTGTAGATCCTGACGTTCAGGTGAATGAAATGTTTTTGAACAATGTTCAAATAGTAATGATACAAAGTATAAACGTTTAAGCACCAAATCAAAGAGTTTGTCATATATCCAAGATCTTATGGTTTTAGATGGCCGAGGACAGTCTGCAAACTCTTGAAGCTCCAACCCCTGACCCTTCAGCCCCATTCAGAGTATTCCTGGAATCCAAAGAGTGTCCCATAATGCCTCACTCCATGTATTGCCTACCTCTCTGGCCGGGAATAAATCTAGTGCTGCTCACCAAGGTGACACTATTTCGTTGGTAGATCTCTAAAGCAAAGACAGTTTGCACTGCATCTTCTATGTCATGTATTTTCTATCTAGCTAATCTTTTATACATAATAGTTTTTATATATTACAATATTTTAAATATAAAATACATGTTTTTAGCATAACTGTTGCAAATAATTAAAACGGAGACATCTGCTCATTAGCTCGCTCCCTTTGTCAAGTGCATTCCAAACGACTGAGTAATGGCACGCACAAGCTCTGCTCACTCCTCACTAACAAGGGTATAAGGATGATTTGGAACTGTTCGATTACATGATATGCAAATCATTACACCCCTAATATATACGCTGTTTTTGCTTCTATTTAAGCACAAGATGCTCTTTGGATAGTTTTCCAATCATGCTGAATAACATGACTACATAGTCTTACATAAACGTATTGAGTTGACTGCTCATTTTTCCATTTTATTTACACATACATATCAACAGATTCCCAACAGTCATGTGGCAGGATCCTTTTTTAATGTTCTGGAAGCTTTTGTGAAGTTAGAGAAGAGGTTATGTGAGGGACATGAGGGGACCGCAGCCATGCGGGGTCAGCCCTCTGTCCAGGAGCAGCGGAACAGACTGGACAAGTTAATCAAAACCTGTGCCAGCATGGACATTCAGGTCAGTGGACAACAGAGAACACGCTTGATCAGTTCCACTTTGAAATGTGCTCAAATTAAGAATGGAATTTAAATTGAAATATTCTTAATGTAATTTTTTTTTGATCAGTTCCATTAAAGATTCATTCAGTAAGCATGCTAAGATCAATGACCTTTTGATTAAAAATAAATACTGAACAAAAATGTATTTAAAATCTTTTTTGTAAATTGTTAGTTCTTAATGATTTGTTTAGTTTAAAAAAGCATGTGTTAAATGGAAAAGTTAAATGATTACAAAATTCATGGAAGTTCAGTTTTTCTTTATTCTATTTACACTTCTGTTTGGAAGTATGGGGTCAGTAAGATAAAAAAGAAAAAAACAATAAAAAATACAGTGGTATTGTGAAATCTTATTACAATTGAAATAATCATTGATCATTTTCTATTGTTATGTAATTTCAATTTTCATTTATTCCTATGAAGGCAAAGCTGAGTATTCAGCTTTATTATTGTACTGGTCTCACATGAGCCTTCTAAAATCATTCTAATTTGCTGATTTGATGTTCAAGAAACATAATATATTAATATCATGTTAAATACAGCTCTACTTTTTTTAATCTCTTTTGTATTTACTGTCACTTTTGGTCAATTTAATGCTGTCTTAATGAATAAAAACGTTTATTTAGTATTAAAATAAAGGAGAAAACTTTACTTGCCCCGAACTTTTTTGGGGGTCCAACTAGAGACATTTGCACACTAAAATTTATATTTAAATTAATTTTCAAGAATTAGGGATGATTTGCTTTTAATTTATTAGTATGTCAGGTACATACAGAACAAACCAATAAATTAAAAGCAGGTCATCCCCAGCACCCTCCATAAATTAAGTTTCGGAAATGGTGGGAACCCTGTGGCTATAATGCCATATTTTTTGACATCTCGACTCTTCATTTAAATACTCAGACCTCCCAACTTCAAAATGTGTGGACAGACTTTAAGAACAAGGCATTCAGTAGATCGGGATCTGGATTCACAAGAGAGTGAGTGCTGTTCTGCAAAATTCCCTCGTTTTAGCTTGCATGAGCCAAAAGTAACTTAAAACTCACCTTTTATTTGTTGTGTTGCAGTTTGCTGCCGTCGTGTAGAAACATGAAGACTCAACTGTGTGCAGTGTACAGGCTGTTTTTTGCAGCCGAGTGCATGGGCAGCAGTCAGCGATTGGCTCCTCATCTGCAAGAACGAGCTCTGAGCATGGTCCAGTATGTCTAAACACACACTTCAATAGTACTGATGGATACTTATGTGCCTTAAAGGAATAGTTCACGCAAAAAATAAAATTAATAAACAAATGTATTCCTTAAGTGTAAATGACTTTCTTCTTTCAGACTTGCACATTTACCTTACAATTATAACAAAAGCACAGAGAGCTCAGTCAGTCATTTATTTACATTATAATTATAAAACTAGAAATATTTTTGGGACAAAAACCCATCGATCTGCTTCAGAGGACATGTCATAACCGACAAAGGCATATAGGTTAGTTTTACAAGGCATTATTTATCCAATTTATGGAGCTTTAAAATAATGGCCGCTATCCACCAGCATTATCAGTTTATGGTGCAATTGTCATTTTTGGCTAAACTATTCCTTTAACGTTAAATCACTTTTCTTTTACATTTGTTGCAGAGAGAAATTAATGGACTGGAAGGATTTTCTGCTGGTTAAAAGCAAAAGAAATATCACAATGGTATCATATCCTTTTGAGTATTTTGGTTGCATTTCCTCCCTTCAATCTTTTTAGATGTGTGGCATTCAATCTTGAATCCTTCTTCTTTTGTCTTGTCACATTGTTAAAATCTCTAACCATGATCTCACATACCTGGAACAATACCCAGGTCTCATCCACTTTATCTACGTGGATCGTTTAGAAGGTCAGATGATTGCACCCTCCCTAAATGTGACCGATCGCGCTGTCTCTGAGCTCGGAAAGGGGCCTCTAGCTGACTTCATAAAGAACAAGGTGTTTTTGTGCTTATAGCCCATACAAAAAACAGTATATTAGGACGATTTGTGAAGTATCACGTGAACCTAGAGATTGAAGTAATGATGCTAAAAATTCAGCTTTGCTTTACAAGAATAAATTACATTAAAATATTTATTTTAATATTATTATTTATAATATATTACCATTTTTACTGTATTTTTAATCATTTAATCGCAGCAAAATATCTTTCAGAAACATTTAAATTAATTCACAATGTATTTAACTGGTTACTGATTATATCCGCTTCTCATCACGAATCTGCACAGGTTTGGAGTCTTGTTGCTACAGCACAGCGGTACCTGCAAAAGGGTTACACCACCGTGACTCTCCGGGATGGAGATTACTTCTACTGCTACTTCCTGTGGTTTGAAAATGAAACGGTAAATGGCCACTTGCATCGTCTTTAGTTACTATGATACATATAATGAACGTTACATGGTCATTGTTGATGAGGTTTAAATTTATAGCATAGTTCAGTCATGAAACTCTAGATGGCCCAGGCTGACAAGTTGTTAAAGTAACTGATGATTAAATGACTTGGCACAAGCTGATTGACTGTCTATGCAGCTTAAACCGATGAGCTTTACTGACTTGCATTTAAATGGCAGGTGTTTCTCTGAAACCCCCCACCTTCCCCAGCTCCACCTGTATAGATCTGCTATGGGTTATTTTATTTGTTATTTGCACAGCAGCAGTATATGTTAAATACTGATTGCACTGTATTGCCATATGCATTAGCAGTTCCTGTACTTGCTTTCAGCAGCAGCAATAACCAGGAGCAGCAGCAGTGTAGCAGATCTATTCTGCCAAGGACAAATACATTAATACTGTCATATATCCATCACCATGCTAAAATCTTCAGAGAGTTGTAGTGATTGAAATCTTTGTTCAGGGTTACAAACTGGAAGTGAAAGACATACCCGGCTCTCCAGATGATGCTGCACCAGTAGGAATGCTCACCTGTGATTATTACAGGTAGGTACAGGGTGACGTAGGATTACAAGGAGTTCAGAATTGTGAAGTAAATTAATGAAGATTAAGACTATATACTGGTAAAACATGCTCTGTTCAATTTTATAACTTCAAAATTGATTGATTTATTTGTTTACAGTTCAGATGATGAGAACCCTAAATCTTATTCTAGACATACTACAGGACACCTGTTGAACTTTCTTTAATTTATATGCTCATGTGTTATGTTTACTGTGTCTGCTCTGATTGTGTGACAGGAAACTGCTGCGGTATTACAGCAGAAAACATCAGAATGAGGTGGTGAAGTGTTATGAACTGTTTACTGTGCATCTGGGTGTGATCCCCAATGAATATATTCTTCAGCACTGCAGTCAACTAGCCCGTAAGCTGTGGGAGCCCACCCGTATCCCGCTCCTGTGACCAACACGGCCCTCAAAGGATTATGGTCC
This sequence comes from Enteromius fasciolatus, assembly GCA_032361145.1. Lineage (NCBI taxonomy): Eukaryota > Metazoa > Chordata > Actinopteri > Cypriniformes > Cyprinidae > Enteromius > Enteromius fasciolatus. Next base: position 17,494,838 of record JAUMHR010000063.1, read on the forward strand.
ATACAGCTGTGCTCATGTTTTCATGATCTGTAATCTAGGTGGAGAGCTTTCTGAACTTTCTACACAAGCACTTTTTATTTCAGATAAGGTAATTGCTAAAAATATTGTCAGGTAAGCAAACACTGCACTTACAATGAACTGGGTGTAATGTGCAGGAACATTCTTAAGGTGCTTATAATGCAGATATGTCTGCTATTAACTGAGAATTTTGGTAAAACCAGGATCTTTCATGAACGGAGGCTTTCATAATTCATGACAATTAATTTTTATTTGTGAGTAAAAACAATACAAGAGTATACAGCAAAAAAAGCTCAATGTGGGTGCTCTACCAAACAAGAAATTTGATGACAAAAACATCAAAGTAGTCACGCCATGATTCTACTTTTGGAGCTGTTGTGTGCCTATATATATATATATATAAGAAGACGTAAATAAAGTTAACTGAAATGTACAATCTAAATTTTAAGCATTCTTAAAGCTTGTAGTTTTGTGTATTTTAGTGACTTTGGTGCCCCCTGCAGTTAAGTGGAAAACACTGTCGTAAATATATTCGTCATTAGAATGAAAAGAGACGCTTTTTCGTGGAATTTCGTTCCCGCTTAACAAACAAGAGCCTTTGGCCTCCTCATTAGAAGTCGGTGTATCATCAGAATGATTTTGAAACTGATATTTAGTAAAAAATAATAATAATAATAAACTACATGTACTTGATTTAAAGGAGATAATTTAAATAATTTATGCAGCAGTCAAACATGAATTTCATTGCAGTTTCTCTCCTTCCTGTATGTCAGCACTATTTTTTGTGATCATGAACTTGCAGAAAAAGAACATGTTTTTGTATTTAACATTTAGTATAAGATTAACTTATATTGTAATATTTTGATGTGCACTTGTTTTTATTTTTCTTCTCTGCTTTGTTTAAAAAGTGATATTTCACAGAACTGATTGTCAGTCCTTTTACTAACAGTAATATGTCATTTATATTTTGCTATAATGTTGCTTTTTTATATACACAATGCTCTGATATAATATCCTATGTAATCATTTTTCCAAGAAAAATAAAAGTAATAAGCAGTAAGTAATTTATTTGAGTAAAATCTTGTCATCCTTTGTTAGCTGTATTTAAGTGTCTATTATTGTAGCTTTGGTTTTCATTTTAGTAGGCATTTTAAATGCCTTTTGTATATTACTTTATTGGGTATTGCCTGTTGTATTTTACCCAAGAAAATACTACTTTTGTTCGTTACATTTTTAATTATAAATGGCAATAACGAGATGATCCTATTATCATATTCTTAAATCCAGGTCTCCGGACTGTTTTGTGCTGTTTGTCATCTCTCTTAACTTTTAGGGAGATGAAAAGTTTCCACAGTCATCACAGTGCACCAGTGAGGTCTCTCACCGCTCCAGATTTGACCAGCTCCCTCAGTAAGATGGTCTCAGCGCTGACGTCGTGAACCACCTGTGTGTTCATGGCATCCATGCGAAGAGAGCCGTAATAATGCAGCAGAGCTCCAGGGTGCTGCAGGTCGTATCCAAATCCAGCTAAACTCACCTCATCACACACCTGCAGAGCCAGAACCACTGCCGTTATACCCAGCGTTGGCACCATCTAACAAAACAAAACATAAAACTGACTTCAGCAGAAGATTTAGAAGTCTAATGATTAATGCATGGAAACATAAATCAAGAGTGTATGTATATATATATATATATATATATATATATATTTCCATTAAATTATTTTGAACTTCTACTAAGAAAGTTCTACTAAATATGACACTTTAAAAAGTTTAAAAAATTATTTCAATTAAATAAATGCTGCTTGGATGCACATAAGAGGATCATCTGACCCAAACATTTGAATGGAAGTGTGTATATGTTTTAGAAGAAGCATTATCTATTTAGTAACCTTTCGGATTCAAAGACGGCAATAGTTTGAATTTGCAAATCATCTCAGTTCTCACCTTTTTCTGTTGCTCTGTATATGTTTGCAGCACCTGCCCAGTCCTGTACATGATTTCAGGATTTAGGATGCGGACGTTTTCTGGTTGAAGAGGTATTGAGTCTATTACATTCCTCCAGAACCACAATTTAGACCACCAACTCTAGAGGCAGAACAATGTAGAAAATAAAAATGGTACCTTTTCTTCTTTCATTTTTGGCCATTTATGTAATCTATATACTAGTGCACTCCCAAAAGGTGACAAAGCATTTTTTTGACTTTCTAGATTAAGTATATCCCTCCCATAATCATTCTGCATTACTCACCAAAGGTTCTTTGGTTACCACAGATTTGAGCCATGCTAAATCTAAACTCTTGAATGCCACCAAAGCCACCATTTCAGTACTCTCGTATTCTATTGACTTAGAAGGAGCCCCTTCTGGATAAATGAGCCGAATGCTAGTTCTAGACCCAGCGTCTTTTTCATATCCAAATACCGGAGCATCATTCACTCTAGGTGGGAAGAGTAAAATATTCAAGTCAGTATAATTAAGGTGAGTTCATATGCATCTATTCATTGTATGATTTCGAAATGATCATGTGACACTGAAGACTGGAGTAATGACACTGAAAATTCAACTCTGTATAAATTAGTGACGCTTATAAGTGTTTGTTAATGAACTAACCTGATGATAATGTTGTATTGGTCTATATGAGCTCCAAGATTTTTGCCGTGTAAAATGCCACCGCTTCCAACCACCACACATCTCCTGCAGGTCTCTGGGCCGGTGGGTATAGCAGTATAGGGCAGGGCTTTCAGGGCCTGAGCCACCATCTCCTCACTACCCTGCAGACCCAGAGGAGGAGGCAGTGCCCAGTCTCCTGTGCTGTTTTTCAGGAACACGGGAATCTTCAGCAGCCCGGCAGGTAGAGACAACGCCCTCACCCTCTCCACGCTCCAGCCGCTGCGACAGGACCGATTCAGCAGAGCCGCTGACTGATTCAGCAGAGCCTGAGGTGAGTACAGGACACACGGGTTTAAAGCATGCATCTGTAAAAGTCATTATTATTATAAGTAATTTAATATGAATTGTTTCATGATTTAATTTACAGGGTTTTTTTTCAAAGTAACTGTTATTTTAGCAAGCGTAATACTTTTATCAAGGTGTGTTTCAAATAAACGCTGCTCTTTTGAACTTCTATTTATCGTAGAATTAATCAAAAGTGTATACACGTATATTAAGCTGCACAACACTGATAAAAATAACCATTTCTTCAGCAAATCCTCATCTAAGAATGATTTTTCGAATGATGAAGGGTCCTGTCACTGAAGCGGAGAGTAATGGGAAATTCAGCTTTACCATCACAAAATGAGACATTTCGGAAAATGACAACAAATTATTTATTTACTTTCTTTAATATATTTAATAATTTTACAGTATTCACTCTTTTATTATTATTAAATAAGTACATTCTTTCAAAAACATTTGTATATTACTGTCCTCAAACGTATGAACAGTAGTGTGTACGTATTTATTTGAAAATATTTATGTATTATTTATCATTTAATGATGTTTTTTTTTTACTACAGTACTATAAATCCTCTATAGCCCCAACACATATATTAAAAATATATTAGTGCTGTCAACTGATTAATCGCGTCCAAAATACGTTTTTGTTTACATAATATATGAGTGTTTACGTATACATATTTATTGTAAACATTCATGCACGTATATATTTAAGAAAAAATGTTTGTTTATGCATTTCAAATATTTATATATGTGTATATAATATAAATTATATTAATATAAATATATATATATATAAAAAAAACTAACTTAAGTAGCATGAATATGTTTGTAGCAGTAGTCAAAAATACATTGTATGGGCCAAAATTATTAAAAAAAATGTATGCCAAAAATCACTAGGATATAAAGTAAATATTATATTCATGAACATATTTTGTACATTTCCTACCATAAATAAAATATAACTTCATTGTTTATTACAAATATGCATTAAGAGCTTGATTTTGACTGCTTTAAAGGCGACAGATTTTAATATTCTGATTTTCATATAGTTGTATCTCAGCCAAATATTGTCCTATCCTAACAAACCATACATCAAAGGAAATATTATTTATTATTGTTTAAATCTTAATTAAAAAAAGACCTTTATGACTGGTTTTGTGGTCCAGGGTTACATATATTATGTAAACAAAACCTCTTTTTTTTATTCAATGAATCGTTTGACAGCACTGTGTGTGTGTGTGAGTGACACTGTACCAGAGTTTCAGCAGAACTTTCATTAGTCCAGGTTGGCTCTGGGGCTGGCAGATACGCTGGAACCAGAATGGCCGAGTAACAGCTTAACAAGAGAGCAATGCTCAAAATGAAGTTGTTCCTTCTGAAATCATAAACAGCAGTCTCATGAAGCTTGCACTCTTACGGTGTTTCAGACGCTCTGTGCTCTCAGTTTTAAAGGAATATGTCTTTACAGGTGATGAAATGTCCAGTGCAGCATGTGTCACAGTGCTTATCTCGGGCGAACCCACCGGCTCAGGAAGAATTCCCTGGACTCTGCCCTGCTGTGTTGGGTGGTTGGGCTCTCCAAGCTGCTGGCTTCCGGTAACAGAGGATCGCTGTCTTCGTCATTATCATTAACGCTCAAGTGTTTCAGCGTCACCATTTTTTAAAAACCAATTCTCAACTTCACCTGTCAGTCACGAAATATGAATTGAGGAGTCATAGTTTGCTTGTTTGTTCTGTAGAGGCAATGTTCTACACCCTTCATTCACAGCACATTTAATCTGAATGCTAATCTATGATTTGTGTTGCTTCTTACCTCTTATTTCAGCTGCTGTTGTTTTCTCCCAGGTGTAGAGATAGAAGCATGAAAACGAGCAGCGCTTTTGTCTCTTTCATTCACTGCCGTGTTTTGTCTCGCTCTGATCCCTCCTCACAGTTAATCATTTATCCGTCTCAGAGGCTTCTCTTTGTATACCACAGTACTTTATCCTGACTACTGTGCAAACAACCACACAATTCCGTTTATGATTATGCTTGATATCATTCCTAAATGCCATGTTTCAAAGGTCTTTTATTTTCTTTATGCAGCTCTTGCTCAGAGCAATAAATAACATAAAATTAAGTTAAATACAAAAAATCTTAATAAATAACCATAGGTAAATAACATTCATTGACTTTACTAATTTGCTACTAAAGAAACATTCTCAGACATTAGATATAATGTTATAGCTCCACCTCAGGTATTTTAAGATTTTTAAAAAAACATGTTTTTTAGTCTCTCAAGCGCTTGTTTGATCCACAAAAATCATCATATGATCAGTCATATGATCCTATAGAATTCATTTTAATATGCTGATTTGCTGCTTGAGTGTCGAAAAAAATTCTAGGCTATAGCTTAAAAAATGTGTGGAAATGAATGAATGGGAATTTCAAAAGAACTGCTTGATCTAAAAGAGAAATCTGTAAAAAATTAAAAGTCTTTACTTACATTTTTGATTTGATTGAATATATCACTATATTAGTGAACTCTCAGCTGCTGAACAGATCCGTGTTCACTTTCAAAGCTTCCGAAGTAAAGCTGTAGTTTCTATTACTCAGTCAAACACAAAAAGCAGCACTTTTAAACTATTCTTGCTATATTTTAATATTTCACAAATAGACAAAAGATGCATCAGACTTGGCTTAATTATGTAGTCTTGCATAAAAATGTTTCTAAAATCTAATTGTTTTTTTTGTTTTTTTAACACTGCTACTGCTTAAAAGCTAATACATTATTTAAAAAGTACATTGTTTTTTTTGTTACCTTTAATTGACTGGTTAACTGAATGAATTTATTATAAAACAAACTATTAGGAATAGGTTATTTGCTCTTGTCACATGATTATTTGCTGTTGCTCAATACTCGGTACAGTTTGTATTGGTTTGCCCGACAAATGATGATGGGTTTATTTCATTTAAATGAATGTTTAAACATAATTTCGAGAGGATCGCTGGTCGAGTAATCATACACAGCTGGTGGCCCGTTACCTAAT
>JAUMHR010000063.1:17507181-17538387 GCA_032361145.1 Enteromius fasciolatus
CACTCTTCTTGGTATCTAGTTTCGCATGATCCCGCCTTCCTCCCCTTCTCCGCCTTTTCCTTCGCACCTTCAAGGGGAGCGAACGGGACAGATCCTCGCTCCGAGCTCTGCCCTCGCTAGGGTTACCATCATCAGGGCTCAGGGTCTGCCGAGCTCCCGGCTCGCTCCCCGGACAGCACACCAAATTTGCTTATTTAATATTAATGAAGAAGTGTGAATTCATGAAAGCTATGTTCATCAGTTGGAGTTGAATTTTTTTGGGTAGCACTTTATTTTGAACTGTACTTAAATGACTGGAAACACAAGGTACCTACCTTAAATGTATGTACATGGTAACAAATAAGAAACACGGCTCGTACATGCATGGTAATTAATTTGTACATACAGACAAGTGTGAGTCACTTGCAGGTAGTTGCCGTACCTTGGTCCATGTTTATACCCCCAACTTGAGTGCTGCATAACTTATTCTGTAACTAATAGGTTGTGGGCTTCACCAGTACTTGCATAGTAAGTATATGGAAATAGGACAGTAAAATAAAGTGAACCATTTTAAACAATTATTACACCGTAATAAACTTAAAGCACTTAAAAGTTTAGCAATTTAACATCAACACACACTTGTTTGTAAGTACTACATATTTTTCACGTATATACCAAGTGCAGTCTTGTTTGTTACCACATACATATCATTAGTATGTACAGTAATGTTATTAGTTGCCATATATGGATGCTGTAAGGATGTGCCTGTTTGTCCACACTTGTCCTTAAGTACTACATATCTAACATGTGTGTGTGTATATATATACATATATATATACACACACATATACATATATTTTAGTACAGTAAAGTATCTAATTAATTACTATGTACAGGCATTAGCTGTAAGTGACCGCTCTTACCCACACTTGTCTGTATGTACTAACTAATTACCATGCATGTATAACTGTTAACTACAGCCGTGTTTCTTATTTGTTATCATATACATACACCTCAGGTAAGTATCTGGTGTTCCCAGTCATTTGCCTGTAGGTACAAGATATTTACCATGTATGTAGCAGGGAAGTACACGTACTGTAAAATAAAGTGCTACCATTTTTTGAAAAGGTAACATTACATACAAATATTTAGTTAATATTTAGCCACCGGCAAGTCCCTAAAATGTAAATAAACACAAGTTTGTAAGATTTAAAATGTATGCAAACTTTTATTTATGGCACTACGCATGTGCATTTGGTAATTCTGAATTTAATTAGGAAAATAGATTTAAACATTTACATGCTGGTTTCTTTTTTCCTTATCATTACTAATATAGTTCAATCATTCAGTGCTTCCTGAGACCATAATTCAAACTAACATTCCCAAACAGCATCGCAAACTTCTAGGCTTGTAACTACAGCCCTTGACCGGTGGTTAGGGTTAGACATATGGACTTGTATGGACAATTGAGGTCATTGTGCAAAAAGCTTTGACTGTTTACAGTGTTTACATTATGGCTATTCAGTCTGATTAAGCCATTATTCAGGACATAAACAGATTATTTGGGTGCACGTAAATGAAGCTATTGTCAAATTTAGGTGTAATATTTACCATATCCTTCTACCCGGCCGCTTTTGAATTCTCCTTCAAATTTCATCCCGTCAAACCTGCTGAAGATTCCCACCCCTTGGAATTTTCCCTGCGCAAATTCACCCTCGTACCTGTCGATCAGAAATAGTGTTATTACCCCGTAAATAGTCACCGCCAACGTGTTCATCTCTGTTTAAGTAGGTAAGTATTTTAAATCTGATCACATGCTCACTCACTTAGATCCATCGGGAAACACTAACACCCCTGATCCGTGGAACAGGCCATTCTCAAAATGACCTTTATAACAGGTGCCATCAGCAAACTTCAGCTCGCCTTTACCGTGCCTCCGACCTGTGCAGCAAACACACTGATTCTTAAATGAACGCTGAGTGTTCATGCAATAGACTAATTCTATGGAGCGCTCTCTAGTGTGTTAATGGCTCTGATAATTAGCACTATAATTAGAATATCATTCCTACTTGAGATCACACCTGCATTTGTTACATAAGCAGTTTGGATCAGGAAGCAGTGCTTTACCACCACCTCATGCCATCCTGACCAAGTTTTCCGCAGGAATCAGAAAAAAAACATGTCTTACGAACATGTTTAAGCATTTTAGTATATGTAGTGGGACTGGGGCTAGTTGTCACACTTTTATCACTAGTGAAAATTTCTGAATTATGTATATACACATTATGTTGTGTAAAAATTTTGTTTTTGCAGTTTTGGTTAAAAAAAAAAAAAAGCCAAAACCATGGTCACACTACATGAGGGCAAGTTGTCATAATGGGAACGTTGCCTATTGTAAGCTTTTCAATTAACATTCAATCAAGAAAATATGAATTAGATCAGTCACTGCCCCTAAAACAACCTGTCCTCAGATCATAAATAGAAGAAATAATATAAATTAATACAAGAGAACATTTCTTTTGACAGATATAAACCTCTTTCATAATGTTTCAACATTTTTACATTCAGTACAACTGAAAACAATTACGCTGATATTTTCTGTAGCAATTGTGGTATGTCAAATCTATTACCCCAATTATAAAAAAGCTAATTTCTATTATTTTCAATCAGTCCTATTGGTAGCTGTATAGCTCTATAGCCTATACAATAAACAGAATTTGTTTTGTATCTGGCAGTGTTGATTAATCCAAAACAATTCCAAAATATATCATACAAAAACATACTTATTTTGACACGTCAATAATGAATAATAGTACAGAATCTAAAACACAATTATAACAATGTGTCAAAAGCGCACTGAGTATTGAAATCAATGTAAAGTCTTTATGAAAGGTCTTGCCTTCCTTCCATTCTCCGGTGTATTCTTCTCCGCTGGAATAAGTGAAGGAGCCCCTGGTTAATGTCATACCTCCACCAAGCTACAAACAAAACAAATCAAGCGCAGATGAATTAATGGCAGAATTAACAAAAGAATCAAACGATTCGAAACAGAAGAAAACCAACACAATTATATATTCGTGTATGATAAAATATTGAATAGGACATCACCATTGCCCACACACAAACCTTATTGGGTGCTGTACAGTGCTCAGTCTATTAAAGTGGGACCCGCAGTGGGTAGTTGACTTTCAGCCAACACTGTATAATTAATACGGTAAAGGGTCATTTACACCGAACACGTTAAAACGTTTACGTTACGGACTGAAAGAAAGCAGCGGCATCGGTGACGTCATCCCACCTCTTCTTCACAGCCCGTGTAAAGCCGTTTGGACGCTATTTCACGGCAGCAGATGAACGTATCATTTACCTGTGATGTTTTTGTGCGTTCTCAAGAGCATGAAAACCCTTCGCTTTGTCCAGCGTGTCCGCAGAGGGAGAAACGGGTTCTGGCTCGCCGGTGTTACGGTTCCTCTCGCTGAATCTCTCTCTCTCTCGCCTGAAGATCTCGCGTTGTTTCGCTACGTGCTTCTCTCAACGGTGGATGTGTACTGAGCGCTGATTGGCTGAGCAATGACTACAAGGTCTTCTCCAGGAATGTAATACGGACTCGTTAGTGCAGTTGTTTACTAAGGCAAGTATGTCCGTTACTACTACTCATACACATTAGCGCTCAATCTCAAGCCATTAAATAACCATCCTGGACGCCCTAGCAACCGCTTAGCAACAACTTGTCAAACAACCACAAAGCCGACACTATAACAAGCATTGTTGTGCCTAATGTTGTATTTTAATATACGTTTTGAATAAATGTACAGCTAACAGCAAGATATATAAAATATTTTAGAGAATATAATTGATAAATAAACCTAAATATACCTAAGGGGCCTTTAAATTACATTGAAATAGTTTTTTTATTTGAGAAGAATGTTTTGAGGTTTATACTTACTGGCATTTATTTAATGGCTTTAGCTTGTTTAATTTAGCAGTCTGTGAACTGTGTTTGCTTTGTGGGTAAGACATTCATTTATTAGTTTAGCAAATCATGTGAGTGAGAAATTGCCCTGGAAGTCCAATTTGTTAACTAGTGACTCCTCCAAGAGATTATTACAGGTACAGCAGCTACCCTATGCTTTTTGTTATTTTAATTACATAATTATTTTGGCCCATTCATCAACCTTTTTTTTAATTAATGAAAACTTGAATACTTAACTTAACTATACATATACGTGATCCTCGCAAATCAGTGTTATCTTGCGGACTACAAGATACTATGTCCACCGTTATTGCTAGAAAAGCTAATTTAACAGAAATCTGCATTATAGGCATGTGTTCATAGTTCAGACTATATGGGGTAAGTTGTCACAGTTGGGACATCTGCTGTTTAGTGACACAGATTCAAGACCAGCCAACAAGACTATTGATTTGGCCAAGATGAAATTAATTCAATTAATGACCTTAGAAACTGCATTACTTTTGTATTATTGTACTATGTGTGTGTGTATACTATATATATATATATATATATATGAATAATATCCTGACAGTGTATTGTTAGTCATTTTTCTGTTTCTGTATTACCAAGTATAAGTAGGTTTCAATCAAAAGATTGTGTTCTCCAGACAGGTTATTTTCTTTCCTTTAAAAAAATTAATGAATTTTAAAAAACAAAAGGAAAGAAAAGAAAAATGTCAGAACTTTACATGAAATAAAGGTCATTAATTGAATGAATTTCATCTTGGCCAAATCAATAGTCAGAGTAGGCTGGTCTTGAATCTGTGTCACTAAACAGCAGTACTGTACTGTACTGTATATATAATGGACATTTCTGTTATTCAGACAATGCAATGCAGTAAAAAATTGTAAGTACATATAAAAGACCTGTAAAAAATATATATTAATGTTTGTGTGTGAATATATATATATATATAATTTATTTATTTATTTTTCTTGTGAGATATGACTTCTCACAGTTAAATCTAGTATATCCCGGTTTTCCTGTATAGTAATATACTCTCTCTTTCCTTTCTCTCAGGTCTTTAAACTTGACCAGTGTCATTGCCTCTTGCAGTGATTCTAACGCATATGCCCTGACAGCTGATCTTGTCATAAAACACAGCACCACAGGGAGCCATTTATGACCATCGCTATAAACACCAATAGGTTGGTAATGAGAAATGTCATTAAAAATCTCTCCCTGGAGATCTATTTCCTTTAATGTTAAAGATAAGTGGTTCTCGCTTCCAAACATCAAGGATCCCATTTCTTAAATATGGTGCAATATGTCAAATACTGTCAGTGCGACATGTACAAATATGAGCATGCACACTCATTTGCCAATTTATTTGTGTTTAGACGTGTATGTTTTAAAGCAGCCTACTGAAATAAGAGATGATAGTATAAACCATGCTAATTGTAAGGTAATTGATTGTCTATAGAGGTTTTCACCCTTCATTGCTTTAACCTAAAGACCATGAACAAACACTCACACACTGTGATTGGGGTATAATTTGGTCTCTGATGATTGTCCTTCACTGGTAGTAAATCAGCATGGCAATAATGCCCCAGGGAAATGGGCAGTAGAGTCCATATGCCCCAGAGTCACAGGATGGGCCCTGCAAGCATCACTACACATGAGTGCCCATCCAGCACAACATGAGGACTGACCACACTATGAGCACACATCATTGCAATGTAGAGTCTGCTCTCCTTGCAAGAAAAATCGCAAAGGTCAACTTCTAAAGAGGACGGATGGTGGAATAGAGGTTGTTGACGAGGGTCGTCTCACTGACCGAGCCTAAATTGACCTATAATTCTCTGCAAGCCATAACATATGAGGAAAGTTTGTCGTACGTGATCAGTTTGTCCAACACCAAGGTTAGAGAAGTCATGCTATCATGCTCCTGTTCTAAATCTCCAGTCCCCGAGTGGACAGAGGCTTTTATTTCATAAGCAATTGCATTATCCATGAATCTGTCTCTCTTTATGATCAAAAAAGTAATGACAGTTTTTTGCTGCAAATCAAAATTTACTTTTATCTGTCATGTCAAGAACCAATCATGTGCTTTATTTTTACTTGGGTGTCTATCATTATTTATAGCTTTATTTCTCCATAATTGGGCGGCATACAAATTAGAATACCATGTTTTCATCAAGTGATATTGCACCCCAGTGTATGTTCTTAGTCAATTTTATATACAGTAGACTCATTTATTTATACTCATAAAGGCAGCTAACCTTGTACTTCTGTGTGTCAATGCAGGTGCTATAAAGATAAAATAGGGTATTTTCTAACTATATTCTATATATTTGAGATGCATTATGTCTTTGTTTAATTTAACATCACATTTCGGACATTTTATCAGAGTTCTAGCTCATGATTATAGATTTCTTTCTAATTTGTATTTAGAAATGTGGAAAAGGGATTAGCATTACTTTGTGGCAAAAATACAGCAAAAATATAAAATTTCCTACATGAGGTAGCGCAAGGTCAAGACTGGGTCTGGAGGAGAGAAAAAAAAATATTGTGTGTACTGTTTAAGTCTCTTCTGCAGTGTTGTTTTAAGATTACATTTTACAGTACCGAAACATGCTGACGTACACAGACGTTTTGCTCATGGCATAGCCGTAGACCTTCCTGGATGAAAAAGAACAATTAGAGGAGAAATGAGGGCAGAATCACTGGGGGAAATGGCTAGTGAAGACTTTATTGATTTGTAAGGATTGCCTGATCCAGCACTCAGTATAGCAATTATGCTGGTGTCAACAGAGAGCAAAGCTACGCAAGACCTTCACCTTAGCCGTCTGGTGTCTAAACACTGCATATGATCATACATGTAAAGTACATTCTTTCTCCATGAAACATGGAACAAAACATACTACACTGAGAAAATGCTGCTTTTTTTATAGTACGTTATCGCAAAAATTTAGATTTTTTAAAGTTAGTCAACTAAATATGTTTATTTAATAAATAAATAGACTGCAACCACTTGCAATACATTTTATCTGTGTTGAGATTAAATATTTATTTACAAGATTTAACTTGCAAAAAAGAAATAAACATAAATAAATCAAACAAAAGAAACTGAATATGCAGTATAATAAGAAGTGTCACAGAAGCAGAAATGTGGAAACAAATATTATTTATTTATTCTTTGTGAAATACATTGAATATATTTTCATTTTAAGTAGTGGGTTTTAGTAAACGCCCATATAAAGTCATATAAATATAAATTTATAGCTTAGAAACATTTGAGCTTAGAAAATTCTAGTGACAATTTTTGACTAATTTCTGGAAATGAAAACATGCCTTTATTTCAGTGTAATTACAGATAAGATTGTTTAATTGGTGTTTTGTAACCATGTCTCAAGAATCAGTACATGCCAGTTTTAAGTTGCACACATTTTACAAAGTTTTGGAAAAGCATCACCAATAGAACAATCTGAAGTTGAGAGATCGTAGGATAATTCGGGTGTGTGTTGAAGGGACAAACACAATCTGTTTCCTCCACAAATAGAGATGAATTCAGTTCTGCCTCCTTTCACTCCATCAGCCATGCCTGACCAGTTCTACCCAGTGTCTCTCTCTCAGAACAGCCATAACCATTAATCCCAGACACCCTATTTATACTGCCTAATTGTGATGAGTATGAATTATCAATTATAGTGAGTACCTAATTGCCCTTCATAAAGTCAGTCTCCGCCTGGCTTTAAAAAGTGCTGTTTAAATAATGTTACTAATAGCTCTCTTCTTTACATGGACAATATATCTTCATTTTTGAGCTCGCTGAGCGTGAGAGTCGCTCGTAATTTAAAGGGGCAATTGAGGAAAGGCGTGCAGGTGGTTCCAGGGGGACTCATTAAGATTTAATGAATTATGATGTGACCTTCTGCGAACAATGAGCAATCAATGCAAGTGCTGAGTGACAGAACATCACATCGACTGTGGCCCATAACCTCAGACCGTGTGTAATTCTTTCTTTTACACTCTACATTAGCAGTGCACTAACCCGAGTGTCCATTCACAGAAGACTCTGTGATTATGCTGCAGTCCTAAAGGCATCCCGTCTCCCTGTGTAGCATGGGGTTGCACTTCTCAGCCAATGAAGTCTGGCACCTCTGCATGCATTTAGTATGTGCAACTCTAAACAGCTGACACAAAACATAGATGTGTGTGTGTTTCCAGTGTGACAGACGCCAATAATAATTTACACTGCTCACGGAGTCCTGTCATTTCTACTGACAGTGAAAGACCGTAACAGACATGGCAGAAGACAGAAGTAAATTCAGGTTCTCAGATGAGATTTCCCTTCACCCAATGTCACATATTAAGGGAATTATGAAGATTGCTTTGTTAGATGGCCTTTTTAATATACCATCATCTAATTTTATGTGATTTCCATTTGTCACAGTTTAATGGTTTAGCATTTTATTCTATTCAATTTTATTCTGTTCTGTCCTATTCTGTTCTGTTCTGTTCTATTCTATTCTATTCTGTTCTATTCTAAACCAATTATTATAAAATTGGGTTTGAAAACCAAATCAAATTCTTTCACAACTAGAGACTGATTCCATTTAACTTCTGTTAAGTATTAGATCTGTTTTGAAGGAACCATAATGCAATTTTCCAACAGCCCCAGTTTTTAATTTATTTCTAGTCCAGTCCAGTCTAGTCTAATCTAGTCTAGTAATTCTAGTCTATATAGAAACAATGAAGCTTTATTTTAATGGAATATATTATGGTTTGATTCTCTGAGGTTGTTTCTTCTGTCATTAACATGCTTTGTCTGTATAGTGATAGTTGTAATGCAAGCATGTATAAAGTCTGTAGAGTGAACTGACCTTTACCTCTGGGAAAGAGTGTGTGTTTGTGAAAAGGGGTCCAATGTCCATGAATGTGTGACAGTGTCCCCTGGTCTAATTGCCCTCTTTTGCTGTGATCCAGGCCCTTAACAAATCACCCAGCCACTTTCCACATCTGCTGCATGTCAGCATCTGCCAGACGCGCTCACCCGTCCCGGACGCTGCCAGCAAGCCTTCATTACGCCTGCTGCTGAACAGGTAGAACTGTTTGCACAATTACCAAACAATGCTGCCGACCTTGTGTTCACAATAGACGTCCTGAAACATCACTCTCATGTAATGCCCAAAAGTTTTGGCATAATGCTTCCTGTCCAATGCTTTTGACACTTACTCTGGATGAGCACAGCAGTTCCAGTTCTCTTGTGGTACTGTATTTTGATTCAGATTGTTTGACAAGCATTGTGCAGTTTATTTTTAGATCAGTCTTAACATTTCTGCAAATTGAATCATATTTGTCAACTAAATGTGTTTTTTTCTGAAGGAAATGGGCAGCAGTAGAAAGCAAGATGTAGGCTTTGGTTAAACAACAATCAACAGTCTTGACTAGTAACGCTGAACAGTTTTAATCTTACATTGATTGAGTTACGTAATAAAAATAGCACATTTAAGGGGTTAAATTATTTACCAAAAATATATGTTAAATCTATATTAAGTGGTTTGGGATAAATAGCAGGAGGAATATCAAAGCAATGCTGGCTCACTGTAACAAGCATTGTTTTTCAGAGACAGATAAGTTAAACTCTTTACACCCCTCATAAGCTTTTTAAAGTCTCTTCTCAATTTAAAGAGAGGAATGCATGAGACTTTTAGTGCACTGTAGTTGTAATCATCAAAAGAGTGACATTTCAGCAGTTTCCCATTCAATTGTCTACTGCACTCCGGATAGGAATAAAGGGACAAAGCCAAACAAAGAGTAAACGCCCATCCGTAAACAGAGACAAACCACAAGACGCGACTACATGAATGATCTGACATTTAGCAGATCTTCCTGGTGCTCTGATGAGTTTATGGTCAGGAGGTGGGATGCTGGAACAGTGGGGAGGTTTGTCTGGAAGTGTGCCCCTCTCCCCAGGCATTGCGCCCAAAAGTTTTCCTCTTGGCTCCAGCAGCTGTTTTGGAATTCTCCACCTTGTGTGTTCTTTATCTCCAGTACCTGAGACTACGTTGTGCCCCCTGGGCCACACTTTTGTGTTCTGGTCCTGTGTAAACAGATGTGCATAGTGTCAGGCCTGCAGAGAGGAAGTTGTAAACTTGCAGGAAAGACTTCAGCCCCCATTCTTATGGAGCTCACTTAGTGCAAGCCGCTGGGCTTAGACATGCTAATGCAAGCAAACAGTCCCTGTTCGGACAGTGAGCATCTGAAGTTTAACCACAAAATATACACTGCAGTCTGCCAGCAAACAAGTCAAAATACAACTGAATGGCAGTGCAGGGGAGGTTAAGTCACTCTGTGCCATAAATAAGAGGAATCAACATCTGTGATCTGAGAAATGGACAAGGGTTTGATATGGTGTCTGTGTGTGGTATTCTGACAATGCACTTGTCTTTTTGATCTACAGTGAGTATTTGCTTGCTTTAAAGCAAAGACATCTATCTGGATATATGCTTTTCTCAAAAATAACATTTATATATATTTTTTTGCAGTTAAGTTTTTAGTGCGTATGAAGTTAATTACCTTTAAGTTAACACTGGTGTAGTTAATCTTAATATATTTCAATAATATATTCTTAAATGTGATTTTTTTTCATGCATTTTAAGGGTTAGCTTGATCAAAAATGTCAAATTCATTTACTTAGTTCACTTAATTGAACTAAAAAAAAAGACATTTTTAAAAATAACTTTGATCATAGACTTTCCACTTTGTTAATTATCCATTTAAGTGTGACCCCTTTTAATATCTCAAGCATTAATATACCAGTTTAAGTCTTGTGAACTAAATTAGTAATGAATTTATTTCTTTTTAATGTGTGTATTTTGGCTAATAGACTAACAGAAGCAAATCACTAGCTAGATAGTGAAACACTAGTGCTTTGAAGGAGAGCTTCTCATTTATCAGTGCCGGACACACGTTTATTGATTCATCCCAAGCTTTGGCAGATTGATGCCCTAATAGTGAATGAGAAGATACTGGCTTAAGCTATTGACTATGAAATAAGCCAACACACTTTACTGACCCTACATAATTTATTTGCCTGGAAAAAAAATTCTTTGGCCGGAAAATTGGTTTTTAATGAGGTGCAATGATAATATTTCTCATTCGTTACTGAAAAGGGTGATTTTACACATTTTAAACACAATCGCAATACAAATTTCTGATATGTACACTTATTATACAGGTATTGTACAGGTATTATATAGCTCATCAAAGAATCCTTGCAAGGGCTCTTTGCTAAGACAAACTAACACTGAAGAGTGTAGGTTAAGGATTAGATGCAACAGTTTCTTGAGTTATGCCACTTGTCAGCCTGGGAACTTGTCCGTGTTGTATTGATTGAAATGAGCGCAGGTTTAAGTACTGAATGCTCTCAGCCAATCGAAAGGGATCCCGTTAAACGCTCGTGTTCACGCGTCTCCTCTAATGGACCTGTTAAAGAGCTCAAGCACACCTTCATCTTCTGACATCTGACCGAAGAGCCTCACACCCGAGCAGAACCTGCATCCGCTTTCTGTGTCTGCTCTGTGGGAAAATACAGAAATAAGATATCAGAAATACTCCTGGAATTTGGAAAATGCTTGAATATCAGGAGTCCGGAGTGAAAACAACATCAGGTCATCGGATTTCCTTCTCGATAATTGACATACTGGATCCTAAAAAGTTTACAAGTAAAAAAACACATGCCGTGTCGGAGAAAGAACGGACGTCATTTTCAGAAATCACAGAATTTGGGAGTTTGGAGGAACCGCGCAACGGGAAAGAAAGTCCTGGGCAAGGAGAACCGCTCTCTGCCTGCAAAAATAAAGGTGAGGAAATGTGATTAATTATTGTTTCAGAGTGGTTAACTTTTTAAACAATTTCTCTGGGTATGATATTTTTTGACTGCGTTCATTAAATGTTTACCTTGCTGTCTTAACGAAACACTAATAGGCTGTATTTCTGATGCAACTCTATAATGAGGTGACAAATAATTCTGCTTATGCTCGCGATGAGCGATAGAGCAGCTGTTACTATGGTTACCATCTGACTATAGCGACCTCTTTTCGGTAAAGTGCGCGCTGCTAACTTGTAATCTAACTTTTGGTGGTTACTGACACATTGTTCTGAAACGTAGCATATAGGTTACTTATATATTAAAACAATATATTTTTGAGACCTCTGCAACCTTTGTCTTTTAGGGTTACGCCTTTTAGAAATGCCACCATATAGAATTCTGAGGAAAAATAAACCTCACAATTTTTTTATGTTTTAAAATAGGTTATTCCTAGATGCGTTTCACATATATAGTAAACATAGTGTGGATTTTATATTGTAGGATTTATCATTGTATGTCTCCTCCAAACAGACCTTTTGTGCCGTATTGTGTCATTAGATTGTGAATTTGACCTTCCCCTCATTTCCAAGACTGCGTTTTCTTTAAGCAGCCGCAGCTGAGTAAGTGATTGCCATTGGGACAGTCAGGGCAGATAATTGTTTAAATCGTCCCATTGAGGATGCCTGCGCTCACTTTGATCGATATCCCATTACTGGATGCTGCATATCTCCCTCCAGCAGCTTGCGGCTCCCAACTTCAAACCCCTGCCATGTCTGATCCCAAATATCGTTCGATTAAAACTTCCCTTTAAATAGATGACATTTATCGATCTGCCGACAAATATGAAACTCCATTAGCGCGTCATGGCTGGATGGCAGAGCTGGATTTAACTAGGGTTTCTTTCCGCAACATGACATTTGAGGCGATTTGTGATTTTGAAATTGTTGAGGGATTATAGCCCACTCCACGTCAGTCCACAAACAGTAACAACCTCCTCTTCCTGTACGGGACTTTTACAGCGCTACTCGCGTTCGTTCGTTTAATTCTCAGCAGGTACTTTTCTTCAGCTGATCACTGGATAAGATTTATCTTGATGGTAAAATTCTTATTTAATTGTGTAATTGTTTTATTTATTTAATTATTAACAGTGGAAGGCCTAATATAGGCTGAAGTTTACTTTGCAATAGCGAACCGTATCAATTAGCCTTATTCTATAGTCTAATAAACATATATTGGTTGGTTTTATTAACTGAAGAATTTATCATTATTAATTGAAATAATAAAATAGGCTAAGGCGTTACTTGTGCATTACTTATTTTATCCTTAGGCTAGTTTTACCAGTTTCACTCTATGATTAATGCCAGTCAAAGCACCAATCAGAACACCATAGCAACGCCTAGCAATAGGCCAGAACACCAGCAACACCCTGTGTATGCATCTAACTGCGTTTAGGCCTGCGTCCTTAATTTCAAGCTTTTAAAGCTAGTTTAAACGATCTGATAAGACAAACCAAGCTCAACATTTGTGTTCTGTTTAATAAAATAGCCTAAACAGATTGCATTCTTTGGTAAATTCGTCAGAAATGAAATACAATTAAATGCATTACCTGTCTGAAAGAAACTTGACATATCGATATATTTTTATTGACAGGTGATCGATCAACTGATGACCATCACATTTGCGCCAGACTCCATCCTCCTGATCCAGATGTTGATTTGGACCCATCACCCTCGCTCAGAAATTTAAGATCGGGCTTTTCTCCATGTGAAGAACCGGATGGGGCAGGTGAAGAGAGAGTGACTCCAGCGCCGGATGATGTGTCGCGTCAGCGGCGGAGGCGCTCAGATCACAGCTGCGCGAAGCCGCGGCGCGCCAGAACCGCGTTCACATACGAACAACTGGTGGCTCTGGAGAACAAATTCCGCGCTACGCGTTATTTATCCGTGTGCGAGCGACTAAATCTCGCGCTCTCGCTGAGCCTGACCGAAACCCAAGTCAAGATATGGTTCCAGAACCGAAGAACCAAGTGGAAAAAGCAGAACCCTGGCGCAGAGAATTCCCTGCAACCTGGCACGAACATCAGCCCGACCTGTGGGTCCACATCTGTCCTCCACCCTCCATTCAGCTCCGGGAACGTCATCTTTCATTCTGGCCCGGTGCAGCTGGCATCTTCCGGTGGGCTTTTGCATCCGTTTTTGCCCGATGGCTTTCTCCAGCCAGCATTCTTCCCCCCGCACTTATGAAGTCTGGAAGGAGGAATGATCACAGACTATGTGTATATATGAATTTATCAAATGGATTACTTGTTCAGTGATCCTCAACAGGATGGGATTAATCTTTGCTTGATGTAATATTTAATTAGGCCAAATTAATTTATATGTAGCCTAACTGTTTTCACCGAAAGCTGTGAGCAGAAATATAGTTAAGATAGATCTAACCCGAGGCCTCAAGAGTGATAAATCTGAAAGACCTACTCACCCAAATGCAACTAATAGACAATCTGAGAATCTAATGATGGGCTGACCCAACTCTTAAAGCCGAGATGTATATATGTATCTTTCTTTTGTAATATATTGGTCCTGTCAGAGGTTTGATACATTACTGTGGATTAATATCATACAATTGTTTAAATAACTTGTAATGACATTGGAAAATATTATATTAATGATGTCATCAATAAAAATAGTCTGAAGGTCATTTCTTATATACTGTATATCTGTGCCAGTACATAACTCATTTCTTATATACTGTATTTCTGCGCCAGTACATAACTCAGTACATTTCTTATATACTGTACAGTAGCCTAATTATTTTGCATGTGTCTTGAAACTGAATACTGGGTGTATTGTGCACAGTTTGCAGATTTTCTGTCTAGATCAATGGAGCAGCAGGAATAACAGCTAATGTGTGTGAGATCAAGAGGGCCTGGGAAATATTGATCTAAATGGCACTGCAGGCAACTAGTAGGCTACATTACTAAAGAAGAGCAATAACACCATATGACCACTAGAGGACAGTGCGCACTCAGATGTCAGGAGATGAATTTAGCATGAATGGAATTCAGAACTCTGCTGATTTCATTAATATCAGTTTAGATAGATTAGGATATGACACTAGCATATATATATATGTGACTGGCTAAGATTATTGTTCCAAGAGTTTAGATTAAATTACTGAATGGCTAGTAATGTAAGCATTGTTGCCAATTTGGAAATTTTCTAGTTAGATATAGTGACTTCCCCACCACTTTTGAGACTTTTTTCAAAAGTTTAGGGATAAATACAGACAAACCTTATCTGTTTTCATCTTGCCCACTGATCTATAGCCTATTCATTCATACTATATATAAAATTTTGTAACCTTTCAGTTTAACCTTAAAATCCTATGTTTTCTCAGCAGAGATGATCAGACCTTCTCTCATCCTTTGCAACTGATTCCAGCACACACTACAAACACACTTGTTTTCCAAGTTCATGTTTTTTTTTTACCGTGATATCATGTGGGTTGTGTGTGTGTTTGTGTAGGAGTGAAGTGGGAGTTGAATCCAGCCCTTATGGCCTGTGTCTTTCTCTGGCTGAGTGACATTCTGTATTGTCCTGGCTCTCGTTTCATCAGCCTGTTCTCCAATCTGGAACTCTGTCAATCCTCACCACCAGTTCATCGCTTCACTTCTATTACTTTTTTTTGTTTGTTTGCGGACACATTGTGGACAGTATTTGATTGATTTATCGGGACTTTTTACTTTTAAATAAAAGTTAGGAAGTTTTGAGGTTCTCATACAGCACACAAATTATAATAATATAGGTTATTATAATGACCTGTCTGTTGACTGCTCACCAATCAACTTTATGATTAAGCTCCTGCTGATAAAAGCTGCAACATGATTATGCTGAAAAGGTTTTGACGAACATTTAAACTTGCCAAAATAAAGTATAATAAATAAACTAATTTTATAATATTAATAATATAGTCAAAACAAAATTATTTGATCAATTCCTGTTTTTAAGTAATAAATAATTGTATATATACATGCAGTAAATACAGTCTGGTATCTCTTTATTTTACGGTTACACTTATTAGTTGCTTATTGGCATGCGTATTACCATTAGTGCTAATTAAACACATATTAATGTCTTATTACATCCCTAATCCTAACCAATACCTAAACTTAACAACTACCTTACTAACTATTATAAAGCAGCAAATTAAGAATTTATTAAGGGAAAAGTTATAGTTAATAGTTAGCTATCCTATTCTAAAGTGTTACCTAGTATATATGTGTGTTAGTTTCATCGGTACCTGTTTTGTGTGTGCATACGTATGGTGTCGTGTCATTTACAAGCCAGTCACATGACTTTTGGCATCCACATTCCTTTAGCATGATCTAACTGAGCTCCACTGAGATGAATGAAGATCCTAATGGATTTCCCTCTACAGGTATTTTAATGATAAAATTAAAGGGGAACATGTTCAACGCTGTTTGAAAAGTCATTATTTTCCCATTTTGTTTTAGTTAAGGTAGTGGTGCGTAAATCACACACTTTACCTAAAAGAAATAGTCTATTCTTTTGCTCAGTGTTTGTAAGAAAGCACAGTGAATACTGTGAGTGAGAGAGATGACGGGTGGGAGATTTACAGTGTGCTCTATTTTGAGGCAGCTGGGAAAACAGTGAAGTGTTTTGGTCAAGGAATAGCTCGTGAGTTTATGCCAAGGGCTTCTCCAGTCACCCTGTTTCTCTCCCATTGTTTCATGGAATGCTGGGATACATGTGGCCTAATGTGGGGCAGTGCAGTCATGCGCAAAAAGCTGAAGCAATGCCTTCTGATAGCTATTTCCCTAAAATGTGAGTTTTGAGTGTGCAGGACATTCCATTTGTGGACATCTTTAAACACAAGGAGGACCACTTACACAAACATGTACAGACCGAGATGAGACGCAGACTCTCAGGAGGAGTTTGGCGCTTTTTGCTTTGTCTGAAGAGATCTTTGTACATTAAATCATGCTTTTATTTTGGTCTCCTGTCCCGGGGCAATGTTTACTCTCGTTTCTGACTCGCACATCTAGTGGTCTTGTTTGTGTGAGCTCTCTTTGCGATCGACTACACACTATGCCACAGTGGGGAACAGTAAGAGGACCATTAAACACAAAATATGAAAGCCTCCCTCTACGTGTGTGTTGTTTTTCGGATTTTAGCTTCTGTCTCTTTCTGTTTTTAGTCACCTCAACAATAACTCAAGCTGGGTGTTTTTTTCCTCCTGTGCTTTCTGTTCGGTGAATTGTTGCTTTTCAGATGTACGATGTGACCGCAGTGGTATCTTGGGTAAAAGCCAATGCAGACTGTGCTACATCAACATGATTGTGAGATTATTCATCGTAGTTAATACTGTTCTGACACATTAAAGGAATGGTAAAAATAAAAATGTGCTTTCCCCCAGGCCATTTAAGATGTAGATGAGTTAGTTCGTTCATTAGATGGATGTCTCGATGGATTAGCATCACTTGCTTTCTGAATCCTCTGCCATGAATGGGTGCCGCCAAAGTCCAAACAACTCGCAAGTAATCCACACAACAGTTAATGTCTTGCAAAGTTAAAAGCTGTTTGTAGATAAACAAGTTTATAATTATTGTGATGTAATTATCAGCTGTTTTCACTCATCATGACGGTACCCATTCCCTGTAGAGCATCCATTGGTGAACAAGTAACTCATCTACATCTTGAGGGTAAGTATTATATATCCTATTTTATGAGTAAAAATGTCTGATTATTAGATGCCTGTTGTAGGAGCAGCCTAAGATTCATTGTATAAATGCAATTATTCGTTGTCAGTGAACATGCCACACCAAGGCTGATGATGTTACCCCTACGATGAAAGAAACTCTCTAGCATCCTTCACATTGATGAGGCCTCTTGTCTTGATATCCCTTCCCTAAATTAACTTTGTATGAGATTAACTGATCCTGTGTGAGATATCTTTGTAGTAAATTATTCTTCCTCATGCGCTCCACTTGCTGTTGCGTGCTGTCGGGAATCACACTGAGAGTCAGATCGCTTGATTGTGTGTCTTGTTACAAAGGGCAGCAGAGAGAGAATGGCATAAATACTGCATGTGTTTTAATACAGACACATATGATGTTCACCTTTTTCTAGTAATTAATATTCAGTCTTTAATTGATAATAAACTGGAAAAAAATGTCCAAGTCAAAAGTGTTTACAAGTCTTGGTGATATTTTGATCTCTAAGTACAATTATATGAGATTTTTATGCCTGTTTTAATAGCTATGAGGCGAATTCTAGGTGTGTCCCAATTCGGGTCCAATGATAAATTAAAACAAATTAAATTAAATCAAATTCACACTACACGGCACAAAGTGTGTAAGTGCATAGTGTATAGTGTGTCATTTAGGATGCAGCTATTGTTAGTCTGCTCATTTAGAAAAATAATAGTAGTTTACTTACTGTAAACAAAAAAAAAGTTGGTGCAGGGTTACTTTGAAACATTTTTCACTACGAAATTGCTAGTAAATTTCACAAATAACATTAATACTGTAAATTAAACATAAAATTTTGATTTAGAAAGGCTGAAATACTATTTTCTTTTAAAACTACAATGGGCTTTGTTTTATTTATGACTTGGATTGTGTGTGTGTGTGTGTGTGTCTAGTTCCACTAATGAGTGGGTTTCAGGTTTTCAGTAGCTCTGTGTTCCTTAGAAAGACAGAATGTGAAAAGGAAAGGTTTATGAAAATGGTTTTATCTGTGTTTATGTGATTGATAGAGCAGTTTTTCAGGCAACATGTTTCATTATCTGCAGAATTAGACTGAGAATGACATGTTTTCATGGACTTCATTATGAATTACACTCCACACAAGGCCTTAATACATTGTTCTTTATGTAAGCTATGTATGTTTAATTTGCTAAGTTTAACATTTTATCAGTCTTCTTGATTTTACTGCTTCCAGTGTTATTGGATGCATTGAATGTTATTGCAAAGTTCTGCCAGCAGGGTCTCCATTGAGTGAATTGTTTGGACTTGTTTTAGTGCTGTGTACTACAACTTTACTCTAGGACTATTTTACTTTCTAAATCTTTTAATCATGCATACAGTTATTACTTCATATTACTCAAAATGTCTTTAAATAGACTTTAAAATTTACTGCAAAATAGCTAAAATTGAATAAATAAAATTTATCAGTGCATGCTATTCTATAGAAAATAATGATTGTTTTCTTCATTACATCATAATATAGAAATGGCTTTCCTTTTCAGTGACTCTCAGTGGATAATATAAAATCCTAAATAATCCACAAATTTAGTATACCTCACATTTTCATCCTTGTTTCATTGATTTCTTTTCATATTCTCTCCCTAGTCATCTGTTTGTTTTCTCTCTATTTTTCTCAGCATGTTCAACAGGTGTTGAATTCCGTCTGGAATGTGTGACCGGAATCGGCAGTAGATCTTGAGGCTGTACTAGATCACATTCACCAGTGGTCAGAGGTCAGAGGGCCCTTCTGAGCACTAAAACACCTGAGGCACAGCTCTTCTGTCAGAGACGTGGATCAGAGCGTGTTTACTCAGGGTCAGCATGGCACTGAGCAACAGAGCAGACAGACTGTGCATGGTGGGACTACTGGAGATAGGGTAGCTTTGTATTGTTTAGGGTTTATATGAGAAGAATCTAGAGCATGCGGTCTTGGGTTTCAGAGGTGATGTTGTTTGTGAGTCCAAGTTTTACCAGCGCCCATCATGCAGTGATTTATGGATACCCCTTTAGCAGTCTACATCTATCTTTAGGAAGCTGGACATTTACGAGGACAGTTTTCTTTGAGGGAATCTGTATTTTGGTGGGACAGCTGACCGCAGCTGACCTACTGCTCAGACACATAATGCCACAGTGTCATGCCTGACATACCTGCCTGAGGTCTACATACACGCATTTGTTGAGCTAAATGAATACATACCACTAATAGCTAATGTCTTAATGTCTTTATAAATGGAATAACTGAATGAAATAACATTGTTACAATAATTTACAATTATATATATATATATATATATACAGACATACTGTATATGCACTGTTTGGAAACGTCTTAGAAAAGTGGGGTTTTGCACAATATTGGCATGAATCCTTTAAAATTTGTGATAATTTTGCACTGATACTTAATATATACAAAATACTTATATCACCATTAGCAGCTATTACAGCTCTGCATAATCTGGGCATCCGAGCTGTCAGTTTATTCAAACATTGACTTGATATATTACTCCAAGCCTCCTGAAGGATTGCCCAAAGATGAATCACACTGGTTGGACAATTCTTACAGACATCACGGTCCAGTTCCTCTCATAGTAGCTTAACTGTGACATGTATATATTGCCATTATTATGTAA
The DNA here is from genome assembly GCA_032361145.1 of Enteromius fasciolatus. Taxonomy (NCBI): domain Eukaryota; kingdom Metazoa; phylum Chordata; class Actinopteri; order Cypriniformes; family Cyprinidae; genus Enteromius; species Enteromius fasciolatus. The sequence continues at coordinate 17,527,386 of JAUMHR010000063.1, forward strand.
TCAAAATGCAAATTATTATTGCTGGTCTTCCATTCTAATGTCAAGTTACAGTATTTGCACTGAAAACTGAAGGAATTTATGCTGATATCATCCAAAACCACACTTATTTCCAAACTTTTGGAGGGCAGTGTATATATATATATATGTATGTGTGTGTGTGTGTATGTCTGTATAACAAAAAGGAATACATTTGGATGTAAACATCTCCAAAATGACACACTGGTACAGGTCAAGGCTAGCTGAAATACGCCCAAGAGCCCAATCAGTTTGAGGACTCATGCTGTGGAGGGACATTGTTCAGAACATAGACACATCTGATCCTTAAACTTCAACTCGCTCCTCTAGGAATATATGATTAAAAAAATCTGCTTTGGAACGGAAATAAGGAAATTGGAAATAAGTTTATTTTTAAACAAAAAAAGGCAGCTAGCCTAGGCCTTTACAATGATTTACTGCAGATGATAATACGACAAAAATAATGGAGAATCAGCTAATTTTATGTTCTCTCTCAACACAAAAATTCTCTAGTTCTTTCTCTGTTTTTGTTTAATGACTAGAATGTAATGTACAATATCTTCATTATACCAGACAGACTTAACAAAATTTCAACCCATTTCTTGTTTGGTGAGCGATGTAACATTTGGACATTATCCTTATCTCTATATAGTTGTTAAGAAACAATACCGTGAATGCATTTGTTGGTGACATTAAAAGAAGGTTGAATAAGAGATAAGCTCTATCGACAGAGGAAATAATTTAGACTCATCTCACAGTTTGCTAAAACAAAAGAAAATGTTTACAATTTAAATCTATGTCGTAATTACACTAAATGTTGAATACTACAAAGAGATGTGATGTACTGCATTGTAATTATTCATAAAGTACTGTTAGCATATAGGAAGAGTTATTATGGATTATGGACTCATGTTATGGCAAGAATGGTTTAAAAAGCCTTACTGCTGGATATGTGTCCTGTAAACACCGCTTTTGAAGAGTTGTGTGGATCACTTGTATTGTCAGCTGTTTGAACTCTCAATCTGATGGCACCCATTCACTGCAAAGGATTCACTGGTGCACAACTAAATTTCTCCAAATCTCATCTAAATTTAGGATAGCATGAGGGTTTCAGCTCATTTCTAAGTGAACTGTTACTGTAATAAACACTTTAATAACAATATAAGCTGCAGTTACAGTTTTTGCATTTTAACCCTCGGGGATGCATGAACGTGCTTCCTTTAGTCTGCACAAAAAGGAATAGAGTTTGTGATAAAAACAGGCCTTATCCATTCCAGTGTCTGTGCAGGATGTTCTCAGTAAGGATTGAGCCTCCACTAACTTCCACATGTTTATTCACCCCAGAAAAATACACAGCAACTTATGTTCTCTACAGTCTTCCCGCCTGTCTACTGACTAGACATCTGCCTGCTGACCTTTCTCCAATGATTCCTTTCCCACTTGAGTGATAGACACGCATGTACACACACACACATTTATCCTAAACACCAGAGCGCCCACACACAGGAAGGGGCAGCGATGTAGACAGATATTCTGTTTTTCCACTGCAGCTACAATTAGATCAGGTTATCTAAGGAAGGATTGTGACTATGGTCTATGCCGCTCTGTCGCTGAAGTAGTGGGATCTGTTTGCTGTCTTTAAGTTCCTGCCAGGAAGAGGGTCCCACCGCAGAGTTATAAAGCACAGCCACACCATGTAAGGTCTGTTACAGGTCACTCACACACAGCAATACTCTGTATCACATATATCATCATAACCTAACATCTATCTATCTATCTCGGTCTCTATTCTCACCAGCGGTTCTAAAGGATCTGATCTATTTATGATAAAGTAACCCAGTCTACTGAGATAACATTTCGATTTAACTAGCGTTAACCTGATATAAGAAAGGATCATCAGAGTAGCTTTTTGTTGGAAAGGACATATTTGAGACAGGGAAAGGACTCCAAAGCCAAGACCAATAAATTCCACCAGATGTGGGCAGTCGGTGAGAGGAAATCTGACGTTCTGACATAGCGGAAGATTGTTTGGCTTTGTCCCTGCATGTTAATGGCAATGACAGCACTGAGAGTAAATGAATGAGTCAGACACTGAGTCAAAATACAGTGTACAAGATATTTCTCTAAAAGAAAAAAAACGTAATCTAAACAGTCCTTTTAAAGTTTTTAAGTGCATGAAATGAAAACATTGCAGTTTTAAGAGATAATCAGCCCATTTGAATAGTCCACTGGATGGCATCCAATCATTCCCTATTTCCACGAAGAATGAGGTCTATTAAGATGCCTCTACAAGACACCTGAGTAAGTGGAAATAATGCTCCTTTGAGAACAGCGTGTAAAAACACTCCTCTAAAAATATAACATGCCTAATCTGAGGGGAGACAACAGCGTGAGAAACAGAGAAAATAAGAGAAGCTAACACACACACACATACACAGACATACACAGAGATGAAAGCAGTAGTCAGTTCAGTTTATATCAACCTGAATCTCCTCATTTAGAGAATGTGAGCACAGGCCGCGTGAAGTGAGTCGATAAAATATAAGCAGACAGAAAGACAGTAATTAGTCTGAGTTTGATTCTCTCACACAGACTCTGAGCTGACTGCTATGTTGTGACATTTCTCAAGCCTTGTTTTGTAAAGATGCATCTGGAAGCTGCTGAGAAGGGTGTCCCCACCTCTACGCTCAGAAAATTGACTCCTCTGTTTAGAAACTGAAATGTTTGCATAATAAATCAGCACAGGAAGCTTAAGATATGGCAGTCTTAAACTACTTTTACATTCTCTGGAGAAAATTTGAGCGGTGCGTACTTGTCCTCGATGCTGGAGTGTTTGCTTATCCACTGCCAAGGTGTTCTGCGCAACTATATTTACTAACAGCTGTGACTTACAAATTGTCCTCTGCATACAGGGATAGATTGATAAAACCTTGATAGTCTGTATGGACAGATAACAGAAGTCAATCTGCTTTTATAGCCTAGCGTGTATATGCCTGTAACCTCAGCAACTGATAGGAATAGTAAATATAAAGCCTTTAAGGTCTTCAGGGATTTAATTTTTATTCTCAGCTATTTTTGGTAACTCCTGCTGCTTTCATCCACTCAAGTATTCTCTCCAGAGACTACAAAAACTCTCCAGTTCAGTTTGTTCTTTCATTTAACAGGAATTGTGTCTCGTTCTTCACTGGAGTCTGCATAATATCCTTATTTAGTTGTTTTTCACAACCCAAGAGAAATTATTAACAGCATAGAATAACTAACAATGCTGTCATGCTGCCACAGGTCGCTGATCCTGAATCAGTCACTATCAACCGCTCTCTGTCACCTGAGTATTGATTGGCCTCACCTGATCCCACTTTCAGACTCAGCTCTTAGGCCACACGCTCCTATTCCTCTCTGTCCGAGCACAAGGTAACAACGCTATCTCCCAGCACCTCTTGAGCCTTTGCCTGTGCCTTCTTGCCACCTACGGAAACGGGAAGCGGATCTTTCACTCCAAATCACTAGCGCTTACCTGCACCGAGCACCAAGGAGCTGCTGCACTATACAGGTCTGGAATTGTAACCCTCCCTTCTTTCTACCTGAACTCACCTGGGCTGTATATGGACTTGAACTTATTTGCCCGATTGTTATGTGAATAACTCGGAGACTTTATGAGATCGCCAGTTTTATGTTAATGCCAACCGGCGTGCGGAATATCCAGCCCTGATATTTATGTTTATTCTCATCTGTCATTTTAATTGATGCCCAAGTGGAATTTATGTTAATAAAGCATCCTTCTGAGAACACCTGTCTTGTGTTGTATTTTAATTAACTATAAATATATATATATATATATTTTTAAATATAATATTAATATTTACTACAAAATTGTACTGTTTACAGTTTCTACTATGTCATCCAAATGAACTAAACTATGAACAGAATGTATTTAGTACTCCTTTCAGGACTACTGTGTGATATTTGATTTTCTGATAATAAGGAGAAAACCTCAAGCCTGGTCACTTAGATAAGTAGAAACACATGTCTCCTCGTTAAGCTTCCTAAATTGAAGTATTCTTCATGACTGCGGCACATGCTGTATGAATCAACAATAATATAAGTATTCCATACCTAAGCAAGCACCACCAATAACACATGATCACTGAACTCTTGATCAAGTCAGCCTTATTGACCATATCTTGTTACTGACTTCCTGTATCCCAGATTTCAGAGCATAGCGGCAGAACTGATCAATGACTGACAGAACGTCCTCTGGTTCTGGAGCTCAGAGACATCCGATTGGGTTTCACCAAGAGAGAGGGAGAGAGAGACTGTATAACAGGAATGGGATGAGTAATGTCTGCGCCAGCACCACCCACCAGCCCCACCCCACCCAGCCTGTAATCCAATCGCTCCCTCAGGTGCACAGCAGTCCTGTGCTAATCACTGTGTCATCATTCACACAGCAGGAGAGCAAGAGAATTAGCTCCTATCACATCTCTCTGATCACACCAAAGACAACAGATTTTTTAATCCTGCTTAACTGATAATCATAACATAAAACCATAGAAACAAATAATTAGTGATTAAATAAAAATAAACGTGAACGCACAGCCATAAAATCTTACTGTTTCTTGTTTTCATCCCCACTCAGTCTGAAAAGCTTTAGACACTTTGTTTTACACTAGGTTTTACAGCCAAAACCCCCCCCCCCCCCCTTAACCTAGCACTGTTAACATGCAGCTTTGAGAGGTTTATTGTGATTTGTTTTACTTTATGTAGAATATTGCATTAATATTGAATGAATATTATCTGCATTGACAATGGCTTAGATCTGAACTATTTATATTCTAATAGATGCTGTGCTGTATAGGGCTTCTTTTGTAAATGAAAATAAGTTTTCTGTGCACTGGGTGCCTTTCAAATAAAAAACAATAGATTGTTAGTCACCTTTTTCTCTCTCTATCCCTGCATCTGAATTACAGCCTCTCTCTCGAATGTGAAGAGGGATAATGCTTTCATATCATGGCTGGATGGGCATGAATGCACAGGAGTCTACTGTATGTCTCATAGAAAGAAATAATGCTGCTTATAATACCAAAAGGCTTTATTCAACTCGCAGGATAAAATAATGTAAAAAACTGATATAAACTGATAAAAAACTGAAAACCCCTTAATAAACCACAACACAACTCATTATTACTTTAGATTTAATATGTGATTACAGGCTTTAAGCACCAGATAATAGATTCTTTAGAACTGCCACTTCAGACTCGCGTTAAAACATTGTACGTGAAACAAGTCTGATTCATTTAAGAGAATCGGTTCTTTCAAATCGGTTCTTTCGTTCGTTTTAGTGAACAGGTTCCATGCAATTCGGCAGCACGTCGTCCCGTGTCGTTACGGCGTGGCATACAAAGACATATAGGAAGGTTACGACACAATCTTTTAAATGTATTTGTTATAAAGATTTTACTTAAATCTTTTACTTGTTAATTTTGTATCCACATTAATATCTTAGCTAAATAGTTTCTCATTTAAAATGCTATTTATTCAAACATTTTTTGTATGTGTGTTGATGAGCTCTAATGCTATTAAAGTAGGCCTTACTAAACTTTTTCCCCGCCCTCTTTCTGGCTCAATCCATGGCAGCTCACTACGGTTCTCGGATCAGTGTGTTGGTAACTGCCCGCACCGATTCAATTTTAATTGAATGTTCAACCAATTCGTTGAAGTGAATTCGACTCTTTCGAAGAATGATTCGTTTACATTGTGGACAATGCAAGTTGTCATATCAGTGAGAGCGCGTGTGGTTTTTGGTGGCAGTTTTGTTTCTATGAGTGATTCTAGTGTAACTTAACTGCATTTACTACCTCGCTTTAAAATGTTCACGTAAACGCACCTTATCGCGGTATATGTAGAATTTAGAGTTTCCGATGCGGCTTTTCATCCCCCCACTTTAGCCCCCCCAAACACAAAAGTGAAACTCCGCCTATCCTGAAGACCCTGTGTATGAGGAGATAGTCTGTACCCGGTATGGTGTGTGTTTTTGCACGGGGATGATTGGAACAGAAGTGACCGACAGCGGGACCGACGGCGACTCCCGTTTCCAACTGTAAACACGTGGATAGATCAGCTGTTTTACACTGGAGCTTCACACCCAGAGCTCGTCTGGGCGCGTGATACAGTTTGAGAGCGCGCCTGGTTGATTTCAAGGGGATTAAAGTTTTTTTTACTACCTCAGAATGAGCGACCTTGAGGAAGACTTTGCCAAGATTTTAATGTTGAAGGAGGAGAGGATACGAGATTTGGAAAGACGTTTGCTAGATCGAGAAGACGAAATCAACGAGCTGAAGAGAAAGCTGCACAAATGCCAGTCCGTTTTACCGTGCGCGCAGATCGGACCCCGGACGCACCGCGCGCAGGGAATATCAGCCGAACCGCAAACGCACCAGGATTTATCAAACCAAAGCCTCGGGAGAGTTGCCAAATCTGACAGGTGAGATTTCGCAAGCGTTTAACATATACAACTGATGCTTGATGGTTTTGCACAAGTCTTGAGTCGGGACTTTTAATAGTTTGACACTTCGTTGGCACTGAATCTTTAGGTTATTAGGTGTAGGCTATTTGAGGTTGAGGATTGAGGACATGAATGAAGAAACTCTCATGATGACAGAGCATCTTTGTGAAGCTTCAGAGAGAGGGGAGGAGGTGGATGAGATAGAGTGTATCATTGATCTAAACCATCATCATCATCAGCTCCCAGAGGGCTCCGAGCACAGGAAGCTTCGTGCATTATCGGCTTTTAGGGTTTAAACGTGTAGCGCCCAAGAGCCTGTCTCTGGATATTTAATACGCCATTAGAAAGTGCTTTGTTTGACCATATGCTTCCCCTCCCATCAGCCATATCCATCCGATTCTCTAAGCATCTTTGTAGAAGGTCTGGCCGAACTTTTTAAGGGTTGCAGAAGATAAATAAGAAGTGTATCCTACTTTGCTTATTGCTTTTGGAATTTCAGTTATTTAAAGATAAATGCTTAAAACCATGTGTGTGTGTATACATATATCATTTCTTGAATGTATTTGTATTTACAGCTTTGTATTCAGTCAGTGCATTTGCATGAATCAAATGCCACCAGAGTAGGCTATATACAGAAACACTTGCTTTCCAAGTTACAAATTGCGTTGTGCTGAATCTTAAGACTTTGTGGCAAATATATTAGCGTCATCTCACATTTGATTTGCATGCAGAAATGCCCACAAGAGGGCAGAAGCTCTTTAGTTGTTGTTTTCCTCCATCACTTAAGGGCCATCACATCACTAATAACCAAAAACCTAGTCTTCATAATTGCTTTTTTAGGAATTCTCACCCTTGGAGCACATAGCAGTTGTAATTATGTATTTGTGCTGGTGTGAAGTATGGAGACAGATGTGCTGGCCTAATGACTCCTGCCTTAATGATTTCATTATAAAAGAAGCAGAGGGATAAAAGCTGTTTGTATCTTAATGAGCACGGAGACCATATGCTGATAAACAAACTTTGCCTTGTGATGCATCCTCTGACTCAGTGTTTCCGCTAATGACAATAATTACAATGAGAATTTCAGCACCATGTTAGTGATGGAGAAATACTGTATCAATTTATAATTGATAATCATTTATAATGACACCTCCACAGTGACATTCCCAGTGAACCATGTTACGTAATTAAGAAATATTCTTCTCAAGATTTGTGCTGGAATTATCGTTGAAAGTGAGAGCTTGGTGTCATCTAAAAAAAGAGCTGGTGCACTTGTAAGGGTCCCAAAGAGACAAAATGGCGGAGTCTGTGGCAGAAAAGAGCAGCCACACTAGTCATGTTACAACAGATCCTCTTTCCATCGATCCACAGAGGAAGAACCCTGCAGGAAGAGTTTATAGAGGTGAAATTTAAAGCCTGTTTTTCTGAGAAAGGTCCTTTCAAGGACAGCGACAGCGAGAAATGATGGAAATGAACAGCAGAAAGAAGAAATAATCGTGTATTCCTCGTCCGGCATTGTTTAGATGAATTGTTCTTTGTGTGTTATTTTTGTCTTCTATAACTATCCAAAGAATGGTGGACATCTGGGTGCTATTGTGGGGCTTTGAGAGCTTTCACAAGCTGTTTCAGATACCAAAGATGAGTGTTTGTTTCTCTCATCTTTGCCTCATACTGCCTTTGAGTCTCTTAAAGTTCTGTCCACACTAGTTTAATGTATTATTATTATTTTGTATTATTTAGCTAAAGCTGGCAAAGAGAACAGGTGAAAAGAAGAAAAAGGATGCAGGCCCAGAAAATTAATCCAGATAAGAGTTAGATTCCCAGTTGTGTAGATATAGATATAGTATTATTATCACTTAGTTTATCTATAAATAATACATAGAGTGTCCATACACAGATATCATTGTTTTTAGGCAGGGGTGTGAAGTTTAACACATACATTTGTCCTACTTAGGATCTTAGCCCTCACACAATTTCATTGTTCTTGTGTGTCTTTCATAGTCTGACACCAGAGGGCGCCTTATGTCCTTTTATAAACTTAAAAACAAAATCGAGCATGATGCATCTCAGTGGATATTTGAGGTGACTAAGGCTTATTGTCCCACATTTTATTCTAATGAATGAATATTTCTCAGGCAGGGTTAGTTTTAAAGGCAACGTCTGCGTAAACACATACCTTGAATCTTGGCAACTGATCGATTCCAGTCATTATTGCCAGTCAAGGTTTCACGTGTGTATGTGCCATAGAAGAGCCTTTTTGGCTTCTTTAAGGAAACTGTCAGTGAATAACAGTTCTTAAATAAACCGATGTTGTCTTCATGTAAATAAAAACATTTTAATGTGAAAGCCTTTTCCCACCTTTTGTCAATATAGAAAGATTCCATCAATGTTAAAGTTTGTACATAAAGTTTTTAGGAATGCAGTTAATTTAACATGGGAAATATCTCAATGTTGTTGAATTATTTAGAGTAAGTTGTTCAAATAAAAACCTGTCATTAAACAAGGCTTTTTGTAAAGAGTAAAACTAGGGGTCTTCAACAAGGTGTCTGGTGATAAGCATGTTTAAAATTATTATTTGGCCAACAGAAATGGTAAAATACTTTAAATAACAACACACACACACGCACACACACATAAACACACTGACAGCTCACCTGATCTTGTCCTCAGAAAAGCCTTTCTGCCTTCATTATGGTTGACCTTTGCATTAATGTTTGAAAGTTTGTCAGTTCGTTTAACCAGCAGTTATAACAAAAAGAAAATTGAGTTTTTTCTGACTTCCATGACATCATATCACCGGGCGTTAGGGATAATTCAGATTTGACTGTAGGTGTTTTAAATCAACACGTAAAGCCACTGCTAGAATATATAGACACATGGGGTATTTTATATAGTTCTGGATCATTTTGAAGTGTTTGTCTGAACTGAACCTCTGTAGGCCACTGAGTGTCCAGGAATCCCGCGCTCTGCTGTGACGCGCGCGAGCGAGCTCCACTCATTCATCACGTCACTGGCCACGAGCGACGCGCGCTCACACGGACGCTCTCCTGTCAGAGCTGTGCGAAATCCAGCGGCTCTGTGGGATTGAGCTGCCTCTCTCCCTTTCCTTTTTTTACACGGATACACAGCGAGAATTTCTCCCTCTCCACAGGTTCTTCTCGTTTTGTAGTTAATCTAGAATAGAAGCTGGTTTAGTGCGCGGTGCTTCTTCACTAAGTAAACTTACGAAAAGTGCAGTTCTGGGAGGTTCTACTCGGCTCGGAGGGGATGATGATGGGGACTTTACGCGACCTCCAGTACGCGCTTCAGGAGAAAATTGAAGAACTGAGACAGAGAGATGCGCTCATTGACGAACTGGAGCTCGAACTGGACCAGAAAGACGAACTCATTCAGAAACTGCAGAACGAACTGGATAAGTACCGCTCTGTGATCCGCCCGGCGACCCAACAGGTCCAGAGCCGCTCGGAGCTGCAGGAGCATCAGCGCACCAAACGACAGGCGATCAGCGCCGAGCCCGCCAACGTCCAACAGCTGAGTCACGTGACCCTGCCCAACGTCCCCAAGAGTGCCAAGTAGGTTAACCCGACACAATATAACATCAAAATCATTAAATACGACAAAATTGATCAAATCCTACACTTAAACCAATCGAATACGTCAATAAATGCATAACCGAAACTCACTAGCAAAACTTTAATAAGCTACAAAGAAGAGTCACGTTATAATGCTGTGTGTCATTTTAGGAATTAAAGTTTTAAACACAACTATCTAAATTATATTAAAGCTATCTAAATAACCTAGCCATAAAAGTTGCGTACTTATATAGCTTAACCATGATAATATAGCTATAAACAATATAGCTTAACCATGATAAACTTTCCCAGATCCCAATTAACCCTACTTTAAAAAAAAAAAATGTATTTTTTTTTTCAACTTTTGAATCTGACAAGATCCATTTCCACAGAACCCAAGGTTAGCTTAAAGCCAGTAACATGGATGGATCCCTACAAGGAGACAAGGAGCTTCACCTCAGAAGATGCCTCAGCACACCAAATATTTGCCTAGTGTGTCATACTGTGTGCTTGGACACTGTATAGCCTACTGAATTGACATACTGCTTTTTGCATTGATCTTGTAGACAAGAAAAGCATGCATACTGCATACTTTACAGAACTCACCTGTTGTTCTTCAGAACATCATCCATAAAATGACCAGGGCTGCGTTCTCCGAAACCACCTTAATGCTACGTCGTTCTTAAGTTGTACCTTAAGACGTACCTTATCTTTAGCGCCTGTTCTCCAAAACCTCCTTAGTTAAGTATACCTTCTGTACGTCATTCGTTCGTAAGGTTGGTCTGGAGCGCCACCAATACGCAAAAAGCTTTTTTACATCGCAGTTTATGTACACATAGAACATTTTAAATGAGCATTTAATATAAAATCTTATTTAGTATTAAATTTAAATTTTTACTTTACTTTAAAATTT
>JAUMHR010000063.1:17581467-17595413 GCA_032361145.1 Enteromius fasciolatus
GCACACCTGATTCTGATCATTTGAATGGGTGAGCGAAAACTTTTGGTAATATAGTGTATATATATATATATATATAAAGAGATGTTTGCAAAAAAATATATAACTTAGCTGATAAATTAGCTGTTTTTTGTAGTTGTTTTTTAACCTAATCAGATTAACCCAACTGCAGTTTGATTGAGAAAAACTGGATTGCATAATGAAAAGACATGATTTTTGAAAACTGTTAAAATCTGTTTTTGCAAATTAACTCTTCATATGTGACCCTGGACAACAAAACCAGTCGTAAGTGTTCATTTTCTGAAATTGAGCTTTAAACATGATCTGAAAGCTGAATAAATAAGCTTCCCATTGATGTATAGAGCAATATTTGACTGAGATACAACTACATAAAAATCTGAAATCTGAGGGTACAGAAAAATCTAAATGCTGAGAAAATCACCTTTAAAGTTGTTCAAATGATGATCTTAGCAATGCATATTACTAATCAAAAATTAAGTTTTAATATGTTTACAGTACGAAATGTACTAAATATCTTCATGGAACATGATCTTTACTTCCTATCCTAAGAATTTTTGACAAAAAAGAAAAATCAATCATTTTGAAGCATAATTGACCAATAGTTTTGTGTATTTTTGGCTATTGCTACAAATAAACCCCAGCGACTTAAGACTGGTTTTGAGGTCCAGGGTCACATGTGCTTGAGTGTGTGTGTGATCCTGGACCACAAAACTAGTCATAAGTAGTGCAGGTATTTTTGTAGCAATAGCCAACAATATATTTTATGCCTTTTTTATATACCACAAATCATTAGGATATTAAGTAAAGAATGCCATGAAGATATTTTGTAAATGACCTACAATAAATATATTAAAAAAAGTTAAAAAGTTGTATCTCAGACAAATATTGTCTTATCCTAACATGTAATACATCAATAAATGTCTTATTATTCAGCTTTCAGATTATGTATGAATCTCAATTTAAAATACAAAATATCACCAAATTTGTTAAAATATCTATTAGTTTTTTTTTAAATATATTTTTATTTAAAATGTTGACTTTTTTAATTAAAAATGAATATATTAATTTCAAAGCAAAATTAGTTATTAGCTATTAGTAAATTAGTTATTTAATTATATTTTAATTCTATATTATGTTATCATTAATAATTTTTAATGAACAAAATACACTTAAGTTGTAGTAATGTGCATACAATGGAAATAAAGACATTGCAAAATGCAGGAGATGCTGTCCATAAAGAACCTATATTGCCACCTTGTGGTCAATCAAATGAACTGTTTCAATAATAAATTCGAGAACCATCAGCCTGGAGCATCACATATGCTTAATCAGCAGAGCCTTCCAGGTTTATATTTTAATCAAAGCAGTTTTAAAACTAATTTAGTTGATTCTTCAGGCATAAAATATCAGTAAATTGTTGGCAGAAATGTGAAATTCATATCAGAGTTGCTACTAGGTTACTTTTTATCAGCATGCATGAGCATAAAGAAGGTCACAAATTTCACTCCGTGATGGTCACACATGCCATGTTTCCTCCTTGAGAGTTTTAATCTCAATTATGTTTTTGGATGCAGTGGGTGTTTTCAGATGGCTGAAAGGCATGAAAGCTGGATTAAAAAGTCCTTGTGCAATCCAAATTTTTAACATTTATTAAAATATCAGCTTTTAAATATTTGAATTTATTTAATATTATTATTATAATTTTTTAATTGGCCCATTTACGTTTTTTTTTTTTTTTATGGGTGTTTGACACTCGTAGAATCTGCTAGCTCTGCAGCTGGTGTGAGACATTAAACATCTCCAGCTTGCATTCAGCTGAAGAATGAATTACTTCTGTTTAGAGAGTTTTGGCTTGTATCCATGCCTCTTTTCAGAACTGCTCTCTTGTTTGTGCCCTGCAGAACAGACCAGCTCTGCACATCTCTGACCCTGCCAGCCCCAATAACTGATAATGTGAAAAGGATTGCATATTATCTAAAGCACGCTTTGTGTATGTGTGCTGGTTTTAAGGACCCTTGGCAGTGTGTGCGGAAAATCCTAACCTCAGTGTGACACTGCAAAGTGGTTTTGCCAAGCTAAATAGCAGCTTAATCGTGTCATTGGCCATGACTGAAGCGAAGGGATTTGATTGGCCAGTTCTGCATCATAGGCTCATATAAGCACTGGATTGGAGGAAAATATAACAGCAGGGGATTTTATTTGCAATGTTACGGAAACCTGATGCCATTCTGACCTGTACAAAATTATTGCGAATATCAATGGTGAACATAAGGTGAACTGATCCAAACCAAAACATTCAAAATAAAATATTATAACAAAACGTAACCCGTAATTGTTTCCCAAATGGCTAAATTGTGTCTCAATGTGGCACTTTTACCTTACCTTTACTTCAATCTAAAATACTAATTTGCTAGTAAAGGAAAAAGCAACCTGTTTAAATAAAACTGTTTTGTTACTATTCCATATTGTTTAAAAAGCATCCCAGAATGCACCTTATGAAGTTCCTCTTGTGCAGAGCTGTACTCTAAACAAAGGGTGATGAATTTATCTATCAAGATTTGGGTTGCCCCACTAGACAGACAGAGGGAATAACTACAATTTTTCTTTTTGAAATGTAGATACGAGGCGGAAAACGCATTCTTCTCCAACCTAAACCTGTCTGACTTCAACATCATAGACACTCTTGGCGTTGGAGGATTTGGCCGTGTTGAGCTGGTAACACATTATATTATAAAAAAGTGTGCATTTTTGATGACATTGTGTATTTTAATAATAGTTAATAATCTTAGTCATTTGTTCAGATATAATTCTGTTTGTGTGACAAGTAAAAAGGTTTATCTTGTTTTGTTCTTAGGTGCAGCTCAAGAGCGATGAGATGAAGACATTTGCAATGAAGATCTTAAAGAAGCGTCACATTGTGGACACGAGACAGCAGGAGCACATCCGCTCGGAGAAACTGATCATGCAGGAGGCACATTCAGACTTTATAGTCAGGTATATTGACAGGGATTTATATCCTGTATTATTACTTAGTTCCAGTGATACTTTCTTGTTATATTTAGAACTTTTATAGTTTATATGTTGAAGTAATTTTGTAAAAAAACTGAATTTTGTTAACTAGCTGAAATAAAATGTTTTATTTGTTGTTGTTGTTTTTTCACTTTAGCTATTGCTGTCAATCCATTTTGTCCCTTTGGTCTCTTTTTACATTTAGATTTTTTTTATTTTCTTCATTATTGTGACATTTGGTGATTTTTGTTGAATTAGCTATGTGAACACACAAAAAACATTCACGGGCATGATTTAGACACAGAAAACAGTCGACTGACATGGGAAACTAATAGGAAAAAAATACACATTTATAAATTTGATATAATCAATCAATATTATTGAATTGTTAGGGGGGGGGGGTACATTTCAAGGTATTTTGGTTTTGACATTAGCAACGTTGACAACGTGAAAATACATTATCCTGAAGCTGTAAAACATCATTCTGACTGTCTTCCTCTTGCTTTCTTAGACTCTATAGAACGTTTAAGGACAGTAAATACCTCTATATGCTGATGGAGGCGTGTTTAGGTGGAGAACTGTGGACTATTCTTAGAGACCGGTCAGTTCACTCAAGATCAGTGTGTTTCCATACAGTCGCTGCCTGAATTTCAACATAACAGTCCTGTTTCTTTCTTAATCACAGGGGCAACTTTGACGATTCAACTACACGCTTTTACACGGCCTGTGTGGTGGAGGCATTCGCTTACCTGCATTCCAAAGGCATCATATACAGAGACCTCAAACCAGAGAACCTGATACTTGACCACAGAGGCTACGCCAAACTGGTGAGGACAGTAAAGACACAGATCATGGACACTCAGTGCTTGTTCTCTAGTAGTTTCATGAGGATAAAAAGACAAAAACAGCCTGCAGTCAACTAGAACATTGTACTTTTTGATCCTCTTATAAGTGCGCTTCTCTGAAAAGCTCACCATGTCATTCCAAGCCAGTATGATTTGATGATTTTTGTCTTTTTTTTGTAACAAAATTTGAATTTTGAAATCTGAACATGAGGGTGGGTAAATAGTGGGTCTGTCTCTTTAAATAATTTAGACCCCGTCTGTCAAAGGAGACTCAAGCATGATAACTCAAGTCTTGTGTAAATCTTTTAAAGGTGGATTTCGGCTTTGCTAAGAAGATCGGCTTTGGGAAGAAGACATGGACATTCTGTGGTACGCCAGAGTATGTGGCTCCAGAGATCATCCTGAATAAAGGTCATGACATCTCTGCTGATTACTGGTCCCTTGGCATCCTCATGTACGAGCTGCTGACCGGCAGGTAAGAAACATGACGAGCATTTAAAACTACTTCTTCAAAAATTATTAAAGTGTTAGGATTGATTATTTATACTAGACTTTAAATCATTTTATTCTTCTTTATTTTCCAGTCCTCCTTTTTCGGGACCAGATCCAATGAAAACATACAACATCATTCTTAGAGGCATCGACATGATCGAATTCCCCAAAAAAATAACCAAAAATGCTGCCAATCTCATCAAAAAGCTATGCAGGTATGTCCATCACTATAAAACACATTGACTTTCTATTAGCAGTTATGCAGATTTGTCTTTTCTTGCTCTTAGAGACACGCCGTCTGAAAGACTAGGAAACTTGAAAAACGGTGTCAAAGACATCCAGAAGCACAAGTGAGTTTGACGATCACTCTGAAAAATGTGCCGATATCGTTTATGAATCGTCTCATGTAATGAATATGTTTGCAGATGGTTCGAAGGGTTTAACTGGGACGGATTGAGAAAGGGGACATTGACGCCCCCCATCATTCCCAATGTAAGCTTTTACAGATTTTACACTGATGTTTGGCCAGAAGTACTATTATCTATGTTAGATTATTTATCTAATCTGAGAGCTTTCTGATCCTCCACATTTTTATTAAAATAAATATTTTATTAAAAATATCCAGGGAAGCAGAGTAAAATTATAATGTTACAAAAGATTTCTATTTTAAATGAATATTAAATAAATTTGGACACCAAATGAGGATTGTAGAATGATTGGAACTAAAGGCTGAGCATCACAGGAATATATTACGTTTTTAAAATACATTAACATTTATTTTACATCATAATATTATTTCCTAATATTATTTTGCCTTGGTGAGCAAAAGAGATTCTTATGGACCCCAACATTAACAGAAATGTATAATTCGCACGCTAACATTTGTTGCTGTGTTTTTGCAGGTAACATCATCTACAGACACTAGTAACTTTGATAGCTTTCCTGAAGACAACGAAGACCCGCCGCCTGATGATAACTCAGGCTGGGACACAGACTTCTAAACAGGCTTAAGCACACGTGCACACAGACACACAACACTGCTTACAATGGGACGCCTGCACTACTGGACGGACTGGAGGAGATATGTGGGAAGAAGAAGAGCTGGTTAAAATGAAGCGAGATGGAGACAAAACATAAGTCTCTTGCGTGAGCGCGTGTCTGTGTGCGTGTTCACCCACGATAACCACCTTTACTGTGAGCTGACCGTCCATTTAGGGAAAAGCTTGTGACCTCAGCAATGTGTTCTTCTCCCTGATTGGCTGCGAACTCTTCATTCGCCGATCCGTGTGCAGACTACTCGTAAGAAGCCCACACTGTATGTCGCAGGAGTCCAGACAGACCTGAATGTTGCTCTTAAAGTAATACTCGTTCGTTATAGCACATGTACATGATAACATAGCATCACTACCCTGAGAAACTCACGCATACGCTGGCGTTCCTGACATGTATCGGTTTATCTGTCACTCTCATCACACTCTTCAAACACATCATAGATGCATCTTCTCGCCTCTCTTCGCTGTTAATTTATTGTCCGGGTGGACGGCCGTTACGGTTTATGATATTCTGAGTCCAGTGCTGGTGTTCTTAAACTTCCTCCAATGAAATGATGTGCCTCAAATTCATAGCTCCATTAATAGTGTACTGTATTTATTGTCTCAGACTTATAAGAATTAGGAGATAAGTACTGACCACCTAGGGATGGGTATCGTTAAGGTTTTAACGGTATTACTACTTTTATCAATGCCACTCATTGACCTGGTACTTTAACGGTACTCTTATCGGTACTTTTTGTTTTTAATAAAAAATTAAAATAAATGAGAACAGAATTAACACTTAATTTAAAAAAATAATAATAATTGTAGCCTAGCAAACACCAATGTTTGAGCAAATATTACACAAACAGCAATTTTCCTGTAAAAGAATAGACAGTGGTTGCAATCGGGGCATGCAGGTAGGCTGCAAGAGGACTAACAGTTTTAACCAAAGTAGCAGAAGGCAGCTAAACAATCAGCTGTGGCTAATATTTGTTTCATTAGAACACATTCACATAAATGTTTCACAGTAACTGTGTTTGGGATTAAAAATAATAAAAGTTTGGAACCTCTTGCAATGTACACTAAACAAAGTGAATGTATTTCATCATTACAAATTAAGTTTTAGGTAAGCTTTATCTTATTCTATTATCTCTGCTTTATTTCTTAAGTACATTTTGTTATTATCCATCTATTTATAAATGCAGTACTGTAAAGGCATTTTCAATGTTTAAAATTTAGTTAGGCTACTGCAAAAAAAAAAAAAAAAAACTCCTCTAATATTTATATGTAGACTATTTTAATGTAACCAAAATGTGCGTTTGTTAAATTATTTATTATAACATACTAATTTAGAGAGACCTTGTGTGATGTTTATGCACACTTGATTATACACGTTTTCTTTTATTTTAAAAGACGTGCATTAAAGTCGTTGACGCTTCTGTCAGATGCAATTTAATAAGTAAAAACGAGCTGTCCCAATTCAGTGCCTGCGGTCACATGAGATGTTGACAGCTTTATTGTCAGTGACATTATTTTATCCGTATTTTTGTAATGAAATTAAAAGTCTCTTACCTCAGAAAAATTATCCTGTCCTTGCCAGATGTTATGCCGTGTTAGTTGCGCGCATACATTTGCTTTGTTTTTATTATCTATGGGAAACTGGGGGTCCCAAGGCCAAACCGGTTGAAAACCCCTGCTTTAGATCGTTAGTCACTCTAATGTTGCGCGTGCGCGCGAGAGCTCTGTGTACCGCGAACAGACGCACGTTTCGCGCGTGAGATTGCTAATAACGAGTTCAGGCGCGAAAGGAAAGTGCAGGCAAATGTCTTTAATATTATCGCACAATTAGAAAAGATATTTGTTATGTAAACTAACTATATTCTAGGTAACGATTATTTAGCGGTTTATTTTTTTCTCCAGTACCGACAGCAGAACCGTTAACATCAGAGCTTATCGATACGTCGGCCTTTAATAATTTAGCACCGGTACCGATTAAATACCGTGTTTCGGTACCCATCCCTACGGACCACTGTGAACGGCCAGGTTTGAAACAGGAACGGATGTGGGATTGGGTTGCCTTCTACGGCCATTCTTTCACCTGACTAATTCAAATGCAGGGACAACATAATCCTGATTTCTCCAGAGATTCCGCCGTATCAGATCATGAACAGTATTAGTGCCTTAAATCAACGGCATTCTGCGACGCTCCTCATGCTGCATGTCAGAATACGACCCCTTCAGCCTGCTGCTGTCCATCAGACGCGCTGTCTAGTTTGTTTTTGTTTTTTTACACAATAAAGCAACTGTTTTAGACACTCCCTGTGTCCTCACATGATCTGCCACGGTCTTTTACAGATCCAAAATGTTGAAAATGTGAATTGTTTTATGGCTGTTTTTTTTAATTATTATTATTATTTAGGAGATTATTTATTATATTTTTAACATGTAATTTATTCCTGTGATGCAAAACAAAATTTTCATAATTCAGTGTCACGTGATCCTTCAGAAATCTTTCTAATATGCAGATTTGCAGCTCAGGAATATTATATTATTTGACAAAGCCATATTTATTTGACTTAAAGCTGTAAAACGTTAATATTAAGAACTGTTATTACAATTCAAATAAAAGTTTTTTTTTTTTTCAAAAAAGGTCATCAAAAAAGGTGATGATTGATTTAAAATAAATGTTTTCTGTTTTAATAAAATCTAAAATGTAGCTTGCTAATTTAAATATACATTATATATGAACTGATTTGCTGGAAACATTTTTATTTTTAATGTTGAATGTTAGAAACAGAAAAAATCGTGACAGTAAAAATTTAGTTCTAATCTAACAAAATATTTATTTTTCAGATAAATGCTGTTCTTTTGAACTCTATATAGTTTATCAAAAGAATCCTAAAAAAAGTATCACTGTTTCCACAAAAATATTAAGCAGCAAATCAGCATATTAGAATGACTTCTGAATGATCATGTGACATTGAAGAGGGGAATATTTGCTGAAAATTCAGCTTTATATCACAGGATTAGATTATTTAAAAAATATATTCAACTACAAAACAGTTCTTTTAAGTTCAAATTTTTTAAGCAATATTACTGTTTTTACTGTATGTTTACTCAAATAAATTACTTCTTTTAAAAGCATCAAAAATCTTATTTATATTATTTTAACTAGTTGACCAGTAGTGTATATTCCTTTTACTATATTTCAAATACACTGTATTAGTAAGAAATTATTTAAATTATAATTAAATTGCCACAGACAAAACATCAAATGTATACATGGCTTTAAATTTCCTAAAGACTTAATTTTAGAATATTCTTTAATTCCTGTTGTAATGAAATATAACCATAACATACTGTATTACTGTGCTTCTCCTCTCTGAGCACAGGCTTAATGACAGAACACGGGCAGGACCTCAAATTTGATTATTTACTGCAATTAAATTACAATTTGTCTGGCATCACCAGATGATATGATAATGATCTGCTGTGATCAAGAAGCCATATAGGCTAAATGTGCTTACCCTGGAAAAAGGAGAAATGACTCCCAGACACTGAAATTAGAAATAATTTTTATAAGTTTACTGCGCAGTCAGGCAGAGACATTTAGCCTCAAAGCAGAAATATCCAGATTCATTTGTTCAATCATTAATGAATTTGCATATAAATCTGCTACACAGCAATAACCTTACTGAAACTAACAACAAAAGTTGAATTGTTTATTTTTCTAGACTTACCACGTGTCGTATTCATTAAATGTTCCATATAAAGTGAATGCTGAGAGAGGCCGTCTTTACATATTCTAATCCTCACTTCTGAATTCATTAAACACTCCATGTCAGGTTTTTCATGATCTGTAGGGGGCAGCAATTCGCCATTTCACACAAACGCGTCAGCAAAACTCAGTCAACATCAGTTCAGTGAAACTATGAAAAAGACTGAATGGAGTTAAACTATTGTTTCTATTTTAATAATGTTTCTGTTTTAACCACTCAAAGAATAAATTGTAACAACTAAAGTGATTTGATAACAATACAGCCGATGAACGAACAGCAGGTGTGAGGTGTTTCCACAATGTTTTCGACGCCAAAACCCATGTAATATAAAAAGTCGAAGCAGTGGAAGAGCTTTTTATGCAACTTTAATTTATTTCAGTAAAATACTCCTATTGTTTTTCCTCCACTTGCATTTTAGATGTGTATACTTTTACTGTCCATGGTTTACTGGCCTATCATCTAATAACTACGCTATTTAGGCAGCTAATGTAGGATATATATATATATATATATATATATCACGCGTTTATCTAACTTACTGCAATAAAAACATTTTCCAATGGGAAAATATGTTTTTATTGCAGTAAGTTAGATAAACGCGTGAAACATTAACGTCCATATTATTTTTATGTGATGACAGAAAAATGATCAGGTATACGCTCTAGAGCTAGTTAACAGAGGTCTGCTGGCAGGTACCGTCGTGTATAATGATAACCCTTAAATTCCACATTAAGCACTTAAAGTTGTCAGTCTCTTTCTGAGGGGGCGCGACGGTAATTACGCACAGCTATTGCGAAAGACGCATTATGATAACATGGGCGTGGCTTCTGAATATTCATTAGGTTACGCAATAGAACGCGCCTCGGCAGAACTATTCCGATCGCCTGCGCAGACATGAGTTCATCCAGCGCGTCTGCGCAGGCGATGAGATGGGCGGTGGAGAGCGTGTTTGATGCCCTTGGGACAGTCATTTAAAAGGGGCGGGAATATACAAAGTACCGCGTGTATAAAACTCTTGGAATCGCATGAAGTGCCGTGGAGTTTGGACATTATGCGTGACATACTGACAGAGAAGAACATGCTCTCACTACTCACCGTTGTGACTGTTTATCTCGCGGTTTGGGGCGGAATCACTGCGGATGCTCAAGTTGGACCTGTGTTACGGAACTCCATCAGGCATCTGCCCGCAGCATCCAGTCCGAGTGACGCGGTGAGCGCGAGCCCGCGCGTTACCGGTACCGCGGACAGCCACGCTCCGGTACGTGATCACGGGATGCTAACACGCACAGAGGATTTAAAAGGACTCAGTTTGAGATGATTTTTAACCTCTTTTGCGGGTTTTATGAGATGTGTGTGCTTTTAAAGGAGCCATTCAAATAAAGTTTATTGTGATGCTTTACTCTTCCACAGTCGCCGCACTGCGCCGCCGATGATGAGTGCAGACTCGGTGAGTTTTGTAACGGCTCTCGGGGAGTTTGTCTCTCGTGCCGCAGGCGGAGGAAGCGCTGCGCTCGCGACGGAATGTGCTGCGCTGGAAATCGATGTATCAATGGTACATACCAGAGATAGTTTTGTGTTTTTTCATTACAGTTTGCATGAAGATTAATTTTCCCATTCGTGTCTCTCTCTCAGGTGTGTGTCAACCTGCTGAAACAGATGCTGTCGGCACGGTAGATGCCGCTCTACCGGTTGGCAACACGGATGAACCAAATATGCCTGTAACACGTGGGCAGAACTTCACACATCCTAAAAGAACAACCAGCCAACTAAAACCACAGCAGCCACTCAAAGGTGTCAAATCTGTCTCCTCTTTTTATTGCTTTCATTTTCGTTTTGCTTTTCTTTTTCTCTCTTCTGCTTCATATTTTGCCTATCATCATTTCATCTCATTTTGATTGCTCACCTCTTGTATTTTCTCCTCATCTTCATTCTTCTCTTTTGTTTTCATCTGGTCTCTTCATGCTGTTCTCCTTTCATTCTCATTTGATGTATTCTTGCCTCATTTACTTTCCTCTTCTCATCTCTTATCCATTCTTTGTCTCGTCTTGACTCTTCTCATCCCTAATACTCTCTTAAAGGGTTCTTCAGAGTGATGCCATAGAAGAACCATCTTTGGTTCAGTCAAAGGTTCTTTAAAGAACAATCACTTTCTTACTTTAGAATCTGAAAAAGCTTCGCCACAAAGAATCTTTAGTGAAACAGGAAGATTCTTCAGATGTTAAAGGTTCTTTATGGAACCATTTAGACCAAAAGTTTCTTCTATGGCATCTTTCTTTTGTCTTTCCATTTATTTTCTCATCTGGTCTCTCTCTTTTCAGTCTCCTGTTTTCTCCTCTCGTCCATTTTGTTTCCGGTCTCTTCTCATCTTGTCTCCTTTTTTAATTTAAATACATTACACATTTCACATCATCTCATCTAGTCTCTTCCTTTCTGTTGTCTCATCTCTTCTTAATTCAGAAGTCTGATTTCAAATCTTCCAGCTCCTTTAACCTGCTTGATGTGATTTATAATCTGTCAGGTAGCGAGGGCGAGACGTGTCTCAGGTCTTCGGACTGTGTGGAAGGGCTCTGCTGTGCCAGACACTTCTGGTCACGGATCTGTAAGCCGGTGCTGACGGAGGGGCAGGTGTGCACTCGCCATCGGCGGAAAGGAGCTCACAATCTGGAGATCTTCCAGCGCTGCGACTGCGGCTCCGGCCTGACCTGCCGAGGCCAGAGAGAGAAGCCCGGAGCAGAAAGCCGAAACCTCCACACCTGCCAGACGCGCTGACCCCGCAGAACCGCTCTCTGCTACACACACACCACGCGCACGCATGCAGACACACATGCAGCGGCGGCAAAGGAAAACTGATTCCACGGAAGGATGCGCCAATAAAAGGACTGATCGTATTTCCTGGACGGATGCAGAGAAACTGCATCGTAGGGATGTTTCTTGTTGTACACTCTGCTATTTAAGACTTTTTTCCCTGGGTCATCACAAAAGGCAGATTGCTTTTGTTTCCCTTTATAAGGAACTTCT
This sequence comes from Enteromius fasciolatus, assembly GCA_032361145.1. Lineage (NCBI taxonomy): Eukaryota > Metazoa > Chordata > Actinopteri > Cypriniformes > Cyprinidae > Enteromius > Enteromius fasciolatus. The sequence goes on from JAUMHR010000063.1 coordinate 17,593,663, forward strand.
TATTCTTCTTGCAGTAAATTACTGTATTGTAAATACGTAGTCAGAAATTGCACTTAACACTGAGCATATGGATCCTGTAAAAGTAGCATTTTATGATTCAGACACATCAATATTGTAAATGTGCAAGCCATATGATCGAGATGGTCATCAGTACTCTATTTTTATTTCAAGCAAATTGTAAAGATGTTTGTGTGATGAAAACATATAAATGATGTGATAATAACAACAATTAATGGACTTTTTACCATTTGTACTGCCACAACTGCAATCTAAACAAACCACTTACACTGTTTGCTTTATTCAGCGGGTTACTTTGAACTTTAACGTGGCAAAAAATGCAATATATTCTGTGTAGCAAAGTCGCTTTGGATAAAAAAAAATGTTTCTTAAATTAATAAATGTAAGTGTTAATGTGAAGACGTGTCCTATTTCAATGAATAGAGTACAGGAAGAAAACCAAGCTGTCTATGTTTGCGCAATTTTCGATAACCACCGAAAAAAAATGTCAACTTGTTTGTAAAAATAACCAAAAAAAAAACAACCCAAGTAAACAAACAAACAAGAAGTGGACTTTAAAAGTACTGGGGCAACCAATGCACACATCCTTCATAGATCCACTTCAAATACATACACTTTAACACACATATATGTGTGTGCACTAAATTTGACAATCTTTTTTAGCTTTTTTTTATGCATGCACTTGAAGCATGTGGACATGAGGTCAGGTGGATGGCATCTACAAACAACCCCATAACTCTTCACATAAAAATCTACTCTACCACGTTCCGCCTTTGTGAGCCCCTAACGGAAGTTATCATGGCAAATAAACAAGCTCCGAGCTCTGCTGAAGAGCCGTAATCCTCTGGGTAGCCATATCCCTGTCTGCAGAAAAACACCTGACCACATGAAAGCCTGAATGGGCCCAAACAGCAGGGAAGTACAAAGCCGACAGGAGGATATCAAACGAGAAGAATCCCGAGGAAGTACAAGAGGATCAGGAGCAACAACCTTTGGTGTGTCTGGCTAACTTCTAATTAGTCCTGCAGTCAGGCCTGAATTGCAGGTTAATCATAGAGATATCTGACCCTTTAATTACTTTATTATCTAGCCTGTTTGGCACGCACACAGAGCCGTATAGAGCGAGTTCAGGATTCACAACGATAAGCGTGTTAAGTGTGGTCTGTAGCCGAATGAAAGGAATAGCTCACTTTATGTTTTCCAAACCTGTAGAAGCTTCATTCTTATGATGAACACAAACGATTATATTTTAAAGAACCTACCAGCTGTTGGTCCCAATGACTTCCATAAAAAGGGAAATAAAAACTATGATGGAAGTCAATCAACTGTTTGATTTCCAACAATCTTCAAAAATTATTTTCTGCACAACATAGAAAAGAAACTTTTCAAGGGTGAGTAAATGACAACATATTCATTTTAATATTATGCAGCTGATCAATACCGATGCTTGGCCTGAAGCTATAATTATGACTAAAGACATGATGAAAGGTTTGTCTGAAATTAACTTAAATGGATTGTTCACCCAAATATAATCTTTCGGTCAACGCACCCTTAAGCCGTTTTAAATATTTGAATAATGACATTCTGAATGTGTTTGAATTGTGTGAATAAAGCTTTCTTTGGACAACAAAATAGTGTAAAGAACAGAACGAGACATAAATTGTCACCCCAGTGAAATGTTCACTATTACAACAGAAATACTGAATCATTCAGACCATTCAGTAAAACGATTC
>JAUMHR010000063.1:17644617-17657513 GCA_032361145.1 Enteromius fasciolatus
ACAATTGCCTCTAGGAGTCGCCAACGGACATAAAACAAACACGCACAAGAAATAGACGTACGCCAGACATGGAGTTGGCGTGGACCAACGCACATTCTCACGTTAATTTCATTGTTATTAAATCCGAACGTGAGCGTGAAATCTTGCGTACGCACAGTTTTTGTGTGTACGCAGCGTTGATACATGAGGCCCCAGGTCTTTTTCAACAATTTTAGTTTGTCTTGACAAATGTTGCTTTTCTATTTTGTTTTAAATCAAACAATTTAAGTTTATTTGAGTTTTGTTTTATTCTGCTTCTTATTCTTTGTGCTCAACTCTGAGTATTGCAGGAGTGAGACTTCCAACAGGTTTGAAAATAGGTGCACTTATTGAAAGTGGGAAAGGCAAAACAGATGCCTCATTACACTCGCAATCAACATCAGCCCATGTGTAGCTCCACCCACGCAGGACAAACAGACCCTGTGATCCAGGGATTAAAGTCTAAACCCCCATTAAGGATTCCTAAGCTCTCTAAATAGCCCTGGATCTTCAGTAGGCCGGGTCTCTCTGATAGTAGGTGCAGTTCAGCCTGACAGAAATGCAACATTTATCTTCCCCTCACTCTCCCTTGATGTCTGCGAAATCAAAGCCATCCTTCTTTCTCAAAGGCCTTGACTATGGACCAAAAAACCTTGACATTCAAAGGAATCAGAAGAAAGTTTGAGGGAATTCTCAAGAAAACAATTCTCTTTTCTGTATAAAATTGATATTAGAAATATTAATGACACAATTTAATCATTTCTGTGGAGCACATCCTTTAAATGTCATCCTTCTAGAAGATAAAGATGTAAACTTACCTATTGCAAAGATTTATAGCTAGATGCACAAGTGTTTTGCATCATATCTTTTTTACATTGTGTACTTTAGCATGACTGGAATTCTGGATTGACTGATCTTCATCAAGGTCTGGAACTATCCATTTTAAAATGTTAAATAGGACCTTAAGAAGTCTATCATCAGCGGTTTTGATGTCTTGATCTTGATGTTAAAGCACATCATCTGTTCTGTGGTGCTCACAGCTAACGCTCAGAGCACTACAGAGGCCTTTAAAACCATCTGCTGCGACAAAAATCCAATGACTCTACCGAACATAATAGAGGATGCCATTACACTTGAGTCTGATCTCAGAAAGTCCTACTAGCAAACATGCGGCTCACGTCTTAATGAATCCACTGAGCTTAGCTAAAGATGGCTGTGTGGAGGTGAGGACACATTAATCTCATCAAAGCTTCCAGCATCTCTTCAGATGGGCTGACGTTAAACCATGCAGTTCAACATTTGCAACATTTGCAAGAGCATCTGTTCCAATAGTATAGCTGTTCCGATGGTACATTACGTGTCAATTTGAGAGTGTTTACACCTCTTTCTCTCGCTTCGGCTGTCTCCTTCTGCTCTCACACATAAAATACTCAATTAGTGTATTGTACACACTACAGGCGTCTTTAATTACAGAACCACTGTTTCTCTGGTTGGATCTTTTTTTAATGGGGGCTCAGGTGTCTTGGCATTATCAAATCAATTGCAAAAACTGTTACCATACAGAAACTGAGTCTGTAACAAAGACACATTAGGCTTGCGTGTACTATGAAACTCACCCTTGATCGTAGCTATAGTAGTCTTGGTTATAGTAATCCTGTCCAGGGTCGATACCAGATTCCATGGAGAGAGCCTAAAATACAAACATAGACAGATGTCTGACTTCATCTTCACACAGGCTACTCAAATTAGTCAGGGTTTGGTGCACAATTGATACAGTCAATACCTTTTCTCGCACACCGTGTGCTTGTTCACCCATTACTGTAACTTAATTTAAACTGGGAATGCAACATCTACTACCATTCAAAAGTTTGGGGTTTGAAGGATTTTTAGTGCTTTTTTGAAGAATCTGTAATGCCCGCCACGTCGAATCATCAGTGTCACACGATTCTTCAGAAATCCTTCTAATATGATGAATTTGGTGCTAAATTTTGAAAACAGCTAGTTTTTTGTGTTGCTTAAATGTTTTTGTGGGTTCTTTGATTAATAGAGAGTTCATTTAAAGTAGTGTTTTGAACTGAATGCATCCTTGCAAAATATTATATATATTATATAAGAAAAAGCAAGAAAAAAAAAAAAAGAATTTATGTAGTTGTAGAAAAATAAGAAATACTCTTGTATTTTGAAGGGACTGTTCATTTAAAAAGTAAAATCCTGGCATCATTTACTCACCCCTGCTTTTCAATTAGAAAATAACGAATTTTGCCTGTATTCATTCATAAAAGCTTCACTTTAACTGTATGAACAAGTGCCAGCTTGCTGGAATGTGAATCATTTTTTACATTTTTTGCTGTCCATACAGGATTATTATTTAGCTATTAAACACCCAATGAATTTGGAGATCTTTAAAAAGAGATAAAACATCTTCACTAACAATAGGAAGATTTGTCAAGCAAAACTAAGGAAAGGCATGCAGAAAAACAGAGATGCTACCTCAGGCCGGAGCAGAGAGGGTCTCAACAGCTGCTGCTGCTGGCACAGTCACAAAGAGAAGAGAGAGAGTGAAAAAAAAAAGATTTGACACTAAGAGAGAATACATGAGAAGCAGCACCGAATAAAGGACAAAGACAAAGAGAATAGCAAGAAAAGATGTCGCTGCATACATTTAAAATGAATGATCAGATAAAGAACACGACAGCAAAAAGATGTGCATTAAAAACAGGAAAGAGGGGGATGAAAAAAACAAGCTCCTGGTGAGAAAGATAATGGCAGAGGTGCAGATGAGGGGAAAATGTTCTATGTTAAGAAGTAGACCCAACTTTAAGAGCTAAAGTGCTTGAAAGGTCAGAAAAGGTTGTGTTTGACAGCATGCATATGCAACCTATATGCATTAACTTGGCAACTTAGACATTGACGTGACATGTTCTCGCTGCAAAATTATGTGTGCAGGCAGAACTAAAAAAAGACAAGGCTTTTCAATTTACACTCCTTAGCGGGGTGTAAATGTAAGTTTAATGGCAAAGTTTCAATTTCTCCCTTCATCTAATTGAGATTCCAGTGTAAGCCTCTCACAAGGCACTATTGGCAGCATAAAGTGACAAGGGAGCAGAGCACTCTTACCTTCGACTTATTAAAGAAAAGGGTTATATATTTAATCAACTACACAGAACTGGACTTTAACGTTTAATAAAAATCTAACAGGTGCCTGCCAATGCAAAAGTCACTGTCATGATTCAACCATGATGAGGTATTATTCATATCCATGCAAAAATTTCACAGTTACAAATTAGGAGTTTCTTTAAAATCTTGTCTCTAATTATAAATGATAGAAATAGTGATAGATCAAAGGAGATGTTAAAAAAACTGACTCACCTCTCTGCCAAAGCCACCACGCCTGCTGAAAGAGAGAGAGAGAGAAAATGATTATAAAGAATGACGCAGCTGGAAATGTGACATTTGTTGACTAGCTAAGTGATTTTAGACTTGTTCTTCTAGAGTCTGACTCACTTTTATGCATTTCAACACTTCCTGTCCTCTCTTATCACTGGACCAGAATGAAAACACCATATTTAAATGGAAAAGCATTTGAAATAAAAAAAACACACTCAGGGAAATGGGGCAGATAGTCCTGACACAAGCAGTTTTACCTACAATGAAGACTTCGCAAGCCCGTTAATCTGCTTTTTTTGATGAACAAGTCAACATATGCACACATATTCATATGCACACCTGTATTTAATGCAGTGACTATAAACTGTCCTATCATACTCTAGCAAAATTTCCAAGAAAGTTACATTTGAGGGGTCTCTTAAGGGCCAAGAACGAAACCCACTAAGTGATTAAAACAATGTGACAAACGAGGAGCATGTTGTTCAGTGTGTGTGCGTGTGTGTGTTTCTATACAAGAAATACCAGTAAATGTGGACATTGTGGGAAAAAAATTTTGGTCGTCAAGAGGCAGCATACATATAAACCAAAGTTTTTTTGAAAATCTAATAATGCAGAAAGTTTTGTGTGAGGAGTAGGATAAGTGGCAGTGCTAGGGTAAGGGGATAGAAATTACATTATGCATATGAGTATAAATACCATTACACATATGGAAAGTCCCCATAAAACATGGAAATCAGTGTGTGTGTGTGTTTACTTGGCTATCAAAAATGAAATGCATCTGAAGAGGGGCCCTCAAAACTGTTCATAGGGTGAAAATAAACTAAACTTAAGTAAAAATCATAGACACTGGACATGTTCTTAACAGGTTTTATGAAAATCATCTCACAACTAAACATGCAGATTAACACATTAATATGCTTTTTGAAGCAACACACACACACACACACACACACACACATATACATGTAGCTATAAATTGTCCTATCATACACAAACACAATTTCTAAATATAAACGTTATATACGTTATATAAAGTGATAAAAACACAATCAAAAATGAGCAGCATGTTGTTCTTAGTGTGTGTTCTTGGCTACAGTGTTGGAATAAAATTGTCCCACAAAATATATCTGAAAAAATGTCCTCAAAACTATTCATATAGGATGAAAAAATAAATGAAATAAAATAAAAAAGACACTGGATGTTTCTAGGTTTAATGAAATTCACCGTATAAATAAATATGTAGAGTGGTGTCAGAGGATGCCTGTTCTCTTTCACAGGACTAGGTTATGAAATATCCCTGTCAAACATACAGTATTCTCTCACACATAATGAATGAGAGTGGCAGATGAGTGATGTGGGACGTGTGTGGGAGGAAAGTGACGTCTCTCTTTGTGTCCCACAGAAACAGAAAAGCTGGTTCTCAATTCTATAAATGCAGAGAATAGAATTGCATTCTCACTGTGACCGTTTTGTCAGACGTCCTTAAACAAACAATCTTTTAAAGGCAGGAGCACACACAACATCTCCTTTTAACAGGCAAAGTTCTGAGATAAAGTACTCTAATTTTCTAATAAAGCAGTCGTTTTATTTAGTGTGGTGAAGCAAGGAAAATAAAATGAGGCAGGAAGTGAGGAAGACACGAACGTAGGAGAGAAAAAAGAGAATTAGGGTTAGTAATGTCAAGGGCAGACTCATCGATTGAATAATTACATTTCTCCAGACCTCGCCGTCTGGGCTTTCATCCTGCTGAGCCGTTCCTCTGAACCTACAAACAAGCCCGGACACACAACATCCACAACTAGGAGAATAAGTCAGAATATGTTATATATATATATTGTGGAGGAAACATGCTTTCGTATTTATTTTAGCTAACCCAATACAATAGACAACATAGAACAGATAGTATTATCAAGGATTACAAATGTTGTGTTATTTATGAAGTCATAAGACAGATTAATGTGCAAACCGAGTGGATGTTGTGTGTGTCAGGTCTTGTTTGTAGGTTATGCTCAGCAGGATGAAAGCACAGGCGGCGAGGTGTGGAGAAAATGTATTAATTAATCAATGAATCTGTCTTTGACATCACTAACCCTAATTCTCTTGTTTTCTTCCCTGTTTTTATATCTTTCTCCCTGCTTCACCACACAAAATACAACTCATCTCAGCATGTTGTCTTTTAAAAAATACATCTTACTATGGGGTTTTTTGAAATTTTTACACATTTTACTACAGCTTATTTCAATTCTCATAAAGATGTATGTGTCCTCATGTCTTAACAGTCTTTACAAGTCTGTCTGTATACTTATATTTGTATTTCACAGTTTTGACTCCTTTGCAAGCAAACAAAGTGAGAACTGTGAAAAAAAGAGTTATTTTTACTCCATGGCAGAAGAAGGTTTCCATTAATAGTCTAAGTGTAATTTCACCTCATTTCTATGTACCAAAAAAACCCCCACAGATCAGAATCGAAGACAAGACATTAGCAAATCGGTTTGCATTTGTTTATGTGACGATGACAGATTTTAAACAGATTTTTCGAAATGGATGAGGAAGACGCCATCTGCAGAACCCTGATGAGATATTGTAGAAGAGGTTTGTGTGAATGGAGAGACATTGATTGTGCGCATGATGGGGTAAATTCAGAAAAAGCAAACGTTGCACTGCCATGTGCCACGCAAACGATTAGCGGTATTGTTTAATCTCGACATGATTCTTGTCTGCTTGCGTTTCTGAAAGGGCAAAAACATCTGCAGGGCCGAACCGAGACAGGAGAGCTTCAGGAGGTCTGGCACTTTAGACAGCCTTTAAAAAGGGTTAGTGAGAGTGAAAGAACAAGGGAGAGCGATAGAGAGTGAATAAATCAGAAAGCAGTATAAAGAATGACCTGTTTTTAACCTTCAAAACCAAGCCTATGTACTTTCCTAATGCATGTTCCTAGTCTTATTGTGAAGGATTCAGCAGTGCTCATTATTCTAAATAAAAATGTCTCTTTCGGATCTTTAATCAAAATTCAATAAGCTGCTCTTTCTCTGAAATGACCTTCCTTTAACATTGACATTACTTAGGCTGTGCAGGTTATTGGATTATTTCATTCAATTCATCCTTTTTGTATTTTCTGATTATACTAAATTGATCAAATAAAATCTGATCTTTAATTATAAGGCCCATCTTAATTGAACGACAACAATCTCGGTCACCACCTCTATCATCAACGAACACCCCTCCCATGATAACAGATCTGTCTGCTAGGATGCACTATTTAAACGTCAAATATTCACAAACAGTGACAGTCAGTTCAAATATTAGCTTGATTAATCTGATAAAAAGGTATTTTTTTATTTCATATATTCCACTGGTAAAACATTAATCCACTTGCTGAAATTTTCTTCTAAATGTGTAAACTGATGGCATGCAAACTAATGCATGCTATGCATATTGTGCAAAAAACTAAAATGTTAGTTTAAAAAATATGTGCTGCTGTTCAAAAGTTAAGGGTGCTCACCAAGACTGCATTTATTTGTAACAGTAATATTGTGAAATATTAAAATAACTGTTTCTATTTTTATATATTCTAAAATGCAATTTACTTCTTTGATGACTTTGATGTTATTCCAGTGTTCAGTGTCTTATAATCTTTCAGAAATTATTTTAATATTCTGATTTGGTGCTCAAGAAACAAAGAACTTCTTATTGTGCAGCACAACAACAGCTGCTTAATATTTCATTGGAAACCAGGATACTGTTTTTTAGGATACTTTGATGAATAAAAAGTTCAAATGAACAGCCTTTATTTAAAATAGAATGTTTTTGTAATAACTAATGCCTTTACCTTTGCTTTTTGCTGAATGAAAGCATTCATTTCTTTAACCAAACGTTAGAAGAATATTGTGTTACATTTCAGAGAGCATTTCATATTACCAGAATTACTAAAACAAGGAAACAAACAAAAGAAACCATTGTGCATCTACAATTTAAAATAAGCAGAACATGACTGAATTAAAAATAATAATAAACTGTTTAGAGGTAGAATGTTCTGCACAAGCACACATATTCACAAGGAATTACACGAGCAAATTCATTTTAAAAAAATAAAATATACTTTTAAAAGCATATTTGTTATAATCCATCAGAACTGTTCTTATAAAAATATTATTTGCTTATACATTCAGATTTTTTTGATTGACAAATGCACAAGAGAACACAATCTGAAGCACTACTCTAAGACACCTCACTTATAACATAAAAACACATGAAACTATATGCCTTTGACCTTCTTTGAAGTATACTATGAAGTGCTCTCAAAGTAAAGTGCCATCGAAATGATACCGGTACAAGTATGTAATAAAAAAAGACAAGAGGTGTAGGAAAGAAGATAGCAAAAGAGTTTAAGCGTTCCAGAGTGGGCAGAGTCTCTTATTCCGCTGTGATTGGCTAGTTTGGGAGCTGAGCAGAGGAGTCTGATTGGTTGCCATCTGTTTCGCCTGGTTTAGATTCTGGCCCTTTTAGAACAACAGTCGTGGAGTCCACCTTCGCAACTGCTGTTGGGAGATCTGCCTGTGTTCTTGAGGATCCCTCTCAGCTTAGGTGTAGGAGTCGGAGACTGAGCGGGGGGTTCAGGAGTAGGGGTGGGTGGTGGAGTGGAGTCTTGTTGTACAGGTGGAGGAGAAAGTAAAGAGCAGGACTGGACTGGAATAGAGGTTGATGGACTTTCCGGAGAGTCTGATATGAATTCCAGTGTGATCTCACAAGGCTCCACCGTCACGTAATTGGATATACTAGAACTGAACTTCCTCAGGACGGGTGGAGTGGGACGCTGAGCCATGGGTGGCGGAGGAGTCTCACCGTCACCCCCTGTGAGGATAATGCAGGGTGGGATGTCCTTGCCAACAGAAATTGGACTGGAGGAAAACATGAAGGCGGTTAACAGTGGGTCGTCAGGATCTAGAGATGCATAAGAGTCCCGGCTCTGCCTCGGCGTCCGTTCGGCTAAAGCTTGCTGCTCAAACTGTCTGGCTTGTTCTCGAACCGACAGCTTCGTTTCTTGACCACTTTGATCCACATCAGCATCTAGTTCTTCTCTGCTGTCCTTAAGCCCCGCCCTCAGCTCTTGCTCCTCCCATTCGGCAGGGTCCCAAAAAGCCTGCCGGCGCAGAGCATCGTAAAACCCTCGTCCTCGAATACGGGACGGCAAGGACCAAGACGTCATATGGCTGATGGGGCTTGTCGGAGATGGGACGGCACTGTCCAAAAACCCACTGACCCTTTCCACTTCCAAGATGGGCTCAGGACTACTGGACGCTCCATCCTGGTAAAGCGGATTTTGTGTGGTGAGCGGCTGTTGATCTGAGAGGAAGGTGATGTTGCTTTCCGACTTGGGCAACCTGTCGAGCAACTTTCCGTTTCCGGCACACAGTTTGTGCGCAGCAATAGCACGAGAGGCGAAGGCTTTTATGAGATTCTGTCGATCCGCCTCCTCGATTACAGACCTTCGGCGCCTTCTGCAGCCCACGAGAGAAAATGAAAGGAGAAAAGATTGAAGCATGCGTGGATAGAGACAGAAAGGAATTGAGGGAAGAGAACAGCCATGGGAGGACATCAGAGCGCTAATCACCCACTACACAAAAATCCTTCACTTTAATGGACTTTGAAAGAGCTCAACCAAACAATTTTGCTCAAGATTTTACATTTAGCTTTAAAAACGGCAAAAGCAAATAAATGTGTTCAAGTCAGAAAGTTGAATTTTCTAGAAGTTCAGATTTAGAAATGTGCAATATAGGAATCATACAGTTTTAAAGATGAACATTCACTTGTAAACCAATAAAATGCAAACTTTGGAAGAAAAAGATTTTTAAAGATAGATAATAACCACATCTGCAGTTTACTGCAGCATCTGGAAATATGTCTTTCTTTTATTTTAATGCTACAGATTTATGTAGAAAATAAAACAGTTAAAACTACTAAATATATTTGTGACTTTTTTTTATGTTTTAATAAATAACAAATATGCACAATTATGATAAAGTGTTCTCCATTATTTGGTATGAGATTCAAAGAGAAATTATTATGTATTTTACTGAGTGTCTAACTAATAATTACTATTAATTTTATAATTAATTTTATTAATATTATAATGAAACAATTAAATTGAAATACATATTATTATTATGGGATCTCCATCAAGTTCTCTGTTTCTTATGTATGTATGTATATATATATATATATATATATACACACACACACAATATATTCATTAGTTAACATTAACGACATTAGTTAAAAATGAAGAATGGACAACACTTCTACAGAATTTTTAAATCTTAGTTAATGTTAATTTCAACATTTACTAATGTATTATTAAAAATAAGTTGTGTTTGTTAACATTAGTTAATACACTGTGAGCTAACTAACAATGAATTATTGTATTTCTATTAACTAATGTTAAAAAAGATGAATAAATACTGTTTTAAATGTATTGTTCCATTGTTCGTGTTAGTTAATAGAGTAGTAATGTTAACAAAAGACACCTTATTGTAAAGTATTACCATATATATACAGGAATACCCTACATCTGACTTTGTATGGAACGCAGCAATAATACGTTGACTGCAAGCAGGCCTTAAAATTGTGTATTTCCAGCTATGAAGTGCAAAGCTTGTACACTAGCACTCGTAAACCAGTCCGAAATCCCTATCTGTTGAGATAATCTTCATTCAAACATCAATCAAGATGAGCTGCGACAATGGCGAGTCTCAAAGTGAAGGACGTGTGAAGCGTGTTTGTTTGCTTTGAGGAAAGAACTGCAAGGAACCACTAGAGCCGGGACGCAAGGGGCTTTATCTAGTCAAACTACTAAAGCTTTAATCCACTACAGAGCTACACACGTGTATCTGTGCATTTTTTTTTTTTAAACAGTCTCAAAACAGTATCAAAATGTTACTTTCAATATACAATTTGACATGAATCAAGGGTAAAATAGATTAATTGATAAAGAAAACTACCAGAGCAGTTAGACAGGGACTAGAAAATACAAAGCACAAATGTAAGTCAAGAGGGAATTTAAAATATATTGATAGCAGCGTGTAAGAAAGATCACTGCAGAAAAATGCAGCATATTTTATGTTACTCACTGTAGTCCAAGCCTGGAAAATGCAGAGAGAAGAGGAGAATGAATGAAACATGAGAGGAAAAAGGCATGTAGACAGAGGGATATGATGACAGTTTAACTCAGGCGGGCCTTGTTCACATTTGGCTTTAGCATGAATTTTGACTGCATCAAAAGCAGAAAGCCTAAATGCAAATGTGCTTTTATTAATCATATCACAGTTAATCACAGTATGACTAACTAATATAAATATATACTGTAAGTAGTGTTTTCTGTGGATAAGTGCGATCATATCTCTATTCAAATCGCACTGGAAAAGCACCTGAGTGATCTGAAATAATGTACTCCATCTAAATAATAACTGGCTACTGTCTGGATATGAAATGCATGTTAATATCAGATGTAATGTAAGAGGTCTAAGAAACACGTGTAAAAGGTAAATAGAGAAGAAATGTAACCACTCATCCTTTTAATCATTCATTACACATGTGAAGGAAATGTGCGATATGATATTTGCTGAAAATGGCATAAATAGACTATTATTTCAATGGGACAGGAATGTGAAGGAAAAATACTTAGGTCATATTTTACCACAGAATTAACTGAAAAAATTAGATGAAGTAAATATTTTAGGGCCATTAGAGTCATTTATGCATTGCTATTATTTGCACTACAATTCCTTATTACTGTATCTGTATACTATGTGTCTTAAACCTAAAAAGACCTAAATATGTATTACTTGAAATGAATTTCTTTACGTAATTTTTTTTCAGCTTGTTGCCAAAGCAAAGCATGCTAGTCTAGCATGTGCTAAAAATAAATAAATATATAAAAATTAAATAAAATAACGAAAACAATTACTACATATGAAGACAACAAAACTACCAAAAGAAAATTAAATTAGAATTCAGATTTATTTTATTTTATTTTTAAAAGAAATTGTAATGATTTAAATTAGAATTATAGAATTAAATTGTATGTGATCCTGGACCACAAAACCATTCATATATGTCTGTTGTCTTGCTGAATAAATATGTTTACATTGACATATGTTTTGTTAGGATAGGATAATATTTGACTAAAATATATCCAAATAAAGTCCTTAGCAATGCATACAGTATTACAAATTAGAAACACAATGTCCTAATGATTTTTGGCATTGAAGAAAAATCAATAATTTCGGCCCATACTACTGCTACATACTATACCCATGGCTATTTCTACACATATACCTGTGCAACTTATAAATGGTTTTGTGATCCTATATATTATTAAATTAAATTAGAATTAATTAAAATGATCTATTTAAATGAAACTATATCATACTGAATTAAATTAATAATTGATCCCCTTTGTTTTTGGGGTGAAATTTCTGGTAATAATAAAAATAAATAAATACACACATCAATGTTCAATCTAAGTGTCACGGATTGACTCATTGTTTTATAAGGTTGCTGACAGGCCACTGTTTTTATTATTATCAAAAAAAAAAGATATTTGCCCAAATACACAAGCAAACAAATTCTCCCCTAATGTTTCTTTCTGTTGATGGTATTAGACTGCTGTTCAGAAACACGGTCCAGCAATCTCAGCATCTATTCTAATGGATTCAATTCAAAACCACGTCTTTTGCGCTTGTCTATTTGTGTTAGCAGCTGCATTTGTTTTGATTGCATTAAATCAAAAGCACTTTAAAAGGCTTTACCTGAGGGACGCAGATGCTGTGCTGCGGCTATAATCTTTTAATCTATTAACATTTCATTCCACTCACAACAGCCTTTAGCTTGGCAATGGACTCCTGCTGCACCAAACCCACGCGTCCAGTGAGCACATCTCTACTTATGGGCTCAGTATTAAATCGCAGCTAATTTACTAAAGAAACAATTACAATCCGGATGTCAAAAAGGAACAGTTTCTGCTTTAGGAGAAAGTCAAGGAAAAACTTAAAATTCAAAAGTCATTTAAAATTTAAATGTTTTAATTTAATTTTAACATTAAAGAGAGACTGAAATAGACTTTTCTTAAAAAAAACATATATATGACCCTGGACAACAAAACCACACTATAAAAAAAATCTTTTAAGGTAAATTTTTAAGTTGACTTAAGGTTAGTTTCTTAAGTTAAGTTGACTTAAGTTAAGTTTTAAGTTAAATTTACAGTTATATACAATTTCATTAACTGATATAATGGTGATATATCAACCTATCAAAATACTGAGATCTGTTTGGTACCTTAGAAATACACTGATAAGCACCAAATGCAGGTGATGATGAGAAAATCATGTGATGAACCAAAGAAAAACTAAGAAACATAGTTCCCTTGTCTGTCGTTCACTACGACGTATGTCGTATCGACAGACTGGGTCTTATACCTGAGAGCCCTGATTCGC
>JAUMHR010000063.1:17682026-17700275 GCA_032361145.1 Enteromius fasciolatus
AAAAATAATTTTTTCCAAAAAAACCCCTGGCGCTTAAGACATAATGTGCTCCGCTTCCCCAGCCATCTGCTTCAGTACAGCCCCCCCCCCAAATTGTTTGGAAGGTTACTTGCAGACTCCTCCTGCCGACAAACTTGAAAAGTAAGCTTGCCTGTCGGCGTGGGGTCTCTGCGCAAAGCAGCCTCTAGGGTCATGGCGTGTTCTATGGGTGTTCCCATATGTAACGTCGAAGTGATTTGACTGAAAGGGTAACGTCTAGGTTACACTTTCGTGTCACGACTCTGAGGTTACGCTGACGCCGGCTCGGCTCCTCAGCGAAAACCTGCAAGTGCACTGCATTCATGCCCTCTTATACTCTAGTAGTGATGAGGTGCACCTGAATCCAATCAGTGCACGCCAATAGTCATTGGCCTTTTATTTGAAGCTCAAAGGCAGTTGGTCTCTCTGACGAGTTCCCATATGTAACGTCTCCATTCCCTCCTTCAGGGAACGTGGGTTACGTTCATAACTTAGATGTTTTCAATATCACATGACCCTCCATAAATTATTCTTCTAAATTATTATTGATGCTCAGTTATTAATATTGGTTATGTTAAAAAAAGTCTTTACTCCTAAATATTTTGTGAAAACTTTTTTTATACAAAATGTGAGAAGGGTCAGACATAATTTTTCCTAAATGGCTCTGCTAATTTTTCATATACACTGCTGCAGTACAAGCCGTGATTCAGCTGTGCGCGACAAACGCTGCCAGTTGCACAATCGGCGCGTACTGCTTCTGCTCTGCATTTGCGCCGCTCACGCACTGCTTACTTCCTGCTGACGCGTGCAGTGTGAAACCGGCGTCAGTCCCAATGGTTGTCGTTTTGCCCTCAATGTCCCACTTATGTGGAACAGACAGGGACTGTTCTTTACAAGCTTCCGCAAAATGACGCTCCTCAGTTTTTATTATATTCAGTGAAAAAGACTTCAGTTCCCACGTGTCACTGATGCAATTCGTCACACTGCGCATGCGTGAAATGCTTTAAATACATTGACGAAATTAATGACAAAAAATAATTAATGTCGTTAACACGTTATTTTTTGACACACACACACACACACACACATATATATATATATATATATTTTCTTGGCATATGAAACTAACTTCATTAAATTTAATTAAAAATGAATGCATTTATCAGCAAATATGTATTAAATGTATTACATTAAATGCATGGAAAACTTTGATGGAACTGTCAAATTCTGAGTAAGTTTGATTCATGCAAGAATAATCGTTCATCTTGTTCATGATATGATGCATTATGAACTACTGCATAAACAACACTTTTGCCTCCCAAATGTAAATTTTTAGCAGCAAGAAAATAAATTCTGTGTCAAATAAGAATGGCACGCTATTGCTACAGCAATACAAACCATTTGGTTTGTGATCAAATCAAAAGCAATTGGTTACTGATGGATTGCACGACTGCTCATTGCTTTAGAACGGATCACAACACAAATGGGATCAGATTAACCCACTAATATCACTAATGCAGCCAGCAGTAGAAAGTAACACCCAGAATGCAACCACTTTTCGACCTCTAGTGATAAAATCAATGTGTGTATGAACAGTTCATCAGAGCTCATTAACAGTGAATTAAAGCAGCAGTAACTCTGCATCAGTAATCAATGACATACTTAACGATGAAGATACAGCTTCAGTAATTTCTACATTATTCAATTTGACATCGAAAGTCCATTTATTAAAGTCTTCGCCAATTCAAATTCAAGGTCTGCTGGGATCTCTCTAAAAATGTCTTCTTGTTACATAGAAACACAAATTCATTTTTTTTCAGGAAATGCTTACACAACATACCAGCATTTTAATGACCAGATTAAAACGAGTTTACAATGTACTTTCATCCGCCCTAAGGAATGCTAATTTAGACTTTAGACACCCAGTGCTGTTTCATGTCCAGTATCATAAGCAGTTCATCTCATGAACTGTGTTAATTATGTAAAGGATAACTTACAATCAGATGGTCATTACTGCAAAATAAACCGACAGGGAGCTCAGACTCCAACGCAGAGCGGAGCAGGGATGGGGAGGTTGTCTAATCAGAATCTAGTTGAGCGCTGCTTGTGTAATATAAAGTACATGACATTTCTCATCTGCAAGCGGCTCATAATGGACATTTAGAAACACTAGATCAGGTGATATCAAATGAAAATGAGTCTGTACAACTGGTCATCAAACCTGCAAACATACTGCAATACTGCTTATATTATTACTTTATAGGAAGAATTGAGGTAAAACTACCCTTTCTTATATCCAATGATGCTATTTGCTATAAAATGAAAATAGAAGTATAATACAATAAAATGAAATAAAATAAAATATCAAAGGGCATAATAAGTGGAAATGTGACTATACGTGGGTCTATTTTCTTCTATTTTATAAATATACATTTATAAAGGTGATTGTATGTCCACAGAAAGCACATTAAATGTAAGTAAAGTGTTTACTTTTAAGTTTTCAAGTACGTTTTTGGAGAATAAAATGTCATAATTTACACTGATACACTACACTGGGTATGTTTAGTAAATCAGGAAAAAAGTAAGATTTCTTTTTTTCTTAGAAAAACTAAATACAATTGAAATTAATTACAAAAATTAAATTAAAAAATAAAAAATAAAATGTAAAAAAAAAAAATAATAATAATAAAAAATAAAAAAAAAATTGGGAAAACAACAACAGTTTCAAGCAGTATTACACTTGCTTTTTTTATCCTTAAACCTTTTTTCATCTTTGACCCACATGTGAAAATTTTACATTAATTACACTGATTTGAATAAACATTAATTTGGTTAATTTGAAGTTCAAGTGCGAGTAAGAAGCACATACAGACTTTTCTTTCTTTGTTTTTGCTTCTTTTGGCTGGGTAAAGAGTTTAGATATTCTTTGTTCTCATTCCCTTCCTCTAACACACCCACAGACATGCAAATACACAACCTCTCGCATGAATAATTCAGTTTGGAGAATCTCACAAAAACATGTCCAGGTAACATTTCACCCCCAAATCAAAAGCAAATACAAATAATATGCACAACAATATATAGTTTTCACAAAGACAAAACTTTTTGTTTGTTGCATTTTGACATCATGACAATTAAAAACAGTTTTTTGCAGTTCTCATTATCCTCCATGATTCTTGTCACATTCTCTTGACAGCATAAAAACTAGCTGCATATATTAAAATTTACAACCATTATGTATACATTCTTCACAGTTTATTTATTCATTCAATTTATTTTTTAAGGAATGAAATCATTTTGCATTCTGATAATGAAAAATGAGAGGAATGCGTTTAATAAAAAAAAAAAGCCACAGTACAAAAACATGTTTTTCATTATGCAAAACATAATTTGTTTTGGGGTGAAATATGACCCAGACATGTTCTTGACAGGTTTTGCGAGACTCATCTACTGTGTTTGAAAGTGTAGAGGTGTCAATGTGACAGAGGCCCTGGGCAAAGCACACAATGATGATGACAAGACTTGACAACAGAAGACAACTTCCCTGCTGTGTGCACTTGTGTGTGCGTATAACTTGTTAGTAAACAAGACCTTGAGAATGTATGAACTTGTCCTCAGAGATCTCATTCAGGAAGTACAACAACATACTAAGGACATAAATCTTTAAAACATGTAGAGGTTTACATGTCTAAATATTCATACCACACAAACACCTTGTATTGCAATTCCTATAATATTCCCGACAGATCTAAGATCGACCGTAATGAAAAATTTATTGTGAATATTTCCAGAGTAATGATCAAATCTGTCTCCATTTATAAACATCAAGCAGCAGAAATACAAAATTTGACAAACAGTACATGACGAATCTATAGCCATCCAAAAATAGTACTTTTCGCTCATTGTTAAAGCCCTGAATGTGTGTGTGAGAACTTTATAAGTCTTCATTTAACCCGTTTTAATCCGGAGAGCTTTAATCAGATCTCGAGAGTGTTCCAGCTGTAGTCTACAGCCTAATGAGGTCTACAGAGAAACGCTGCATGCTGTCTATAGCTCACGCCATTAGAGCTTCCTGTGAAGTGTTCTCTCTGGCCCACTGCTTCAGTCAACACACAGTCAGCTTTAAACACCAGGCCCTCTCAGAATGGACTTCAGACTGCATAACATTACAGTTGAATCGGCTGAAAAACTCAAATCCCACCGCTGGAAAGAGACAGAATACAACTTTATTATCTTCATTTCTTACAAAACCTCTGTTTTGGAGAATGCTAGAAAAGTAGAAAAAATAATTCATTATAAGTAAAAAAAAAGCTAATTAGAAAACAAAAAAGTTTCATATCCCAAAATAAAATCGAACACTTCAACTCTTACGAAGCTTTAAAAACTGCTTGCTATGAGATAACAAGGAAAAACACATTTATTTTGTGTCCAGAAACTTGGGATAGATATTTTTAGATATATTTATATAAAACTTTACAAGATGCAGAAGCAAAAAAAACAAGTTGCCTTTGTTTATTTAAACAACAACAACAACAACAGTAATAGTAATGATAATAATAATAATAATAATTATGATTTTATAATTATATTTAAATGAAATTACAGTCACTTTTGAAGTATTTATTTCTTTGTTGACTTACTGTAAAAATTAAAAAAAATCTGTAAAATGTACCGTAAAAAACGGCAGCTGTGGAATAAAACTGTAAAAAATATGGCAACAATATTTTTTGTTTTATGGTTTTAAGTTAAATGTACAGTTAAATAGTGTAATATCTAATAATAAACCGTAATAACTGATATAATGTTTGGTGCGATCCCTAAACAAAGTAGTTAATTCAAAGAAAAATCATCAAATTCAAACAAAATGTAAAAATTCAATGCAGGTAATTCTGGGAATGTTAGTTTACTGTGTTTCCCTGTAAATTTACCATTAACCTTTTAACAAGTTTTTACTGCAGCATTTCTTACTATTAAAAATCACGGTAATTTTTTACAGTGCTTGCTGCACATGCACCATGCTGTGCTCTTCCATGTCCTGATTGTGTTGAGTTTGATGTTTAACATGTTTTGTTGACCCTGGAACAACATTTTAATCCAAAAATTTAGTCTCAGTTCTAATCATCTCTATACCTAAACCTAACCTTATCCTAAACCTAATCCCTGAAATCAGAGGAAATGAAAGATGACTAACACTAAGAGTCTAAACTTCACAAAAACTATAAACTGGTTCTTCAAATCTGATTGGTTAATCACAATGTTATTCTAGGATCAACAAAGATGTTCTGCCTTTGCTCTATTTGAGCTAAAACATGCTTATTTCACACATCAAATGCAGCAATAAATGCATGCACATGTTAGTTCATTTATTATTCATTTACAGAGACAAATGAACGGTTGAAATCATTTGGCTGTATATGCAGCTATGCTAATGAGACTAGCACACTGGTCCAATTGAGCACAGGAGTTTAGCTCATTTCAGGAGCCAGCTGTGATATATCAATCTTACCAATGAATGGCCGATCGCTCAAGCCTAAAATAGACCGACTTCTTATCTATGATCGCTATGGAAACTGCTGCTGTGAGATACATCTGTAGGACTCTGAATTTAAGGCAATGCTTCAGAGAGATCATGTCCTCAGAAACAAGCACACACAACATGGAAAATTATAATTAAACTCTCCATTTCTTGCTCTTTAAATGAAGTGTGGGGACCCTTGACTATGACACAGATTGAGTTCAGTTGCTTCCTGCTACATCTGATCAGCTCTAGACCTTTACTACAAATTCACCTGACTGGACAAGCTTCAGCACACACACTGATAGAAATCCCACAATTCACAGTGAATGACACATCTACAAGGAAGGCTTTGAGCAGGGGAACTTCTGATGAGATTATCAACATTGAAATGGTTCGATTTCATGCAATTTTAAGATTAAATAAGATTATTGCTCCGGGTGTGTGTTCACGGTGTGTGTGCGCGTGGTTTTGTTCACTTCTCACTGCTGTGTGTGTGCACTTGGATGGGTTAAATGCAGAGCACAAATTACTAGTACGGGAAACCATACCTGGCCACATGTCACGTCCTTTCCTGTCCTTTCCATTAATAAAGGACTATAAACTTTAGCATGTTCTAGTAGCATAGCACAACATAATAGATGCATGTATTTTTTCAATTGAAATCGATTGAAAAAGTATGCTGCGTTATTAGGGTCGCCCCATATTTAAGTGACATTTAAATATCATTCACTGAAATAAAATCTCCCAAAATGTCATTTTAAATAAGATTTAGCCAACTTTCAAGCTAAAAGTTGATTAAAAAAAGTACACTTGTAAACTACACATTAAACTAGTGACAACTGAGAAGGTCATTTTCAATTTCTCTTGATGCAAGTTGCTAGGCTGGCACATAAATATTTATTTATTTATGCATTTGTTTACTTTATCATTTACATACTTAAGTCTCTTAGGCTCACCAATGGATATTTTTATATTCATTTTGTATAAATTAAAGTAAAACAGTAATACTGTAAAATATAACATTTTCAAATAACTGTTTCAATTTGAATATATTGAAATCACATACGAACACAAATTAAGATATTTTTTCTTTCAGACATTTCTAAAAATAGTCTATGTGGTTTTATGAAGTTACAAGATTACTTTTGTGTGTGCAAAGAAAACTAAATTTATTCAACAATTTTTTTCTCTTCCAGTCAGTGTCCACAGATATTAATGAGAGTACCATGGCCACTGAACCACTGATGTGTTATTTACAGTATTAGTGTTCTGAAGATGAAGGAATGGTCTTATGGAATGACATAAGTGAGTAATGCATTTTTTACATTTTTTTTTTAATTTGGGGCAACTATGCCTTTATTACTCTAAATGTATAAATGCCAGTGTACTAGCTACTTATGTAAACTAATAAGACTAATTATTCTGGGGCTTCAGAAGCACAGTTACCTTGTCTAGGTTACAAACATAACCCACACTTCCTGAAGGAGGGAACAGAGACGTTACATATGGGAACTCGCCAGAGAGACTTTGAGCCTTTGAGAAAATTGCCTTTGAGCTTCAAATATTGAATGAATGAATATTGGCGTGCACTGATTACATTCAGGTGCACCTCATCACTATGTGAGTATAAGAGGGCATGAATGCAGTGCACTTGCAGGTTTTCGCCGAGGAGCCGAGCCTGCGTCAGTGCGACCTTTGAGTAGTGGCACGAAAGTGTAACGTCTCCGTTCCCTCCTTCAGGGGCACTGGGCCCGGAGGTGTGAGAAATTGCTCTTTCTGTGAAAATGTGGGTATCGCCGACCCATGGGCCAACGGCAGCTGAGTGTAAAGAAGCCCCCGGCTCTCCCCTGGGAGAGGGGACGGAGATGTCGTCGTCCCCCGAAGAATAATTGTCAGCACCTCCGGGTTGCCCGTGTCAGGGCAGACTTGTGTTGTTCTTGGCCGGTCCCTGAAATGCGGGCGGCACCCCTCGCCCGTGGCCAGATTGCTGACGGGCCGCCAATCTGGCATCGTGAGCGTCAGCGGGGGTCGGAGCCGGTGTACTGGGTGCCGCGGGGGGATGCCCTCTGTGACGGGCAGACGGAGGCGGTGCACTCGGGGACCAGCTAGCCCTCCGAGGCAAGATGTGAGACCACCTCAGTCTGCCGCTGGACTGCCTAGAACTCCTGGGCCAAGTCCTCGACAGTGTCACCAAATAGGCCTACCTGGGAGATGGGAACGTCGAGAAAGCGTGCATCTGCGAGAGATTCTCTGAGGGATCATCACGTACCCCCTCGCTGCACCGCCATTGAGATCAGTGAGGGGAGAGGAGCCCGGGCGCAGGTGTGATGAATACAGGACCCGCCACGACCTGGTCAGCTCCTCATGCACCTCTGGGAAGAAAGGCACTGGAGGGAAACACAGTATCTGGTCCTAGACCCCAGATACCAATCATCCAGCCGTGAGGGGTCGGCCGAGGGCACACACGGTACCTCCAAACCGATTCCCTCAGTGGCGCAGAGGAGCATAGCCGATAGTTCAGCGTCCGCCACAGACGGGCAGCCACCACGTTGTGGCACTGTCTCAGGAACGCATGGTCTGATCGACATTCCGGAGAACGCTTCACCAACTGCCAGAATTTGCTCTTTTCTCCTGGATTGCCTAGGGAAGACCTTTCGCCGCAACTCATTGGCCTTTTATTTGAAGCTCAAAGGCGAGTTCCCATATGTAACGTTGAAGTGATTCGACTAAAATTGTCACTATATCTAAAAGAAATCCCCCAAACCAGGTTGAAGAATTAGTGATGTATAGGAGCAAACAGCCACCTCAGTGCATCTGGACAGATTCCTGACTGTACTTGAATAGTCCTGCCACCATCAATAATGACAGACAGTCCACATTCAATCAGACAGAGAAACAGCACAAATCCCAATGGGCTGTCTGCTAGAAGAAACAAGACAACTCAATGCTGCAATCGCTGACAAAGTGCTGCATGAAAAGCCTGAATACATCTAAAAGGCCCATTTTTAGGGGTCTAAATACTTTGAAGACATTGGATGTTTTACACCATCTTGAAAATGACACACATCTGCTTACTGTTGGGAATAATTTACAGCTTCTTCGATATATATTCTAGCCGAAGTGTTGTTTTTCTGGCTGCAGTTCTATTTTGCCTGTTTTCCTTATATATTTTAAGAGTCAAAATTTATTATTAGTTTTTTTTTTCATTTTCTGCATGAAGGAGAGATAGTACAAAACAAAATCATATATTCTCTCTGACCAGAAGAACAAAACTCTGTTTCTCCTGGATGCCTTCACAGAAAGAATAAAAGAGAAAAACCAATGGCAGCGAGAGAAACGGAATAAAGGAATGAAGGTATATGAAGGGAGCAGAAGGGAAAGAGCAGGACTAGCTTCTGCATATGCCGTTTTAGCTTATGGTAAAAATATGCCAACAAAGGAAAAAATCTTGCTGTTCCAGGTACAGTACACAAAACACAATTTGTTCTAAGCAGTGAATTGTCAAGTCAATAGACAATTTTATTTGCACATCAGTGATTCAAAATACACACACTGATTCAAAGCAGCTTTGCAGAAGTTAATATTAAGGTAAGTTATGTTAAATGTGTTTTGAAAAGTAAAATTTCGATTAAAAAAAAATATATATATATATATTTATATCTATTTTTTTTTAAATGTTCAGATATACACTTACTAAATGCAGTTCTAATTGTCAAATGTGTGTGTGTGTATGTGTGTACAGTATATATTAGTGCTGTCAATGATAACACGTTAACACGTGATAAATCAAAAAAACATGTAATGCGTTTAACGCAAATTAATGTCTGACAAGATTTGACCCCAACTTCTTGCCGTCATTACAGTGCAGAAGCTTATCTGTGTGATAAGGGTAGAGTGAACCAGTGTTGCCAGGGTCATGGTTTTCCCACACAGTTTGGCTATTTTGAAAATGCTGTCACAGGAAAATTTACATGAGTTGCGTTTTATAAACAAATTTAAATTGAAATAGATCATTTTACTAATGTGTAGTCCACTTGTATTGTATACCTGACAACTTAAGAACGGAGAGGAGGCGGTCGCAACATCACAAGCAATGAGTTTCAGTCAGAGCTTACGCGTTACGGCTTTATAGCAGCCACTAGATTATAATAAACACATGATTACGAAATGATATGGTTTGTATTTGTGTTTTTTCTTGATATTTTCATAATAATGACCGTTACATCAGAAATTAATTTGTAAAGCAATAAAAAAAGAAAGTAATTAAATAAAGTTAGTAAAATGGCTATAAATAACATATTTTACGCATAGTCACATTACGTGACTAAATTCCACATGTGATCACAAAAGCATGTTAGTACAAACACTCGATGGTGATTTAAGGTGAAATTTGAGTAAAAGTGTATTATTAATCTCATAAAATGTAGGATGATGCTAATGTTCGATAGCTCGAATGCTGCTGCAGAACAGGTGCAGTTCTTCTTCAAAATCTATTTTGTCATAATATTTCACGTAAGGTCACAAGAAAATATTTTGTTGTATTAACTTACTTTTGATAATAGTTAAGTAAATGTTTACTGGGATTGAAGGATTACGTCTCATATCTGGCATAAGGGGTATAAAAAGTTATGTTTCCTTAAACTGGTTTGTCATGCATTTCTTGATTTTAACATTTACGGGTAAATCCTAGTATTCATGACTATATATGTGTGTGTGTGCATATGTACATAAAAAAATGTGTAAAAATAAAAAAATCTACAAAATACTACTACTAATAATAATAAAAATAAAAATAAAATTAACAACTCAAAATGAACTAAAAAAAAAAAAAACTATAAGCGTTCACCTACAAAGCAATTAAAAATATAAATTCACTGCAAACCCCCTAACACGCTATAAGCATCAGCGTCCGCACTGATACACAATGTCGAGCTGCAGACATGTCCTTTTGGAAACAACAGCGTTTGAGCGCTGTAGTACAGCTTGAGTCAACCTCCCAGCGCTTCTAGTCACATATTCACAGATAACACTCATTACTCATGCAGAGATTCTGAATCAGCCTGTGGGGAATATGTGCTAAACTAATTCTGACTCACAAAGCTCAAAGAGAACATGTCATAAATAAGTAAATGTCTGTTCTATCTCTCTCTACAGACAGCGAGACCTACCTGTACTCTTCCTCTGTGAAGATGGGAATCCTGGAGGGCTGCAGCACAGTGATTTCCACTGTAGTCCTGTTCGTCTTCACCGGCTCTCCATCGTCATAGGCGATGACCACCAGCTATGAGAAGAGACCATTAAAATGCAGTTTATACAGGCAATGACTTGTGTCTGAATTCGAACTAATTTATTTATTGTGGGGTATAAGGTGAATAAGACGTAGTGGAGCTTCGATATTTTAACTTAAAAAGTTGTACAGCCAAGATTTTCTTTTTAAATCACATATTTTGTCATGTAAATGCGAGGAAACTTACTGATACTTACTGATACTATGGTATTTGAAATATATATTTTTCTTTGAAAACTTTTTTGAAAAAGTTTCATACATTGTTTTTTTTAAAGGTAATAGGAAAATATGTAATTGCTTTCTGCTTGATGGTTGCATAATAACATTTCTAAAAAACATTTGATCCATTTTATGTCTCTAAGCAAAGCTATAACCATAAAAAAAAAAGATGTTTTAAACCAACATGAATTCAAAATTAAATAATCTCAGAAATCATATGTCATTTTTTTTTTTACAGACAAACACATTGCTGCATTTGTCCCTTTCTAAATCTTAAAAAGAAATCCTAAGAAGTGAATGTTATTGATTAAATGACATGTCAGCCCTTATTCTCAAAACACAGTCCTTCTAGCACAGAAAAAAACTTGCTCAAAGGTAAATTGATTTGTGCTCACTTAACATTAAGCTAATTAATTTAGCTTAGGAGACTCTTTTTAATAAGTTACAGACTCAGAAGTAAACCTCTGGGATTAGTTTTAGCTTTTAAAAATGCCAGCTTTAATTTGTTTTGAGCTTCTCTATCAAGTAGTAGCACAATATGCTGTTTTGGTTAACAACCGTTTGTCTCTTATTAATAAACCTATTAATAGAACCTTATGAAATCTACAGCTACATCTGTTGCTTACCAGGCATGCATAAGAATAATTAGGCACACTACATGAGAAGCCATATTAAAGCCAATTCACACTGCACGACATACACAGACCAATGTCCACTTCCCAGACATTTCAAGAAGTGACAAAAGGCAATTCAACATGTTCAATCAGTGAAAGCAAATGCACAACAGAAACAGATGCTGACAGGGTTAACACACTGATCCGACAAAACTCAAACCTGCTGTTAGCTTGCATCTGTCAGAGTAGTGTGAATTGGCCTTAAAAACACCAGAAGGAGAAATCTTAACCTGACTTCAGCTTGATGTTAGCTTTCAATATCAAAATAAATGCAGTGAACTTCACAGAAAGTTTAGAATTAAACAATTTTTGTAAGGTAAATGCTAACCTTTTTGTAAATTTAAAATGAATAATACTTTCACAAGATTCATCAATTTAGGTTAATGTAAGTTTAAAAATATCCTGTTGCTCGTTGCTAACTTGAGGTCATTCATAATGCATTAAATAATGTAAATTTATACTTGAAATCTATAATGTATTATGAATGAATATGAATTAACAATAGTATATTGTTGCTGTAAAAGTAGGCCACTGGTCATTTCTAATTCTTGATTTCAAATAAAAACCTAATGAATCTTAAAGCATAAGAATACAAGTCCACAGGTTTTACTTAGTTACTTTAGCATGTCCAAACATCAGATTTATGAAGTGTCTACATTCAGGACACAGTTGTAAATTAAAATAAACTTTAATTTTAAACAAACTTTGCTGGGTTTAAATTTAAGCACAATATATGTTCAGCTCAGACTCACCCTGAAGACAGCGGTGGGCTGCTCGTTCAGGTTCACTTTGGTGATAACTCGTCCTGTGTCCATCTCCACATCAAAGATACTTCCGCTGTAGGGAGACAGATCTTGATCCACTCTGTAGCGCACTTTACTGGCAGGTGTACCCTGAGGGAGGAACACATTTAGTATCAACACATCCCAAGAGCACATCTACTTTGTTTAAAGGACCCAAGTTGGTGCATTATTATATTTAATTCTATGTATTACATTATTAAATGATTACTATAGTTATCACTGCTGCAAAAGGGGTTTCATTATATATTCTTTCCATGCCATCAAATAATCATTTGCCACAATCAAGCTGCTATTTTCCACACAACAAAAGACAGAAATTAGTGGCTCTCTAGCTCCAAAAAAGGCAAATAAAAGCCCTTATTTGCCTTTTTTTTTTTAGGTATTTAGCCTTTTCAATGTCTCAGAAGAACACACTAAAATTACTCATTATTCATATTCATAACTACAATAATTTGCAATCAGTAAGCTTTATTTTTTTGGAGGAATATAATATTTTTATTTGGCAAGGACACATTCAATTAATCGAAAATTACAGTAAAACTTTATATTAATCAAATAATCTTGAAAAAATGTAACAAAATATGAGTACAACTGTTGTCAACAGTGACATACTGTAATAATATATAAAACACAAATATATATATATATAAAATATAATATAACATTATTTTATATATATATATATATAAATTACATTTAAAATAAATTAAAATAGAAACTAATCAAAATGTTACAATATTACAGTTTTTTCCTTGGTGAGCAACACAGACCTTGTTTACATACATTTTAACAACCTCAAACTGTGTTGCTCAAAATGTATGTTTCAGGCCAATTTATGGTGGTATTCTTTGGAGCTTGACAGCCTACGGTTGAAAACAGCTAAAAAGCACAGCTTGGACATTTTGCTAAACATCTCCTTTATAGGTTTAGAATGATATGAGGGTGAATCAATGATGATGGGACTTTTCTTTTTGAGTGAACTATTCTTTTAAAGGATTGACTTTTCTTTGAATAGCTGGTTTGAACTTCCTCAAAGGTCTCTCGGGCATCGTATTTTGTAGAGCTACAGAGAGCACCGTCTGCTGCACCTCATTCTACTGATACTTTACAGCTCTTCCGTCTGGCTGCGTCATAAATGTTTGATGCTTTGCGCTGTGGTAAACATACAAAGTCATTTATACTGCAGTAGAAAGAGACAGAAGCAACATCACATTTACATCTCTGACAGCCAAGAAATTAGTTTCAATTTTTTTTTTTTAAGTCCATGTCAAAATTCTTCTATGGCTTATTATTTGTGTCATATTTCTTTGGCACCCCCCATGTTTTCAAAGCATTATTTAAAGAAGAAATGCATAATTTAACAGCTTCTGTGGCAGGCCACGAAAATAAACAGCACTGTAGTCTGTTTGACGGCAGACAGCATAAAAAGAGCAAGTAAAACAGACAGATTTACCTCAACCGACCACCTAATCTCTGCTAAGACGATCACACCACTACATTTAGGGAAAGTAAAAAGTTAAATCCTATGACCTGACATTACTGTATCACTCGCTGCTGTCCTGGTTCTTGTCTGGAAAATCCAGTCACGATGCCAAATAAGAACATCAAATGTAGGCAAAAACTGCTATAATGAATGCAGCAGAGATGATATCTAATTCTTAGTCATTAAAACAACACCGCATGAGCTTGGAAGCACAGATAACCTGAATTTATGCTAATAGTCATAATAGCATCTTTATATGAAAAGATACGATAGTCTTGATGCAGTATTATGATAAAAAGATTCATTAAATGCACTGTAAAACGAGCTGTATTATAAATACAATCATGGCTAAAGGTCATCGTGAAGACAATATTCATAGAGCACAGCTCTGAGGGATTCATTCAAAAATTCTACAGTCATTTATTTTTTTGTATCTACACACACACACAATATATATATATATATATATTTTAGATCAAATCTAAACTTTCCTATTTCTTCTAAAAACATTTAAAAGTCAATTAATTAAATAACAAGTAAAAAAACAAAAACAAAAATTATATACATCTCATTACATCTCTTATGCCATGTTTACAATATTTAATACAGTATACACTGTAAAATTGTGAAATATTACTATTACAATATTACATCTGTTCTATTTTAAAATTTAAATTTTAATATTCATTTAAGAAACATTTATACTTGATCAATTTTTTGTGGAAATGGCATCACTCCAAATTTCTGTTAAGATTAAAAATAATAATAATAAATTAGAAAATAATTATATAAAAATTTTTAATATATATATATATATATATATATATAAATATTTATTTAAAATAAATAAATAAAATAAATGCAGTTTTGAGTAAGACTTTAAAAAAACAGGGGTCAACTATTGAAAAAAATAGTTTCATTTCATTTCATTCATTCATTTATTCATTCCTTAATTGTTTAAAACTTTTGTCCAGTATCCAGGGAAAATATTAGCAAATGATAAGGGGCATAGGTAGAGTCCACTTACGAAGAACGAGCTCGGACAGTAAATGTGCAAGTGAGTGTGGCTTAAATGTGGTGTGGGATGATTGATTGCAGGTGAGAGAACAGGTGTGGCTGGTTAGTATTCTGGGGATTGTGATCGTTGCGTGGAAGTGAGGGTGGAGCCTGGTGTGGGTGTAACAGTTATATTCGACGGGTGTCACTGTCAACACTCAAATGCGAGTCAGTCACATTAGCAGGACACATTAAGTTTCTGTCTGGTGATTGTATTCATGCTCTGCTGGTATGATTAATGGCAGCTGGTTCTTCTGCTCTGTAGTGACACTTCAAGGATGGAAGTCCATTACTCACCCCTTTAAATCTTTTCAAATAAAAGGAAGTCAACGCTCAGGAGGAGCGTTGAGGTTCAACCAGCAGAAAGGCAAAGGAGGAGCTTTCATTACCCAGTGACCTTTGCAGCCGTGCATATAAATACAGTGTCATTATCTCATTCGCCGGCGTGGGCTGGAAACGCAGCGCCGCTTATACTGTAATAATCAGTGTTGAGCGAGACCCTAATAAGGACGGTCACTTCCTGTCCTTGTTCTGCAGCACACTTTCCCTTTCAAGGCCGCTTCTGAGAAGTGGATTTTAAAAGTGAGAATTATACGACTTTAATTCCAGTCATGCCTGAGTGAGACAGAGATTGAGCCGCTCTCACGTCTCCATGGTGATTCAAAATACAACCGGAACGATGAATCTGGTATTTCAGTGGGGTTTCCAGGGTCATCGAAAAAACCCAAAAAACTTTCTTCCCAGACATCAAAACAAAAACGAACTTGCCACACAAACACACACATGCACAAAACACAGCCTCAAGAAATCCACAAACACAAGCCACTCATAATAATGAGGCTGGCATCTTATAATTTGATGTATTGGCTGCGATCTGTAGATATCTGTAGATGCATAACCTTGCAAGAATAAAATATGAGCATGCTCCAGGCTCAACAATAAAGATTTTGGTCAGGTCAGCGGATCAGAAGGGCCAGTGAAAGCAAACATGAAAGATGTGTCTATTTTTTAGCAATATTTTGCTAAATTCCACTGTGAGAGACAGAATTTAAAAAGAAAAATCCGGAAATCACATTGTATGATTTTTGAACAATTCATTTGGGAAATACTGTGTCAAATAAGTATTTGATGACTTGAGTCAAACATTTTTAACATTTGGTACAGAAGCCTTTGGTAACAATTACAGAGGTCAAACGGTTCCTGTGGTTCTTCACCAGGTTTGCACACACTGCAGGAGGGATACAGATCTTCTCTAGATCTGTCAGGTTTCGGGGCTGTCGCTGAGCAACACAGAGTTTCAGCTCCCTCCAAACATTTTCAATTGGATTTATGTCTGACTGGAGACTGGCTAGGTCACTCAAGAACGTTGATATGCTTCTTACGGAGAACTATCCTTGGTTTTCCTGGCTGTGTGCTTTGGGTCATTGTCATGTTGGAAGACCCAGCCATGCTTTCAGCCCCATGCTTCACTGTAGGTATGGTATTATTTAGATGATACTCATCATTCTTTTTTCTCCAAACATGGTGAATGGAGTTAAGACCAAAAAGTTTTACTTTGGTTTCATCTGACCACAGGACTTTCTCCCATAACTCCTCTGGATCATTCAGATGGTCCCTGGCAAACTTCAGACGGGCCTGGACATGAGCTGACTTAAGCAGGGGAACCTTCCGTGCGATGCAAGATCTTAAACCATGATGTCTTAGTTTATTACTGATAGCAGCCTTGGAAACGATGGTCCCAGCTCTCTTCACGGCATTGACCAGATCCTCCTGTGTAGTTCTGGGCTGATTCTTCAGCATTTTTAGCATCATTGATACTGAAGAAGATTTTTATTAACCCAGATGTAAATTGCTGTATGTGTGGTCTGTATTACTATAGCCAAATATGTATCTTAATATAGCCAGATGCGTATTAATTTAGCTACTATTATAAACATGCCTCAGTCTGTGTGTCTGTGTTGAAAAGGCTGCCTAAATGAGATGCGCTAACAAGTAATAGACTGCATGTCCTGTTGGAGCTGCAGGCCCTAATGTATACAAAAGAGGCCCCTGCATATACAGAACATAAAGTTAAAACCATGTGACTGTCATGTAGGATACATGTTTTAGAGGTAGAGAACACGCCTTAAACTGTTTAAGAGACAGAGTTGAAAGCCCGTTGGGAGACTCTCCCAGCTGGGGCTTCTCGGCTTTGTTCTCTTTGTAATAAAGTCTATTCTTATGGCACCAAAAACCCCGGAATGAATTTGAGTCTTTAGAACAATGGCAGAAGCTACAACAATACAACAATCGCCCCCAGTCCGAGGGACATTGACAGTCATCATTAGCCTCTTCCTTTTCTTGCAAAATCACAGGGTGATCAAATACTTATTGACCTCACTGTACCGTATATGTATATAAAAAATACTGTATTTTTTGTTTTGTTTTACATCAGCAGCATGCGTTCTGTTTCAGTCTGTGATTTTGTTGATTTTGAGCTTTGAAAACTTCAGTACTTATTGATTGGAAGAGGATATGAAATATGAAATCTCCCATTCATTATTAAAGAATGTTTCTTTTTGTAATCCACAGAAGAAAAAGTTGACCTCCTTTATCTCTTCCTTTATCTCCTAACACAACAAATATTTTACTGACCTCAACAGTAATCTTTTGACTATTTAAATCTATTTGTATATATCACACACACACACACACACACACACACACGTATGTATAAATATTTTAGAAAAAGTAAATAATTATTTCTGGATTTGAACTATTAGTATGACACATAGACAGTTTTGTCTCTTTGGTATTGTCAGCATTATAAAAAATATAAATAAAACCTCAACTGAAAACACTTCAGAGTTTCTGTCCTTCAGGTTAAGCTGTGTGTCAGAGACTCCCTGCAGCACACACCTCTCTCTGACACACTCCTGTCCCCTACGGTGATGTAAGCACACAGGGTCCCGATTCAGAGTCACCTCAAACACCCCTCAATTTCCTCTCTCACCTGCTGTCAGGACTCGTCCTGTCATGAAAATCTTGTCCTCGTGTCTCAAAAAGCTTATTCGCGTCCACATTTATTCAGATATGCCAGTGATGCCGTTGTTGTTGGTTCTTTTGTGTCTGCACTAGGGATGTAACGGTATCAAAATTTCATGGTACGGTAATACCTCGGTATGAATGGCACGGTACGGTATTTATTGAAT
>JAUMHR010000063.1:17719997-17736638 GCA_032361145.1 Enteromius fasciolatus
AACACAAATAAAGAGCCAGATCACGTAAACTGTTAAGACTGGCTATTGTAATATCAGTATCAGGTAAGATTACTCACTGTAATTTCTGCACTCAGTTACATATCTTTTAATTATCAAAATTAAACATGGGTTTACTACAAATAAAAAAACATAATAGTTCAAATAAAGTAACCACACATTAACATGTTTTTTTCTGTACTAGACTTTTAGCCTCACCATCCAAATGAATGCACGCATACAGAGCATGTGATCTCTGTGACGCCCAGATGTACAAAACAGACACGCACACCTCTAATAAACATGGAGATGTTAGTCCCGTCCGAAATGGTACATGAAAATCATGGATGTCAGGTGATAACGATCGAAACTCCAACGTAGTTTAGAAAACTAGTCCCGTCCGAATAGGGCTATTTAGATCTGGAGACTGGCTAGGTCACTCCAGGACCTTGAAATGCTTCTTACGAAGCCACTCCTTCGTTACCCAGGCAGTGTGTTTGGGATCATTGTCATGCTGAAAGACCCAGCAACGTTTCATCTTTGATGCCCTTGCTGATGGAAGGAGGTTTTCACTCAAAATCTCACGATACATGGCCCCATTCATTCCTTCATTTACACGGATCAGTGGTCCTGGTCCCTTTACAGAAAAACAGCCCCAAAGCATGATATTTCCACCCCCGTGCTTCACGGTAGGTGTGGTGTTCTTTGGATGCAACTCAGCATTCTTTCTCCTCCAAACGTGACAAGTGTTGGTTTCATCTGACCATGTGACATTCTCCCAATCCTCTTCTGGATCATCCAAATGCTCTCTAGCAAACTTCAGACGGGTCTGGACATGTTCTGGTTTAAGCAGGGGGACACGTCTGGCACTGCAGGATTTGAGTCCCTGGCGGTGCAGTGTGTTACTGATGGTAGTCTTTGTTACTTTGGTCCCAGCTCTCAGCAGGTCATTCACTAGGTACCCTGTGTGGTTCTGTGATTGTTGCTCACAGTTCTTGTGATCATGTTGACCCCACGGGGTGAGATATTGCATGCAGCCCCAGATCAAGTGAGATTATCAGAGATCTTGTATGTCTTCCATTTTCTAATAATTGCTCCCACAGTTGATTTCTTCACACCAAGCTGCTCACCTATTGTAGAATCAGTCTTCCCAGCCTGCAGGTCTACAATTTTGTTTCAGGTGTCCATTGGTCTTGGCTATAGTGGAGTTTGGAGTGTGACTGTTTGAGGTTATGGACAGGTGTCTTTTATACTGATAATGAATTCAAACAGATGGCATTAATACAGGTAACGAGTGGAAGACAGAGGAGCCTCTGAAAGAAGAAGTTGCAGGTGTGTGAGAGCCAGAAATCTTGCTTGTTTGTACGTGACCAAATACTTATTTTACAGAGGAATTTACCAATTAATTCATTAAAAATCCTACAATGTGATTTTTTTTTCTCATAGTTGAGATATACCTATGATGAAAATGACGGGCCTCTCTCATCTTTTTAAGTGGGAGAACTTGCACAATTGGTGGCTAAATACTTTTTTTGCCCCACTGTATATATACTGTATTATATAAACAAAAAAAACCTTTTTTTCCCAGCATTACTAATAACAATTATGAAAATAGCAATACTAAACTGAAAAAGTAATCATTAATGCTTTAAAATTCATAAAAAGGTCTTTTCAGAGAATTTTGGAAAGAATTGTTTGTTTGTGCCTATAAACCTACAAAAAGCACAGTCCTGACAGTTCTACTGAACCCTGGAGTTCAGTGTGCACTTCCTGTCAAACCCTGAACCTTTCACAGCATTCACTCTGACATTCTCCCTGCTGCTGTCTGTCAGTCTTTCTTGTTGCCTTTTTAAATATTAAAAATGAAAAAAAAAAATAGTGTCACCATTTAGTTTCTGACTCTATTCCAGAAACACATTTGCAGAGATGTAATTAAATCATATGCAATTGAGTTCCTGGGGCTTAAAAGTTTAATAGCACACTGTGATGAATATAAATTCAACGATCAGTCAAGATCAGCATGTAGAGTTTAAATCCCAGTGGGATGTGCATGAAAATTTAATTCACCAAAAAAAAAATCTGCGGGAAAGAGAATTATGTAGTCGTAGATGGAGTTGTTGTTTGGCAAAAACATGTTCAGGTGCACTACCTTTTTTGTACAATTCTGTCAAGAGGTATCAACAGCATCACACACACACAAACTGAAGGACAGGTGCAATACAAATGTGCTGAAGCCTGTTTGATCTCAAGAACGTGAGCTGCACTGAATATTGCATTAGATATCATTATCATGCTTTAAGAGGTGCAGGTCAGGTGAATTACATTGATAAATTAACCGATTTGCACTTTCTATGACCGTGATTTGAAATGTAAATGATTTAATGGACTTGTTTGACCAGATGAAAGTCATTTTGCTCAGTCATGTTGCTCGGGGAAAGATGTAGGCAAGTCCTTTTGTCTTAAAATGCATTTAACGTGCCCATCTTCCTTGAAAACTCCCTCTTCATCAGCTCTACAGATACCAGCCTGTGCTTGATAAATGAGCTTCATGCAGTCATTTAACACTCCAGCGTTTCTCTGTTTGCTGAACTTCTCTCATTAGAGAAGCTAAGCTGATAATGCAAGTAAATGTTCTTTTAAAAAGGTGAATGTGTTTAAACATGAGTCTCATTACAGAACATCCTTGAGAAGTTTTTGACAGTAATGACTATGCAATAGGAATACACTGAATACCAATTTATACAGTTTTTTTGTTTTGTTTTGTGGTTGCTTTTGTGTAGATATGCATTTGAGGCAAGACGGCAATGTGGCATACTGTAAGACATATTAAATGAAAGATAAGAAAAGAGGTTTGAATCAGAGCAGCTGTCAGTCAGTGTTATATAGTGCTGATTTTGTGGGACGGGTTAAGTCTCACCCCTCCTGGGTGGCCATCAGATGCTGTGACGATGAGGCGATACTGGTCGACGGTCTCTCTGTCCAGAGGTTTGGCCAGCAGCAGAAGACCTATACTGAACAGACACAAAACACTTTCTTTCAATTTTCTATTGAATTATTCTATTTCATTAAATATTTTCACATAATCTTAAGCTTTAATAAAAATAATTAAGTCAACGTTTTGCAAATAACGCATTTTGAGAGGAACGCGATACGAATTAACTTAACACAGCTGGTAGCCCATTAGCTAATTATTCCCAATCACTCTCGTCCAATAGATTCTTCCCTCGTTCAATATAAAAACCCTGACTTTCAACCCTTCCACATCTCGCTTCAAGCATCCCTCCTCATCCCATTCTCCGCCTAAAATCCAATTCACGCCTCCAGGGGGAGCAGTCTGGCACCGAGCCGAACTTCGAACCCTTGGCCACGCTAGGGTTCATACCACTAGGGTTCACGGTTCGCCGTTCTCCCGGGCTCGCTCCCCTGACAGCATGCCAAACCCGCAAAAGTACTACTAATGAGGAAAGCGTACTCTTGAAATACAAAGGCAAACAGGAAAGGGACGTAGATAGAAAAAAAAAATAGCTGCACCTCCCTCAGAAACCAACTACAGCCTTGATCAATATAAGCAAAGAACATCAATGCACATAATATTACTGTGTTGTTTTTCTTCTTTATGTCTTGATAAATGTCTGTTTTGATGATATATTATTATTTCTTATCTTGATTGTATTTGTTCATAATATTTTCGTTATGTTTTTTATTCATTACTAGCATCTTAATTAAGTTTTTATTGTTGTTATTGTGATTATTCTGCATAATTGTTTTGGAAAGCTGTATGTAAACACAATCATGTCAATAAATTAGTTTAAAATGAAATGACAAAGACAGCATTGACAAAAAATAATACCCAAACTTGAAATGCTCTTTCAAACCTCACTGATACTTTTTACCCAGACAGAGGGAGATGTATTTTTTATGTATTTTATGATTTTATCATGCTGCATATATAAAATAAAATAAAGGGAGCACTTAAACAACACAACGTAACTCAAGTCAATCACACTTCTGTGAAATCAAACTGCCCCCTTAGGAAGCAACGCCGATTGACAATGAATTTCACATGCTGTTTGCAAATGGAAGAGACAGCAGGTGGAAATTATAGGCAATTAGCAAGACACCCTCAATAAAGGAGTGGATATATATATAATTTAATTTTAATTTTTTTAATTACATAAGTGT
Source organism: Enteromius fasciolatus (assembly GCA_032361145.1). Lineage (NCBI taxonomy): Eukaryota > Metazoa > Chordata > Actinopteri > Cypriniformes > Cyprinidae > Enteromius > Enteromius fasciolatus. Next base: position 17,724,177 of record JAUMHR010000063.1, read on the forward strand.
GAGTAAATGCAGCAATGAATTTTCAGTTGAACCATCTGTAAAATACTGTGATTACTTTCATAATGATGAGGAAGAGCACGTACTCGGAACACAGAATGACCTGTAAGACCAGAAATGGTGTCTTGGAAATTGTATCAGGATTACATTTTTGGGTTTGTGTTGTGAGCATAATTTGCATAATTCCTTTGTTGAATCAGCTGATTAAACAATGCAGATAGCAAATAAACCTTGGTATCTACATGTGCAATTCAACAACTAATATCTGTGATCATCCATGCTGAACCGTCGGCCACAGGGACGCCATTATCAATTGTAGACCAATAGTATTTCTGCAAAACACCAGGCTCATCCTACAGTGAGCTCACGTGTGTGTGTGTGTGTGTGTGAGGAAGCGGTGGATGAGGATGGACAGACAAGATCCTGTTAACATTGCAGTCACACACAGCAGAAGAAGCAGGCTGCTGTGCTGCTTGCTCATGTTTGTGTGTGTGTGTGTGTGTGTAGAATTATATTCCTCCTCAGTTGACCTCTACAAAAGCGATATTGAACGTGTCCTCTGAAGCCTGTGAAACAGCCGTATAAAACACTTCGGTGACTGGGATTCTCTTTTCTTTCGGCCTCACAAACCTTCTGCCGGTCACACAGCATTCAAGGCAAAGTCTTTAAATTTTAAGACCCCTTTTTAATGACTGTCTTTGCTGTTTCTTCAACAGAAAAAAAAAATCCTTTGTAAGACGAATCAATGAAGGAGGGTTTTATTTCAGCATTCACCTCACAAAACCTTTCCACATTTTTACCAGCGACATTACAGATAATATTAATCGCCTGTCTCGTTTACTGACTTTACTAAAAAAGAGAAGAGAAGAGAGGTTTTACACAAATTATTAAACACAATTTTTCTTCAGAACATTAATATGAGTTCAATGATTACTCAATCATAACATAATTTCTTAACCTTTTAGTATAATATACAACAAAATTTCCCCTACACACCTCTTTTCTCTGAAAGTTATTAAATCTCCCACCAAATCATTCAATTTTTAATCTATTTGCAATTAAACCCTTCAACATTTTCAACTACTCCACCCGTACCCAACAATTTATTCTTTCTGTTTTTTTTCATACGTAACATAATGTAAATGACAAAGTAATGTTTTTGAATATTATCTCTTCAACAGACTTCCATCCATCTGGACTGACCAAGTCCTTTAACTTTGTACAGTTTCTTCTCACCATACTATCCTGCACACTTGTTGAAGACATCAGTTTTCCATGGACTACTGGATTGTGAAAGAGAGGTTCCTCTAACACCCAGTATTTAGGAACATCAAAGTCACTTTTAACTTTGACAGTTTTTGCCCGTGCTTGTAAAACTGATTTATAAAAAGATGTTATCTCTGTTAAATCCATGTCTTGAATTTGTATCCAGAAAAGATGTAAATCATAGTTCAACCCTTCTGCTCTTCGCAAAGTTTGCCCCCGCCATACGAGTCCATGCCAAGTCTTTTTGACACAAAGATTTTTAGGCTGAAAGCAGTCTGAAGGCTTGAATTCTGCTCTTAATATCTACCAATCCTTGACTTCCTTCACGCGGAGGCAAATAAAGTTGTGCAGCTCGAATCCAGTGTTTAACATTCCAGAAGAAATCATCTAGTCTCTTTTGTATATGAGTTCACCAATTCTTCTGGTGGTTCAACCACCATTAGTCTATGCACAGAGTGGACGCAACCAAATTGTTAATGACCAAAACTCTCCCCTTGTGGTAATAGCCATCACCATCTAGACAATCGGGCCTTCACCTTCTCCAGCAGTTGCTCACAATTTTTTCCCTGAAACCTAGAAGAACCCAAAAAAACACCCAAAGCTTTAAAACCTTCCCTTCCCCACTTTAAACCTCCTGGTAAATCTGGAAACCTTTTATTTATCTATTGACCTACTGCATATCCTTCACTCTTACTCCAGTTTCCTTTTGCAGAAAATGCCTTTTCATACACCTGAATACTTTTGTAAGATTAATGACATCATCTTGGTATTAAAAAGCATTTAAGGTCTCTACTTACTCTTCTTAATAACGGTCCAATAGCAATGCTATATAATTGTCCAGAGAGTAGACACCCTTGCCCAATTCCTCTTTTTACAGGGACTGAGGAACTCAAGGCACCCTCCTTCAGTAAGACAGAAACATCTTGATATACCCAAGATACAAATCTTTCACCAAATCCAAAAGAACTCAAAACATTACAAAGATATCCATGGTCAGCCCTATCAAAGGCTTTTTCTTGATCTATTGCTAAAAAAACAATATTAATATTCTCCTTAAAACTCAAATCAATGGCTTCTCTTAAAAGAAAAAGATTCTCCATAATGCATCTTTCAGGTACACAATATGTCTGATCACTTTAAATATTTGTTTCCAAATAATATTTCAACCTGTTGCAATAAACATTTTGCAATAATGTTGTAATAATAATCTGTACATAAAAATGAAACGGGTCTCCAGTTCTTCAAATGAGCTAAGTCCCCTTTTTTAGGTAACAGGGATAATACTGCCCTTCGACAACTACTAGGGAGAAAGCCATTTTTAAAACACTCTTTTGTTACTTCATAGAGGTCTCGTCCCAAAATGTTCCAGAAATACTGATAAAAGTCGGTAGTTAGTCCATAAATCCCAGGCAAACGTCCCAATAAGAGTTGCTTAACTGCATCTGTGAGCTCTTGTAAAGTAACGTCACAGTCCAAGTTTTCTCTCTGTTCGGTTTGCAACTTAGGGTTGTCTTGTAAAAGATCTGCAGCACTTTCTTCATCACATTGTCCAGAATAAAAATTAACTGCAGGTTTTCTCATTTCTGCAATTGTCCAATCTGGATGTTTCAAACGAAGCATTGGATTATGCTGCTCCACACTTCTCTCCAGTTTAAAAAAGTAAGCACTGGGAGCATCCATGTCCTTAATAGTACAAAAACGTTATCTTATTAAAGCAGTTGAAAGCGACACATTCTTCCCCACCGCACCCTCCACTACTCTCCTACATCTCACGAGAAGAGAAGAGGTGAAATAAAGAAATAAAATATTAAGAGGATATGAAGAGCCCAGATGAGATGACACATGGTGAGAAAAAAATTATAACAAAAGACATGATAAGAAGAGATAAGACCAGACCCGGTGAAATTAGACGAGTCGAGGCAGAGCAAAGCATGGTGAGATGAAGCATGAGGAGAAGACACAAAAGGTGAGACAAAAAAGAAAATGCAGAAAACAAAAGAGCAGATGAAGCAGAAAAAAAAAAATGACACAAGAGGTACAGTATATAACAACAGAGCTGTCTCTCTGCTCTGATAACTGTCTTTTGTTACTACTAACAACAATCACAAGTGTCATTAATAAACCAACCACGTTACTATTAAAAAAGCCTTTTGATTTCTCACACATTCTTTCCCAGAAACGTTCACTCTGTAAGCTTGCTTGTGCATTTGTCATTCCTCTAATGAGGGAACCTCATGCAGAGGGAGGCGCAGATGTACGTACTGTATAGACCATATGCCATATATGTACTAGTTATTTTTGTTCCTCAGCTCAGACTCAAAGTCAATTTCTGCTGTTCAAGATGTGCACATAAATAGAATATTTGGAACTGCGAAACAAGACCTGTACATTCTTAATTGAGGAGTTTTATTTATTAATGAAAACTTACGTTCGTGAAAGGTTGAAGACCTGCTGTGGGTCACCGCTTTGTATCTGGTAGGTGATGGGATCCAGTTCACGGTCTGTAGCCTGTGGAAATACATCAATTCACATTCACTTTATACTAGTAGTTCTGGCTGGTGAAACATAAAATCAATGTAACATAAAATCAATTGCAGGATAACAATACGCTTAAATGAAAAGGCCAAGTCTGTTTGAAGGACATGATGAACAAATGTAGAATCGGTGACATTTACACCACATATAAATTTCTAACCCCACACCTTTTTCCTGGATACTTGCCGATATTGATTATGCTGTTTTCAAAGTTTGACAGCTCAATTTGTCTGTGTACTTGAGTTGTTAAGTGTAAAAATATTCTGTAATAAATGTAATAACAAAAAAAATGCAAAAAAGAAATAGGAATAAAGAAATGACTGCATATATGTGGCTATGTCTAACTACACACTCTACTTCAGTATCTTTACTGTGCATTCAGTAGTATGCTAATTTTTTGCATGCACAGAATACCCAGATGACCTACTACATTTATCAAAATGTGCAGTATACAAAAGGGCATACTGCGTGGGATACTGCATCCCACAATGCAATGCATTCTACTTGACCTTCTATTTCCAGTGTATCTGCAAACATCTTTTTTTTTTTGGCTCATGATTTGATCAGACATCAAAAGCTTAAGACCAGGCTTCCAACACCTATTGACCCTTGCATTTTCAAGACTTCCTCAGTCATTCGTGATTACTGGATAAAAATATCTGCAAATAATTTAAATAAATAAATCGAATATAAATAAATAATTTTAAATATTAAATACACACACACACATATATATATATATATATATAAATATAATTACATTAATTATTAAAATGACATTTTTAGGTCCAATTTTGAGAATGATGAAATTTCCGGATATTTTACTGACATGTTTTGCATAACCATGTTTACATACTTTTTAAAAAGTTGGCTGTGTTTAAAGTAAACTGTACAGTATGCAGTAAACAATATTCCATTTCTATGTGTATACCTGCAGATTCAGCAGTATGGCTCCTATCCTCATGGCCTCGCTGATCTCCAGGTTGTAGGTCTGTAGGGGAAATCGTGGTGGACTCTGATTGTTGGGTGGCAGGATCTCTATGTAGACCGTAGTTATGGAGCTCCTATACGCAAAGGGACAAAGTAAATAAAAGACCAAGACACAAGCAAGCACTTAGAGATGTAACTGATGTAATGAAGTCACATCTGACCTCCTCTCTGTGTCAGGAGCGTTGTCTGATGCTCTGACGGTCAGTGCGTAGGAGCGGCCGACGCTCAGCGTGACCCCTGGTGCTATCGTGATTCGTCCTGTGCGGTTGTTGATGATGAAATCACCTTGATCTCCAGCCAGGATGGCATATGTGATGAGGCCGTTTAAACCAGCATCAGCGTCCTGAGCTGTCAGCTGATAAAACAGAGAAAGTCTTATTTTAAGCTACACTGAAATTCATTCAATTGATGTGCTATGGTAAGATACTCAGATATGAATATATTTAGCATTTGAAAAAGCTTTTGTTACAAAAACTACATTATTGGTAACACTTCAGAATAGGGGTCCAAAATAATGCAGTAGTTAAGCATTAATTAATGGTTAATTTGTTAGTTGAGCAAAAACACACTACTAATTAATGATTAACTAATCATTAATTAGTAATGTGTTTTTGCTCAACTAATGCTTAATTGTGAACAAATTAACCATTAATTAATGCCTAACTACTGCATTATTTTGGACCCCTATTCTGAAGTGTTACCCATTTGTTTTTATTTTTACGCATTAAATCTTTCTATCAAAATTTTGGTAGTACACTTTATTGAATACCATGGTACTCCTACAATACACAGTTTGAAAATCATGGTGGTACCATTGTACCATGCTTTAAATATTTAATATTTAAATAGCGTTTTCTCATAATATTTACAGATGAGGTCTTAGTTCTACTCGCTGAACTTTTTCTTTCTTTAAACTCAACACTCATTACTTTAAATCAACCATAACAGAAAATCCATCCATCCATCCTTATTAAAATGCAGATTAGCCTCTCCGTATTAATGAGGTTTAAAAGCAGCATAATATGATTATTCAGGATAAATTCTCGAACACAAAGGTACAGATCAAAGACTAAACACTTTTGATTAGGTTCAAAGACACGCATTTAGATGTAAACACTTAACTCCGAACGTTATCGTCTTTAAAAGCACCAGGGCAATAAATACACCCTAAGGGTAATTAATTCAAAGTCCTGCTAATAAGAAAGCGCCACCTCCATCCACAGCTCTCGTTATTGAGAAAACTCTCCAGAAGCACTGATCCGTACCGCCGTGCCTTTAGCTGCATGGAGTGCTGAGGTAAGGAAAAAAAATCTCTCACACACACACACTCGAGGGCAGCAAATATGGCTTATAAAACACATCCAAGTGCCCCGGCTGACCTAGCTGTGACCTGTGACCTCATTTCAGCGGGATCCGCGTGGCTTGTTATTTCAAGAGAAACTACAGGCCTTTATGTGACTGATTTTCCTTCGAATCGTGACCCAGCCATGACGGAATGAGACAAACACAGGCGGAGCAGAACATGAGCAGGGTGCCAAAATAAAGCTGAGAGAATCGTTACTGAGAGTGAATATGCCATAGCCTGAGGGACAGAAAAGAACACATTATGTTCACTTTATATCATTTTGCCCCACTTTTTTGTCAGCCCACCATGTCTACGCAAGCCATTTTCACAATGCAGACGGAAATCGTTGTCATTTGTCCCCTGAGAGCTTAATGCTGGTCTATACAAAAAAAATCTGGTTATTTACAAGAGTGTCAACTGTGTTTTACGAACAAATACACAACCTAAAGATTGCAAAATAAGCTGCATTATGTTTAAAGATCAAACCAAACACGCTGTTGAACTGAACTTGAATGCACTGATGTACCTAGATGTGTTTGTCACTAACAAAATGTTGAGAATGAGAGAGACAGAATGAGAGCGCCAGATGGACAGGTCATCTGAACAAATCAGTGTTGGGAGAGCTACTTTAAACCTGAATAATTTAAAGCAATTTAATTATAGAAAAGCCACTTACTTGAAAAAGCTTAGCTAAAGCTAAAAAAAAGTAATTAGTCACATAACAAGTTACTAAGATGAAACGCTAAATAAAGTGAAGCTGTTATTGCAGGAATGTATGCTAATTTAATACACATAAATATGATAAAACTAAAACTATAAAAAGACATTAATAAGGAAAGATACAAGGCTATGCAAAGGTTTGTATCAACTGAATGAATCTCATAATCATTTTAGCAAACTACTTTTTTGGCTTTGTTTTGTTTTTTGAAAAAGTAGTTTGTACCTGAAAAGAAGTAAAACATGCAGTTAAATTAGAAACTTTTGCAATTTTTAGAAGCAAGCTATTTCTCAACACTGGAACAAAACAACTGAAAAGTAAACATAAAAATATACACAAATTATTCACAAGACACCCCGGGGAGAAAAATGATATTCAGGCATTTGAATGGGGTTCAGTAAGTCTGGCTAAAGATGTAAACAGATCACAGTATGACTCATTGCAGTTCATTAGCTGCGGTTCATATCATCTGGTTCCTCTTTAAAAAGTTTATTTGTTGACTGCTCTCCTTTGTGTTCATTTAGCCGAACGACTGTTTGCTTCATTTTTCACATAGTTCATCAGAAAAAAAAACATCACATTCAATAATTTGACTAGAACCGTCAGTTATTAATGAAGCAAACATTGTGCCATAGTTCATTTCACACTGCAAATCACATTTAGAGTTCTCAACAAACACTCAACTATTAATAAATGATACATAAATTGCTCTTGGTGAGTAAAGTGAGTGTTTCTAAATTGTAGTGCAGTGTCCTGACCTGCAGGACGGTCTCTCCGGGCAGCATGTTAGTGAAGAGCTCCACACTGTAGGACACCTGACTGAAAGTGGGTGTGTTGTCATTCGCATCGATGACCAGGATGTCCACCGTCACGGGTCTGCTCTGTTGAACACCATCAGATGCCACCAGCTTTGGGGGGAAAATGAATATATAATTACACATAACAACTCATTTTGGTTCTTTTTTAAATGTTGATATATATATATATATAATTTTTATTAATCATCATAAACATTATATTAAATAATTACATAATAACTTAATTTATATTTTCAACAAAAATATGTATGTATCCTTACAATTAAAAAAATATTCTGTAACCAATAAAATTATATAATTTTACATAAATGATTAAATCAATTCATGTATTATCTGGTTTAATTAAATTACAAAAACTACTTTATTTATTATGCTATATATTTTAAACATATTATATCATTAATATAATTATGTATAATTTTATATCATTCAGTAACTTCAGGATGTATTTTAATATATCTTTTGCAATTTTACTGTAAATTATATATTTTTTTATTTTCCTGTTTATTGCTTTAGAATAAACCTGCTGATTTGATTTGATCTGCATCTGACGTATAGCACAGCATGTAGGCACTTTACACAACAAATTCTCAGTATTATAGGACAGCTTACAAATGTTATCGGCTAAAACTGCCACAGCAAACATTTGTCCAGAATCTCCCACTGCGCTCCTTTCAAAGGCACTCAAAGTGCTGAGCTAGCAGCCGTAGGTTACTCAGTTGTTCCTCTGCTTGCATTTCCATGAGCTTTTCCCCCAGAGAATTGTGGCAATAAATGTGGATCAAAGCCCAGCGGTTCCTCAGTTTGAGCAGGAGAGGAGAGCTTTGCATACGTAAACATTGCGTTAGAGAACAGCTTCAGGCCAGCGATATCTCGAGTGGTTTGGTATACATCCAGGTGGACTTTCATAAGCCCAAGGCAGGTGGACCGCTTGAGTGTGTTGTTATTAGACGCTCGCTGTTACAGACCACTTGATGGGTTTGACCTTAAGCAGTGTATGGCTGTTGGTTCCTGGAGATCTTTCAGCTGCTTGGCATCTGGTATATAGCTGAGTTATGCGTTTTCACTTCAGGGAGTGGAAAATTGAGGATGATGATGCTGATAATAATAACAGAAACGTCATCATTTTTGCTATTCTACAAGAAAAGTCCTGTATATGGATCTAACTCCATGATCAAGTTTGCAGGCGATACTACGGTGATCGGTCTCATCAGCAACAACGAGCCTACAGGGAGAAGATCCAGCATCTGGCCACTTGGTGCAAAGACAATAATCTGCTCCTCAAACCACCAGGACCCAGGAGCTCATTGTGAACTTCGGGAAGGAGAGAAGAGGCTCACATGATCCCATCCACATTAACGGGATGGCTGTTGAGCCTGTGTTATCCTTCATGTTCCTGGTGACCCACATCTCGGAGGACCTGTCCTGGACCACCAACACCTCCAGCCTGGTCAAGAAGGCTCACCAGCATCTTTTCCTCTTGAGGAAACTAAAGAAGAACCAGCTGTCCTCAGCCATCCTGGTGAACTTCTACCACTGCACAATAGAGAGCATCCAAACCAACTGTGTCACAGTGTTGTATGGGAGCTGCTCTGTTGCTGAGCGTAAGGTGCTGCAGCGGGTGGTGAAAACTGTCCAGCGCATCACAGGGACTCTGCTTCCAACCATTGAGGACATCCAGAAGAAACACAGTCTGAGTCAAGCACACAGTATTCTTAAGGACTCCTCTCACCCCGCCAACAGACTGTTTTCTCTGCTGCCTTCAGGCAGACGCTTTGGACTTCCCCAGACTAGAACCACTCGTCTGAGGAACAGCTTTTTTCCCAGAGCTGTCTCCGTATTGAACTCTACCCCCCGCTGATTCTTCGTCCCCTCCTCTTACCCCCTGACACTCTCCCTTTAAATCACTGCACCATTTACTGTTCATTGCACTACACTGTATTTATCCATTTATAAATGTACATAAATATTTATTGTATATATCCTTTTGTAAATTTGTATTCATATGCTGTATATTACTTTTTATACTTATCCATCTGTAAATTCTAGTCAATAACCTATATATTATGTTCTTAGTACACTCACTTCTAATTTATATCTATAGTTTTCCCTATCCTTGTACTTCACCTTACGTGCACTTATAACTTATACATTTATCCTGCACTTGCTGCTTATTGCACTCCTGGTTAGACCTAAACTGCATTTCGTTGTGTAATGACAATAAAGTTGAATCTAATCATCATCAACAACAATTGTTATTATTATTTTTGAAAATATAGTACAATATAAAATAGATGTTACAGTGTTACTTTAGTACAATTACAGTTTTTCATGTTTTTATTGTGCTTATATCGCACAAATTCTGTTTTCATTGTAATTTTAGTTAAATTTAGTGATTTTAATTTTAACAATTTTGTTTATAAATGTCTATGTTGTAAAAAAAAAATTCAGTTAGTTTTAGTAATTTTAGGACATGTAGTTAAACAAACTAAAAAAGTAAGAAATGCTGTCTTGTCAACTAGGTGAATTATTTGTATATTTTAAGTAATTTAATTTTTATTTATTTATATTTTTTGATGATTTTAGGTTTAGGGAGCTAGTAAGTTCAGCTCTACTGTAAGCTATTCATCTGTCTATCTGTTAGACAGTGCCTTTGAAAACGATGTGAGAGACTTCAGACTAGTAGTCTCAAAGCTGCACATATTCAATCAAACACAATCAAAAGGCGTATTACGGTACAGCAATAAAAAGAAGAATTGAATAGACAGAATAAAGTCCAAGGCAGCATGAAAGACAGTGTCGTTGGGTCTCTTAGTGATCAAAAACTTTCTTATAACCTTCACCACAAAACACATCAACGTCTGCCTTGGAAAATTGCAGCCCTGTTTCTGTCATTTAAAGAGCATTTTTACCCAGTTTCCCCTCTGTGCGTCTGGCCCTAATGGATTTTGAATAGGCAATGAAAGTATCAAATTGAATAAACAAAAACAAGGCTAAAAACATGTGCTCAGAAAAACTAGGAGATTTCAAAGTCTCACTTGTGTTTCTTTTGAGAACTCTTCTGAAACTCAAGAAGAGAAACATGTGAGATTACTGACAAGCATCAGTGTCCATTTGCTCTCCATTTAATGTCTTTGTTGCCGAGAAGAAACAAGTGAGACATTAAAGAGATCCAAGTTTCGATTTTTCTTTCCAGCTGGTTGTGCTGAATGAGAGAGGGAGGATCAGAGGATGAAGGGAAGGGGAAAAGGTGTTTGTCAGTTAAAGGGAGGCAGGAGAGTCGTGATGGGAATTCAAACATTGGCCTGTCAGAGGATCAACTGTCCGGCTGAACTCCTGAGACAGGCCGCGTGTGAATGATGTGACCGCTCACAGCCGAAAAGGACACACCGCATGAACAATTCACCCTTATTCCAAAACCAGACTCAGTTCAGCCAAAAAGACAATTTTGTCACCTTATACTTTACTTTTTTAGAGCTTGAGAGTGCCCGGTCATTATTCACTTTCAGTTTTTGGAAGACTGCTGCTCAATCGTTCAGCTAAACATCATATTTTGCATTCAATACAAGTTTCCTTTAGAAACCTTTCCATTAGACAAAATGTTCTTTAAAGCGCCCCTATTATGGATTTTTCAAAATAACCTTTCATGCAAAATGTAAATTTACTTTCAAGTAAATGAAAACATACTGCCAAGTTTCAAATCTAAAAGTGCACCGTGTATATTTCTCTCGAAAGAAAGAGTCTTTAAAAAACAAATCCCAAGCCGTTTCATTTTGACGTCAACATAGAAAAATATTAGCACACTGCCCTCCCACTTGTTTTTTTTTTTTGTATTGGTCTGAATGAAAATGCAAATTAATTCTTTGCCACAAGGTGCCACTCTTGGAGCGATAAAAACAGCGGTTTCCACGTTAACGCTGTACACAAAGCAGCACTGCTCTCACTGCATTATCAAGCATCACAGGCATGATGATATGAAAATTTAATCGACCAAACACTGCAGATTAGGAGGAGTTCGGAAAAATGAATCGTTGTGCGAAACGTCTGGGAGTCGTTGAACAAATAAGGTAAAAATAAATGCATATTGTAAGACAATGAAAGTGTTTTTTGACCTTGCATGTATGTAGACTTGTTACTGGGGACTCTCAAAACCAAAATATGAACCTTTCATTACCCATAATAGGCACTTTAAGGTGGAAAAATTGTCCTTAGATTATTATATGTCCTTCATACTAAGATAAAATGGTTCTTACAAGAGCGGTTGACTGAAAGGTTCTTTCAAAAAACAGTTTTTTAAAAGGAGACAGAATAATCTTACAGGTTTTTAACAAGTTGAGATGATGGAAGGATTTCACATGTGGGTGAACTTTAGCTTTAAAAGCACACTGTGGGGAAGTATACTTTGATTATGTTGGTCTCTCTCCGGGCCTAATAACTCTACAGCTAATTTCCTTTCATGTTCCTGTTACAGTCTGTTTGTTCTTTATAAAAGAAAACATATTAAATGTGATTGGGCCTCTGTTTTGTGCTGATAAGCAGACTATTGCTAAGCCTTTCAAATGGATTACCGTTGATTATCTAAATCATCATGATCTCATAGTGAGCAGGGGCGTGTCCAAGCAAGCGCAATGCGATTGGCCCTCCAAAAATTCTAAAGCATGATTGGCCAAAGCCGGTGGCCAATGTCATAAAGCTGCTTTAAATGGCCACACATGTAACATGATGAGTTTAGTTTAAGCCAACTCTGGCTTTTCAGTTAAAGATCAAAATATATCAGGGTCGCCAGGTTTTCC